>CM076578.1:205949117-206417448 GCA_034641835.2 Pinus albicaulis | reverse complement strand
CATTTCTTATATAATATATTACTATCCTATAATGAGTATTTACATATTTCATATATTCTGAGTATTCTAATACATATACAAACTTTGTTTATAATAATATGAGCCTCTCTAATCAGCTACAACACTCAACTTTAGGAACATGTAGCTTTCCCAACATGTAGAGAACCCATCCTGGATGTAGTCAACAGAGTTGTCACAATCGTTCATATGCCATTTGACTCTACAACTACTAAATCACCTCCTTAAAGTCCTCATCCTCTTAATATGCCTCTTTGTAGGCATCATGGGTGCATGGTTTCATGTGCATCAAAGTTCCCAAAGTTGTGATCTTTGATGTGGGTGGCCTTGAAAGCATGTCGACCAAATTTATTGTGATTCCCTTATTGTGCATAATCACTAAATGAAACTAATGTAGAAAACCCATCCACTTGTAATACCTGGTCTACTATAACTTTCTCTAGGCTTGCAGGTACTAGAGTGGTTGGTGATATGTGTGGATCGTTGTTGCCTTTCCCATAAAATTTTGCTTCCACTTCTTCAAAACATGCACTAAGAGATCTCCTTGACGTAGGTACGGTAATTAAGAACTGCTCCATTGAATACTTCATAATGGTAGCATACAAGCCTTCCTCCCTACATCAAGAGTGATCCTATATCATACACACTCAGATCTGTCTCCACTTCAAAGGGCTACTATAAAATTGGTAATGTGATAACTGGTGCTTTACTAATATTCTTCTTTAGCTCCTCAAACTCCCTCTCCTAACCCTCTCCCACTATAAACTCTTTCCACTAGTTGTTATGGCATGTCGTGGTGCTCCTACTGTTGAAAACACAACTATGAGCTTCCTCGGGCATTGTGATGCCCAAAAGAAAATCCTAACCTCAGAAACATTAGTAGGGACATGCCATTTCATGATGGAATCTATCTTGGTAGGATCTATGTTCATCTCTCATCCACCTATGACATACCCTAGATCACCAACTACTATTGTGAAAACTCACACTTTTTGAGATTTGATAGCAGTTGATGCTTCTTTAATGTATCCAACACCTGTGTTAAATGTCATATGTGCTCCTCCTCGGTAGAACTATACACCAATATGTCATCCAAATGGAAAATAATAAATTAATCTATAAAAGGGTGCAGTATATCATTCATTAAACTCTTAAATGCAATTTTTGCATAGCATAGGTCGAATGACATGACTAACCACTCATTCAAACCTTTCCTACTTTTAAAGGTAGTTTTCTAGGTATCTTATTCTTTGATTCGAACTCAGTGATATCCAGACTTTAAGTCTAGCTTGGTGAAGTACTTCACCTTTTTCAACCAATCTAGTATATTATCCATCCTGGATAGGGGGTGCCTATGCTTGAGCGTGATTTTTTTCAATGCCTTATAATCAATACACATTTTCCAAATACCATACTTCTTTGGCACACTAATGATGGTTTACCAATATGGTCATGTACTTGCTCGAATGATGCCCTTTTCTAGTAGTTGTTGCAATTGTTTCCTCACCTCACTTGTTTCTATAGTAGACTATCTACACAACCTAATATTTGGCAATGGGGAATTCGATAATAGTTGGATTCCTAGAACAAATCCATATATGCATGTCGAAACTCTTCCAATTGTTGTTTATATTTCTTATTACACCATTCCAAGTATGCCTTTCCTCTTATAGACTCTTCTACACATTTTTTCTCTAAAAAAAAGTAAAACATACTTCTTGCTAGAACCAATCAATTTTTTGGCTTGGATGGCACTTACCCATGAAACTTTTGACTTTCCTTTGTGCGCGTTAATGGAAAAATATTTTCCATGTTTGATGACCTAGTATTGGTTGGCTCTCTGCATGAATATTACATCTCACATGTACATGTAGGGACTTCCAAACAGCACTCCACATACATTAAGGGGAACCACATATAGTTCTACTTCATCAATAAAATCAACACTAATAAAAAATCTAATTTTGCACTATTTTGTTACCTTTAACTCTACATTCTTATTTACCCATCCCAATGGATATGAGCTTCGATGATCACAAAGCTCCAATCCCAATTTTTTGACCATATCTACACCAATGAGATTTTCCCATGATCCTAAGTCAAATAGAGCACCAATATTTGTCTTCTTGACCTGTATCTTTTTGTGGAAGAGTTTGGTCATTTCTTTTTCTTCTTGCTGCTAAAGGCAACCTACTCAAATTCACCTCCTTTTACACTAATGTACAAGAAATATTCTCATCCACGTCTGAGGTGATTTCAACTTGGTTTCTTGAATCAGTGGCCATGAGGTTCTTCTTGGTATTTTATTTCTTTTTGTTCTTTGAGTTAAGGTCTAGATGAAACTTCTAGTACTTCTCCTATTTACTGTCATCAATGTTGTAATGGTTGTTGGGATATTTGTACTGGTGTGTTGTAGCTACCATGTTTTTATCTTCTCCCCCTTTCCACTTATTCTTCCCCTCCTTAGAATCATCATGTTTTTCTTTCTTCTTACATCCACTTTATTTCACTTTCTTCAAACCTATGTTCTCTAGATATTCTCCTTGTACGCAAGCCTCATTCACATCTAATCCAGGCTTGAAAAAATCACTTGCGTTCGTAGATAACTATGTAGGCTGCCCATATACTTGAGGAGTACATATGGGTTATTTGGGGATATACTCAACATTATGGAAATATTTCTGAACTTTGTGGTGTACTCTTTTATGCTCTGCCCTCACTTTTTCCTAAAGTAGTGCCATGGAATTTGCAGGTCCTATTCATACCCAATAGGGTAAAATTATGACTTCATGAGGGTTTTGAAGTCCTCCCACTTAGTAACTAGAGGTTCTCCCTCCAAGCTCATGGTATTTGTGTGGATTTCCCACCAATTAAGGGCATGGCCCTCTAATTTGAACCATGAAGATGAAATATTTTGTTCTTCCTCGACATGAGAGACATTGAAATAAGATTCTAATTGTTGTAACCCATGATATAGATTTAGAGTGTCCATATCATGTTGGTATGGCTTGATATCAACCTTTACATCCATTTTGAATATGGATTGTGAATTATTCACGACACTTGAATTGGGTTGATATTTTATGTGTCCTTTCTTCGATTGGTTCTCTATTTCTTCCTAATCTCCTTATCTCCACTCTAATTTATCCTCTGCATTATAACTCCCATCTTCTCCAAATATCTCTAACTTATTGCTCAGGGTTGACATGAAGGGATTCATATTATGGCTTATCCCTACAACTTGTGCATCTAGTCGCAAAACCTCTCCTCTGCAATATTAGGAGGGCCATTCACATATTTTCCGGCCACGATTATGATTTTTTGACGTTTTTCCTAGTCGATCTATCTTCCCTTCAAATATTCACAATATACCCAAAGGATCCTACTCTAATACCAATATGATCCATAAATTGTCATTGATACTTCACTAGATTGTTCATCACAACATATCTGATAAAAATTATATTTAAAAAATAGAAAACTACACTATTAGGGTTTTATTTCTCTTTAGATTTATGGATCTGTGGATCATTGTCAATTTTGTATACATGAAAATTAAAATTATGCAGAAAAAAAAGAACAAAGAAATAAAACCTACAAACCACTATTGGACATAAGATATGACCTCAAAAACCCTTTTGGGAAAACGCAACTGGAAGGTGAGGTCGCTCTGCTCTCTTTCTCTAAATAGAAAATGGCCACGAGTAGAAATAAGTATGGCATGTGGCCTCTAGGCTACTATAGTGTTCAAATCCTCTTTGTGTGCTTTATCTCCTATCCCTCTCGACTATTTTTTCTTATCTATGGAACAAATGCACTCAAAATAATGGAACCCCTTTTCCTCTCAGTGGCCTGGTTATAACTGTTGGACGGATAAATCGTTCTTGCGGACAAGACAGATCTCCCTAGTATCCTATGATAACTAGAAACAAATAAATAGATGTAAACTACTTTCTCTAGATTATATTTGATCTAGAATTATCTATAATGAAGAATTTAGGACTTACCTGTAGTCGACTTACCTGTAGTCCAGCGCCGATCGTAGTCTTCTTTCCTGTTGCTTTGAATACGTCTCCTTTCGGGATTAGCAATAAAAAACATGAAAGAATCAAAAGCACCTACATAATATAGACTAGTTCATAAACCATAAATCTATCTTGATGATCAAGGAATTCAAGAAATAAGTCGTTTAAATACACAACTCATTGAGAAAACATGATCCATTTGTATTATCTTTAATGAAAAAAGGAGCCTTACAACCGTGTTCACCTTAATTTCGTACAGGTCCTTCCGAGGTCTGGAACAAGCGTTTCCTCTACTTTGACAAGCCTTTTCACTCTCTCGACTAACATACACATGACTGTGTAATCATTCCCATATGATAATTAGTTAAGAGAGTCTAAGTTTCTCCAGCAATTCTCCTCAAAAAATCTCATAGCCTAACTCACCTTGAGGCTGAACTATGGCCTCAATTTATAGAAAAAAATAAGAGGTTGCAGCTCCAAATAAGAGGGGATAAAATCCTCTTTCAAGGGATTAAGTTCCACATACCAAGGGGTAGGCTCCTTTAATGGAGGGATGAATGTACATGAAAGGAGCGAACTTTCCACCGAATAATTGCTTCCAGAAGCTTCCCGATTTAACTAGCTGGGCTTCCAAATTTTAATTTCGCCTTCACTTTACCTTTTACAGGAATCCACACCTTTAATGAAGAAAAATTGCGGTCATTTCCGCATCTTCTAGAACAAACAAATGCGGCACCGCAGGTAATACTAAGAGAAAGTGTGGTACAAGTATTTTTATGACTTTTATAAGCTTTTCTCTCAATTTCAAGGCTTGGTTTTAGGAACTTGATGTTTGTAGACTTCTAAGGGAGTATTGCATGAGTAATGATGAACCCATACAGACAGTAAAACGTCATGGTGACAATTTTAGTGTAACAGATTTCCCCCTAAAGTGCGAAGTCTGAGACCATTCAAAGAGTGATGTGCTTTATCATTTCGAGGATTAGCTTGTGGACACCCTAGTAGGAATCCTATAAAAACATTCAATGCAAAACAGATATATATATATATATATATATATATATATATATATATATATATATATATATATATATATCATCGCTGAGGTAGGCATTCCCATACTCAGATCAAACACTAACTAAAACTTGTTCTGATGTAGAAATGATCTTACTATCACATCAATAATGTAAACACAGTATGGACGTATCCATCTGTTATGAATAGTCTACTGCATAATGAATAACAAAACTCCTCGCAGCCTGGATGGTGGAAACTAGATCCAGGGTCTTGATTTTTGTTACCCGAACTAGTACGATTCTATCCATGCGATTGATTGTGTCGAAGTCGAACATGGTAGAAACCACTTGATTACCAGTCAATGATGTGAAATGTTAACAAGTGTGAGAGAGACCACCAATAATGACAATGGTTCTCAAATTACTCAATACAATCCATGGAATTTGAATAAATGATCTGAAGTCGAACATTTCACGGAATCGTTCAATCGAAGGTCAGTGATGCAACATGTCGTCGAAGGCGAGAAACTTGCCATTAAGGCATGCAGATTCCAAGGTACTGAAGAACTCTAGATCAACTTCCTAGATGATGAGTTGTCATTGATAGAAAGTGATCCGTCGTAGAAAATCCCACGACACGAAACCATTAGATCAAGTTTTGTAGAAATATTTTGCAAGGACTGACTCAGGGATGGTCAACACGAATGGAGACATATGTTTGCAAATGAATGGTTTATTTGAATTGTCCTTTTGAACACATAATGACACTGCAGATGGTTTGGTGACAATTGACCTAATCTAATACCCAAAAACCAGCTGAAGACTTTCAATATGGTTTGAGTAACTGATAAGCAAAGGATTTTCCCAACCCAAGTAGAATGTGACAAAAAGTGTCGTGTTCAAGAGTGGTAAGTTGCATTTTAAACAAAGTGTGACAAATGGATTCCTTCTCTCTCTTTTTCCCCCACCATTTCTGGCAAGTACCTCTTTATTTTTGACAAGCTTGAGGAGGATAACATTTTCTTGTTATATAACCTCATCCTTCGGATGAGTCTAACTTAGTTTAAAATCGAACCCTAAGAAGGAGTGGTTCATTCCTATTTGTAATCGACAGGTCCTTTACTGTTAAATTTTAACGAGTCTAGTATAGGAGAAACTCGGTGTTTTTCAATTTTAGGGAGTCAGAAGAAAAAACTTAAGAAAACTCTGTGGGTGTACTTTTTCGTAAATTTAGTCTCTCAAGCCCGAAAAAGGATAAAATAATACAGGAGAGAACTCTATTGACCATGATTAGTCAACGTATACCTTTTTCATAAATAGTTGATTTCAGTTTGGAAAAGGGGTAAACTTATACTAAAAGGACGACTATTCATTTCCTTTAACTGTTGAGATTGCAACAAGATGATGAGCTTAGTGGAAAGAAGTCGCCTTCACTAAGTGGGCTCGCAGGCTATTTTTGGCGCAAAGTCTATTTTTAGACTATGTCTATTTTTAGACATATGGATCATGTTCTATGAGTTGCAGGATGCTATTTGTGGATGGTTGGTCAAGTCGGAAAAATAGATGGACTTCTATTTTTAGACATATTGGGCGGAATCTATTTTTAGATTGCCAGTCTAAAAATAGATATGTCGAATATTATTAGCTCTTAATAATATTTGGACTCCAAACATTATCTTATTCTCTTGGAGCACTTCAGTTAAGTGCACAGATGTGGCACAGGAGCTGACAGAAGGAATTACGCTATTCCTGAGGGTTATGTGGAGCTATTGTATGGATACTTCAGTTAGAACTCATGTGACAGAGTTTGGTGGAGTTGATTGAGGAAGTTAGTGGAGTTGTATTCAGTTTAACTAATCTAAACATAGTTGAGCTATTTGTATCTAGTTTAACTAATTGATACAATTAGTGAGAGTGGTGTGAATTAATTATGAATTAATTCACTAATTATAAACTCATTAATCAACTAAAGAATGCATCAGTTAACTTCAATGCATGGACAGTTTCAATGGAGACCAGTGCAGAGATAGGTGAAAGAGCAAGTTAACTATCATTTGTGACTATACAGTTGCTATTTGCAACACACAGATAATTGGAGAAGCCCATGAGGATTGCGCAGTAGAATCCAGGTGGTTTATGTTATTTAATGAGCCATCCCATAGCATTTATTACGCAATAGAGGCTATCTATCAAGTGGCAAAAGATAGGAGCATGTGTTTTGCTAGATCTAGCTTGATAGTGTGTAGCAATTCGAGGTTGTGCTGAGAGCTTGTGAGGAGCTTTGTACAATGATTGTTACATGATCTCCATGACATATAATATACAGATAGTTGGGGTTTTCAGCTTTAAGCTTTCCCATTAAATACTGTGTTCATATGTGTGATTTTTTGTGGTTTTAATGTGTGCATGCAATTGATTTTATTTCCGCATGTGATGATCAATGGTAGAAGAGATTCTGTATTATGCATGAAGCTAAAATAGTGTGTGATCAGGAGAATCTCGGTGAATAATATATCAGTTATTCAAATTTCTACATATAAAAAGTTGAATAGTTATTAAGTATAATAGTATCTTTTCATTTTTAGAAGAGTCACGAAAAAGGGCTTAAAAGGGAACTCTGAGGTTTAAAAATTTAGCTTTTAGTAATTGTTCAGAAATCCACGAAAAAGTGATAAAAGTGTACTCAGTGGTTTTGATTTTTCTGTAAGTTTTAACGAGTTCGAAAAAGTGACAAAAATGTACTCATTTTCTTTTTCATAATTTTTATCGAGTTTGAAAAAGTGATAAAAAGTATACTCCTTTATCAAAATGACCATTTCACCCGAAAAATCATGTATTCTGCACAAAAACTCAAAAATTAAACATACCTGTTTATGATTAATAAAAATAATTTGGAAAACCACTTTTAAAAGTGAAAAATAAACAAAATTATATTTTATTTATTCAAAAAATCTTATAAAAAGAGGCTTTTCTAAATCATTTTTACCATTTGATTTTAGAGTGAAAAATTGAGAGCTTTTGGTAAAAAAGTTTCGGAAGAGATTGCAGAATATTCGCCCGTCAGAATCGAAAACCGTCAGTTCCAGGTAATCCACATCATCCTTACCTTCATTTATATCCATTTATTTTCTTAATTTAGGGCTTAAATAGATTTTTAAGGAGGAAAATATGTTCAAAAAATCGCTCATAGGGGTCCGCAGGTAGAACACATGAAACCTGTGGACCCCGACAATTTTGCAAAGGGAAAATTGTCGGGGTTCCACACCTTACGCATAAGACATGTGCGGATAGACACATTGTTTTAATGTATAAAGTGCGAAGGCACTGTAAGAAAAAATAAAATGAATAAATCTCCCAATTTAAAACAAATTTTCTCCTTCAAATTGTTTCTGACCTTTCAATTTGTCCATTGCAGGATACTTACAATGCTTGAGTGGGGAGAACATGAGCATGAAGAATTTGATGATGCGGCCATGTTACATCCGCCTACATTATGTGTTTTAATAGAATGCAGTTTGTACAAATTTTGGGCCATTCAGGGTATGAGGGCTCAAGTGGATTTGCTTACCTGGCTAGTCAACAAATGGGACATACAAGAACAATGCTTTATAATTGGAGGTCACTGGCTCAAAATTGAGCCGGAAGATATATACTTCCTCACTGGTTTATCAAAGAGGGGCGAGCCACTCTCTTTGTTTGGGGCTAGGGCAGGTGACCAGTCTGTCGCTAGCCTTCAGGAAGAGTTTTCCAATGAAGAAGAAGACCCCAAGGATAAACGTATTGACTTAAAAACCATTATTCATCCTGAGCTTAAAGTGGTTGCATTTGCTGTGACCAGGTTGTGTGGGAGCACAACTCCTCATGTCGCTACAAGATCCCAAATGAAAACTGTCGTTGACTGCTTTAGAGGCACCATTTTCAATTGGTGTGAGGTAGTGTTGGCCAATGTCAAAGGCCAACTCACTAGAGAAAAAAACGCACAGTTGAAAAACTTTGGATATGGAGCGATCATGGTTACATTTGCTCTAGAGAGGATTCCTTTACTGGCCCCACAAATTATTGCAGTTGATCATGGTAAAGTCAAAGAGCCTTGAATGGTTCGATGGGTTGCCTTGATGGCCCGTCACAGTGAAGGTGGCGAGGTTGTTCATTTTACCCCAACATATTTCCATTGGCTGGAGAATCAAATATTCGTGATAGAAGATTTCCCTTATGCTGGGATAGATTTTCACGACAATTGAGAGATGTCTCTTCCTCTAGGGACACAGTGGGATGAGTAAGGTAAAAATATTTTTGACATGATCTAAATTCTAATTTTTATTTTGTTTTTTGAATTGTCCAAAATTGATGACAAAAATTTGAAATGCAGATGTGGTTCCATGTCAACCAACCACTCTCCGTCCTTTTGACAGAAATCCAGCCGCAACACCACCACCACCACAGGATCAGACAACAGAGGTCCTTACCGACCTGGAAAGCCATCTGGAGCGGTTGACTTTAGATATTCCAGAGACTACCATAGATGACATTCTGCTCTGCTTACAGAGATATGTTATCGGGGTTTCGGGACTGTTTAGGAGATTTCTGAGAAAGGTGGCACGGGCTGTACTGTTTTATCATAATCATCACCACGGATAGTGGATGATTGATATTATAGAATTATATCATTTTTTGTATCACTTTTTTCGATCATAAGGCGTTTTGAACCTATGATCGAGGACAATGTAATATTTTTTGAAAACACTACTCTTATGCTATGATATTACTACTATTTCCAGTTATCTATCTTAACATGTTATCAAATGTTATTTTTGCCTACTACTTTAATTATTACAAATGTCTGTTTATAACACTAGAAGCTACTGCATCAGATAATGTGTTTATATTTCTCGGAATATTTTGATACTCAATATAATCAAATTCTCGTTCCAAGAGACGAAATTTCAAAAATAATCTTAACAACATTGGGTTTTATATTGCATATACTCTATTCAATTGTAATACAACAAGTTCAGAATCTAACCTAACAATCAAACTTCGAATTCCAAATGAAATGGATTCAGACAATAACTCAATAACTACACTACACTCTACAATATTATTCGTCGTTTGACCGAGGCTTACCCCATGCATAGATACTAACTCATCATTGGGTGAATAAATAACCCAAGCTGCGGAAGAAATGTTTCGTGTACTATGACAAGCACCATCAACAAAACCAATGTATGTTTGAAGGGACATTGACATCTGCAAAATCAAGAGTAATCCAGATAAGCAATGATAGTGGTAAAAGCACACTTAAACTAGGCATGCTCTCTAATCTACAACACACCAGTTTATGAAAATAACTAATATATAGGGAAGTCTCCACACAAGAGTCCAACATAATATCTCTTCAAATAAAGCCCATTTCTAGGTTTGCCTAAAGAGACCTTGTCAAAGTCAATTAGTTCATAGGCCCCTTTTGCAAGTTGTCGCTTGACAATATAAGGACCATGCCACATGGGTTCAAATTTCCCAACCCCTAGCTTGTCGTTAGCTTGATCATAAACCAAGACTAGGTCTCCTTCTAAGAAAATACGAGGTGTAACACTTCTATCATACTGAGCTTTCATTCGTTTCGGTAGCTAATGCAGCGGTGCACCGATTCTCATCTAATTGAGCTAAGTACAAAATGCGTTTCTCCTCTTCAGAAGTGTCTGGTAGTAACTCTATGGCTAGTTGGAGTGACGATATCTTGCATTCAATCGGTAATACCGCTTCTAAACCGTAAACTAGTTGAAAAGGGGTAAAACCTGTTGATGTTTTTGTTGAGGCTCGATATGCCCAAAATGCTGAAAAAAGCATGGTGTGCCAATTCGATTTATGAATTCCGATGATTCGTTTGATGATGGTGACTAAAAATTTATTGATAGCTTCAACCATACCATTAGCCTGCGGGTAATATGGTGTAGAACTGTCATGGCGCGGGCCAAGTTGTTCGGTCAGTTTGGTCATCATGATGTTTCGAAAATGACTCCCATGGTCGGTAATTATCGCTTGGGGTACACCGAAACGAGCAATCACATGATTGAACATGAAAGTAGCTGCAGTTTTTCCATCTGCCGCAAATGTAGGCATCACCTCAGCCCATTTGGTAAAATAATCTACCGCGAGAATAATATACCCATGCCCCCCGGCCGAGTGAAGGTTACATGTAATGAAGTTAATGCCCCATTTTGCAAAAGGACCGACAACAATTATAGGGTGAAGAGGAGCGGGTGGCACATGCATTTTTCGATCAAATATTTGACAGTTGTGGCATTTTCGGATAGCATAAATACAATATTTAAATAAGGACAGCCAAAAATAGCCAGCGCGCAATATCTTTTGGGATGTGGCATTCCCAGACATATGACTGCCACATGCTCCAGAGTGACAGTCATTTAAAACCTTTTCAGCTTCGTCGAGAGTGAGACAACGTCGAAAAACAAAGTCCGCACCATGATGGTAGAGTGTGTCACCAAAAATATGATATTGCTGAGACTGGAAACATATTTTTCGTCATTGTGATCATGAGAATTTGGGCCAAAAAGTTTGGGTCTGAAGATAAATGATGATATCTCCATACCAAGGATTGATGGTACTGATAAGAAACAAATATTCATCAGTGATCAGATGTTCTGCCATAGTTTCTGTGTCAGTGTTTGGGAAGTTACACATAAGTTCAGTGAATACCAATGATTTCTTTGATTTGGATTTTTCAAATTCCAAATCAAACTCCTACAGGATAACAATCCATTTGGAGTATTTTCCCCCTAGCAGTTTTTTGTTCAAAATATACATCGAAGGGTTACAATCAGAAATCATTGTTGTTTTTCGTAACAGTATGTAATGACGGAATCATTGGACAGCTTGAACGGCTACCAAGGCCAATTTATCCACATCTGAGTATTTGATTTCGGTTGGATGCAGATTGCGACTGAGATAATAAATCACATGTTCGTTGTGGAATCCGTCTTCCTGAACTAAGACCATGCCAATCGTAGAATTGGAGGATGCTAAGTATAAAAAGTAATCCTGGTTGTAATTGGGAGGATGCAATAACGGTGCATGGGTCAACACGTGTTTAAGAGCATCAAAAGATCAATCAGCGATCTCGTCCCAAAAGAAAGGAATATTACGTTTTAACAACCTGGTAAAACCTTTGGTTAACTCAGCATAGTTAGGAATGAATCGACGTAAAAATTCCACTTTCCCTTGCAAACTTTGGAGTTGGCGAAGAGTAGAAGGAGGAGGTAAATTGATGATATCCTCAACCTTTGATGGGTTGACATGAATGCCTTCCTTTGAGATGACAAATCCCAACAATCGTCCAGATTCAACACTAAAGACACATTTGTGAGGATTCAGACGAATCCTATAATGCCTACATCTCATAAAGATATCTCGTAGATGAGTAAGATGATCGGCTCTGTGCGATGAATGAGCAGGTAGATCATCGAGATAGGGTTTCACAACGTGTTTAATGTCATGAAATGCATAAGACATTGCCCTCTGAAAAGTTGCGCCAACATTCTTAAGTCAAAAAGGTAATTTGCAGTAAGCAAAAGTCCCCCACGAACAAATGAAAGTTGTTTTGGGTTGATCAACAGGGAGTATTTTGATTTGATTGTAGCCCGAAAATCCATCCATAAACGAAAACATTTAACTTCCGGCACAATCGTCAATAATTTGATCGATATACGAGTTGGATAATTGTCTTTTGGACAAGCTCGATTTATATCCCTATAATCGATACATACTCGTATTGTCCCTTGTTTTTTATTAACAAGAACAATATTAGATACCCAATTCGTTAAAGGAATCAGATAAATAAAACCTGCACGAAGTAATTTCTCAACTTCTGCTTTAATAACGACAGCTTTTCGTGGATGTATCTGATGTAATGTTTGTCGGACAGGTTTAGCATCCGAGTATGTTTTAATTTCATGAACAACAATTGATGGATTGATTCCTGGCATTTCTTCATATGACCAGGCAAAAATGTCACGAAATTCTTGAAATAGGGCTTTATATGTTTGGATTTCATCTGGCATACAAGAAGCACCTATATGAATGTTTTCAACAATTCCTGGTTTCACTGAGATGTTAATAGGAACTATCGTAGAAATTTTTTCTAAGTTCAATTCAGAATTGAAATTCGTAAGAGGATTCTAGGGTTCGTTGACATAATCAGCGGTAAAAATGGAGGAAAAATTAGTTTCAAATTTATTGAGATCAGGTAAAACTGAAGATCAATGATGTAGATCTTCCCATGGTAATTCATCTATAGACAAAAATTCACGAATATGCTCATCAGTATTGAATACCTGTTGAACAGGATCCAGAATTGATGTCGAAGTTGTGCTTGATACGGAAAGTGATTCCTCATTGATCACATTCACTAGATCAGGTTGAGTTGAAGGAGTATCAGAAAATGACTGCACTTCCTGATATGCTAATTCAAAAGGACTCAAAGGCATCACGCCATCGAAAGAATCCAGTTTTGAGTCTAAAGGTACTATCTAAGGATCATCAAAGGAAATAGCACTTGATGTAATCATATTGATATTAGCAATAGGAGGCGGTACATTGGGAGCAGGTAGGGAAAAAGTTCCCAGCAAAGTAGAATCTTTAATTAAACCCACTCCAACATCTTTATAAGAGATAGTTGATTTTTTGACATGTTGGATGCTATCAGTAGCGGTTGGGTCAGATGAATAATATGAGAGCTGATCTATTTTAACGATCTTTCCTTTATGAGGAAACATGATGAGACAAAAGACCGATGATACAACAACAGTCATGGCATAATACCAACTGCGACCCAGGAGAAGGTTGTAATCCAGAGGGGCATCACCCACTTCCACATCTAGATTAACGGTTTTTCCTTCAACCTCTATTGGTAAATATTGTAAAATACCATATGGATGGAAACCTCTTCCATTAAAAGCTTTGAGGATAGTTGGCGATTGGTTAATTGTCGGAGAACCAAGTGATTTCCAACATTTTAACGACATGATACACGTAGAAGCCCCTTCATCAACAACAATACAAAAGAAACGTTTGTTTTTTACTATTACTGAAATCTAAAAAGCCATTTGATGGGGTAGGTAGGGTGTAAAATTCTCTAAATCGAAGATCATTAGGTTCGAATCCTAAAGGTCTACGGCTCCTATGGCTGACAATAGTAATTTTCTTTGGGCTGGACATGATTGCAGCACTTCCAAAGCTGACATTACTAAAGGGGAAATTGCCAAGTCTTCAACAATATTGTAGTTCTGAGCAGCTCTCGCATGTGGATTGAAAGCTGATTTACGAAGTACACCATTAGCATGCAGTTTCATTATTAAGTCAGAATTCAGTTTCTCAATCTATAGCGGATCAGAAACTGAGGGAGATGTAGTTGATGCAGAATTAGAATTTTCTACTTCTTTACCACCAATAGGATTTTTACTACCATAATCTTACGATCGTGTCGCAACCATCAAGATATCTTCTAGCGTATTCGAGGAAGATTGAATCATGTTACTATCTTGAGCAGGAAAGGGATCCTTCAAGACAGCAGGTGTGGGTGAACCTTTAACGAATTTCGATACCTCGGCTCTATGTGGACACTCTTTAGTAAAATGATCCTCATCACAGGTCAGACAAGGATAACGAGGTTTTTGTTTGTCGTCAGTTAGTTCAGTTCTATATTTTTTATCTTTTGAAGATGATTTTTTGTTTTTATTCTTACCTTTCTTCTTACCACCAGTTTTAGGTTTGGCTGTAGATGATTCTACAACAAAAATATCAGTGGAAGTTTCAATGGAATAATCTCATTTTGGTGAATCGGGTAAAGTTATAATAGGAGAAGTTGTCTTGGAAGATTTCTTCTTACTCTTTCCAGTGTTAACAGAACCAATTACACCATCAGTGACATGAGATCCTCAAGGAGTTGTAGATAATTGACCAGGTCTTGGTAAATCAAGGATTTTTCCATACAGAATACCTGACTGTGTATACACAAGGTCAAGGTACTGAGCTTGAGAAATGGCTTTCCCTTCTCTAACAATGCCTCCTTTGGCCACATCTTCAGTAATTTTGGGTAATAACGATTTGATAAACCATTCAGCCAAAATTTGATCCGGAATAAAGAATTTCACTAAACGTCTCCTACGTATCCATTCATGAATGTGATCAGATATGTACGTAGACGTAGATTGTTTTAATGAGGTCAAAAGTTCTGTACCATTGTCGTATATGACAGGTAACTGAAAATGGGTTAAGAAAGTAGTAGCTAGTGCATTAAAATTAGTAAATGAGCCTCATGGTAACTCAATGTACCATTTGGCAGCTAGACCAATGAGAGTTCTCTAAAAAAGACGCAACTGAATAGAATCATTGATTAGTGAATTGGATGCACACAAGAGGTGATAAGTCATAACGTGATTAGATGGATCTTCTCCTGACTTACCTTCAAACTTTGGAATATCACTGGGCAACTTGTTAGGCATCGATGACCAATACGAAAGATAAAAGATCGGATCATTCGTAAGGCGCGATAAATTAGGTAAATCTAAAGTTTCTATAAATGGTAACCGACAGCTAGGGTCTTGATAACCTTGTGTGATCAAACAAGAGGAGGTTATCCAGGATATCCTGGAATTGGATTTGTATTGGGAATTGTGAAACCTCCTAGATAACCAGGATTAACTGGACCATATTGGGGTTGTTGAGGAACTTGATAAATATACCCAGGATATGGTTAATACTGATATGTTGGATTTTGTGTAGTATTTCCAAATTGATACTGCCCCTGGTACAGTTGATAAGTAAATTGTGGTTGACTAGTGAGAACCGTACTCGTACCAGATTTTCCTGTAGGCATCTGGGTCATAGTTTGAATTGTAGGTCCCGACTGTGGCACAGATACTTGAGGAATTTGCATTAATACAGGGGTAGTAGAAACAGGAGCTGCAGAAACTCCAGAAATAGGTGTGGTAGGTTGAACATAAGTTGCAGCAGCAGCAGAAGTTTGAGGCGGAGTTCTAGGTGTACTAGGTCCAAGCTGCTGAACAAAACCAGGTGCAGAGACTTGAATGGTACGTTGGACAGGTTGCTGGGTTGGACCAGAACTTATGGGCTATCCAAGTTGATTAGGTAACTGCAAATTGGGTTGTAAATCCTGTTGAATTTGAGATGGATCCCACACCATATTAATTCTGGGGTATTGACCCATAGAAGGTTGTGCATAGGAAGGACCATAACTAGGTTGAACGTAAGTTTGATAATTAACTGGCAAATTTCCAGCTCCTTGTAATAATGGTTGACCTGAAGGAGGTTGAAAACCTTGAGCTGGGTACTGACCTTGAGGTTGATATTGACTCTGAGGCATGTACAGAATCTGGGGTTGATATTGACCCTGAGGTATGTACTGTCCTTGGGGTTGACATTGACCTTGAGGTATGTACTGTCCTTGAGGTTGATATTGACCTTGAGTTATGTACTATCCTTGAGGTTGCTCCCCAGGCAGGAAATATTGTCCTATAGTTTGACCTCCAGGTGGTAAAAAATTACCTTGAGGTTGCCCTCCAGGCGGTAATTGACTACCTTGAGGTTCCCCCTAGGCGGTAACTGACTTCCTTGAGGTTGTCCCCCAGGCGGTAACTAACTTCCTTGAGGATTGCCAGACATCATAAAAATATGTTTTGTGTTCAACGTGCCAGTGTTTGTTCCATTTGTACCAGATGATAACATGGAGCTGCTCCTGAGAAGGTACCAGAGAGCGACTGGTATCCCAGAGGAACATATGAACCACCATATAAAAATGTTTCTAGAGATTTAGAAAACATAGATGACTCACTCGACATAGCTAATGAAGGTCGATAACCTCTCGGTGTAGGGTAAAAAGGAATTCGGGGTGGTGAATAAGACCTCCATTTTGTAAAAAATCTATCAATGATAAATACCAAGCATCAATTCTAAAAGGACTATAGAATATTGATTCACGCTCTCTAAGATTTAAATTTTCTTAGGTTTCGAGAAGAACTATGTCTTCGTCTGGACTAACAAGTTCTTCAATACATATGAGATCAAAAGGAAGGTTTTCGGTAATGCGATGTCTTAATCTAGGTGAATCAGGATCACTAGAAGTCGGAGTAACAAATCTTGAAGATGATTCTAACACAACAAGTTCAGTTTCTGGCTCAAAAATTTCAAGTTCTTCAGCTAATTCACTGGTTGCAGAAGCAATGTCAGTGATTTCAGAAATTGAAATTGGCTCTTGAATATATTCTGTTGTGTCTAATTGATTTACTTCATGATAATCAGGATGAGTAATTATGGATGATTCTCCTGGTTCCATTGATCTAATTATGCTGGTAGTATGTGTTACCAGAGCTCTGAGTCCTTCAAGTTGGCTTGGTGTATACTCAGGGGGTTTCCCCTAAATTCTACACGATTGTCTTGGTAATTCAGCCACGATTAAAAATTATTAATCACACACAATCAAAGAAAATTTCAATCAAAAGTCCTAAAGTCACTAAGGAGACAATCAAATGATTAAATGCTTATAAAATCTAGGAGATCAAACCACACACAAACAATAGATTCCCACACTAAAAGCACTAGTTGGTGATGAAATCCAACATCGTAGTATTTAATGTAGAAATGGCGGTTGGAACAGTTACCCCGACAACCTGCTTAATGAAACAGGCCGGTGCAAGTTTCTCCAATTAAACCATCTCGAGTGAAGATAACCCTCCGAAGAGTCCAAGTGAGTCTAGTCGACGTCTGCTCCAAGTACAGTGGGATCTTTCCTCCACCGTCACCTTAGGAAAAAATCTTAAAGTTTATGGCCACTAAGGTCACCAACAGGAACAAATATACCTGGGGGAACAGTCTATGATCTGATATACGTGCAAGGGCAAAGTAACAAAGCTCAATCCCCTTGAAGGCTCCTTGACATAATCCAAGGTATACCGACAAGTGACCCTAGGCTCCTCAACAATGGTCAATCCAAGGTTTACCATTGTTAATACGCGCACATCTTCTATCGTTCCCAATGAGATGGAATTGATCACCTCACTGGTTCGGATATGATCTTGTGCTTGAATCCTTTAGGAGGAGCTTCCCAGAGCATACAAGCTACTATTGGATTTTTCCTACCACAAGATCAACTACTTGTTTGTTCTAATTGTCTTGGAGAGTTAATTACTCCATACTCCAAGACACTAACCTAAGCTATGTTGGTGAAAAGAGTCCTAGAAATATAAAAATTACGAGATTGATTTTAATTTAAGCATTTATTTTAATAGGTTTTTTCTTAGGACAATAGGTGCGAAAGTGAAACTTTGATGATATGTAGTGACCCAACTCAAAACACACTAAAAATGCATCTATTATAAGAAACAATTCATTTCTTTTCGATGAATTCTATCTAAAAGAAAGAGTTAAGAAATGCAATCTTTTAAAACAATTCTTTCCTTCAAAACAAGAACATATGAAAATAAATATTATCTTATGAGAACTCAGAATGATCAATTGCTCAGAAAGAAATCCCTTTATTCTTCAAGATCGAAACTACAATCAAACATTCTCCAAAAGAAAATTACAATACTAGAAATAACACTCAAAACTAAAAACACTAATTCTGAGATCTAAAAATGCTAAGAATTAAATCTGAAATCAAAACTTTAAATATTTTGAAGACGTTTTGCTTAGTTTGTGATCGAACTAAGAAATCCTTTGCAGAAATCAGTAAAAACTCAAAAACATCCAATTACTTTTTTTTAAGTGAAATTCAAAACTTAATGAAAAAGTTATTAAAGATTTTCAAATGAGAAAATGGGATCTAATTCTCATAAAGAAATTTCTGCTAAGAAGTCAAAGACTCAGCAAGAAAACAATGAAATACCAATGATCTAAGGCATACAGAGGTTTCTGATCTTTGAGTGACACAAAGACAAAGAAAAAATCACTTATAAAATGCAGATCTTGTAGAAAATCATTCGAAACTTAAAAAAGCTGAAAGAAACTCTCACACAAATCTTTCTGACAGAACATGCAAGTCTGGGTATATACTGAGAATCTTGCAAGTTGATCCTAGAAAAGAGAAATTTAAGTTTTTCAAAAATTTTCTCAGGGTCCGCAGGTTTTAGTGTAAACATGTGCGGTGCCACACTATGTATACAGAAAAACAGTGGAGATGACCGCATTGTGCCTAAAGACAAAGTGCGGAGACCAGAAAACTTAAAGAAAAATAAAAAATTCTAAAGCACTTTTCAGGGACTCTACAGGAATAAATTACCCAAGCCAGTATTAATCAATCAAAATCAGAAAAATAATTTCACAAGTCAAAAATAAAATGGAAACTAAGTTCAAGATCCACTCCCCAGTGCATTCGCCATTTTGTTGGACAGATAAATCGTTCTTGCGGACAAGATAGATATCCCTAGTATCCTATGATAACTAGAAACAAACAGACAGGTGTAAACTACTTTCTCTAGATTATATTTGATCTAGAATTATCTATAATGAAGGATTTAGGACTTACCTATAGTCCTAAATCGTAGTCTTCTTTCCTGTCACTTTGAATACATCTCCTTTCGGGATCTGCAATCAAAAACATGAAAGAATCAGAAGCATCTGCATAATATAGAATAATTCATAAACCATAAATCTATTTTGATGATCAAGGAATTCAAGAAATAAGCCATTTAAATAAACAACTCATTGAGAAAACATGATCCATTTGTATTATCTTTAATGAAAAAAGGAGTCTTACAACCGTGTTCGCCTTGATGTCGCACAGGTCCTTCCGGGGTTCGGAATAAGCGTTTCCTCTACTTTTACAAGCCTTTTCACTCTCTCGACCAACATACACATGAGTGTGTAATCATTCCCATATGATAATCAGTTAAGAGAGTCTGAGTTTCTCCAGCAATTCTCCTCAAAAAATCTCAAAGCCTAACTCACCTTGAGGCTGAACTATGGCCTCAATTTATAGCAAAAAAGAAGAGGTTGCAGCTCCAAATAAGAGGGAATAGAATCCTCTTTCAAGGGATTAAGTTACACATACCAAGGGGTAGGCTCCTTTAATTGATCAGGTGATCATGTCCTAATTGGAAAAATGCTCAAAATTTTATTTTCTTAGAATTGGTTGAAACCAGAACAACAGGAAAGGTCTCGTCAAAAAGATCCTGTAGCCATGAACGACACTCAAATCCGATGATGTATGAGGAAGATATTCAACTTTGAAGTTTCTCAATTTTAGGCAAAAAGCCCAATTTGACTAAGTTTGACTTTAATGAAAAAAATATTAAAAAAGGAATATTCCACAATATATTCTAGGAATATTCTACAAAATATTCCACAGAATATTCCATGGAATATTTTGCGATGGGCCAATCACAGGGCGCCATGTGGCCCCATAACTTCAAATGAATGGTCAAATGGTTTGTTTAAAAATTATATGGCAATACGTGGGTTCGAACCTGGGTCGGGGCTCTGCCAGCCGGGCAGCCCGACCAGGCTCCCTACAGGTTTAGTTCTTATTAAACGTTGGGCGGAGTTTCGTTTTATGGTTTACAAAGGATTAAAGCGGCGGCAAAAGGGGGCCAGCCCCTACATCATACGACCCCAGGCCGAGGACCAAAGCCTAAGGGCTTAACTGCAGTGGATAATATGGTTAGTCAACCGTAAACATATGGCATTCATATGATTAGCCGTCGGGTGCGGAAAGGTGGTTATGGTTACCATAACCGTTATGGTCAGATAACTCAGCGGGCTTGTCGGCAGTCCCATGTGACCCCACAATCTAACATTTATTATAACCATTAACCGCCCGGATAAATTTGGAGTGCGCCCACCAAGTTTGGCATTGTGGCTATTTTAACTGGAGTTCACTCCATTTCTCTACAATTAGTGGAGGTTTTCTAGGGCAAACTGGGCAAAACTTTAGCTGGACATAACTTTTGCTAGGAGAGTCCTTTTGGAGCAAATTTTGTCTTTTATTTTGGGTAATTTGAGCATTCCAGAGCCAATGGTGTAGGTTGCAAAGGCAACTGAGATCATCTTCAAGTAATTTTTTAGCAGAGAAGCTTGGAGAGCCATCAGGGCCTAGGGAGTGTTGGAGCTGTATTGGGCTATGGTTAACCTTTGGAGGTGAAACAAAAGCCTATCTTTACTATTTTCTGTGCTCTGAACTCATTTTCACATCTTTTTTTTCCTGTTTAGGCTTTATGATCACTGTATTAACAAATTTGAGCATAATAAGAGCAAGAACATGCCCATTTGGGGGCCTTGGACCCGACAGATGTAGCCCAGGAGGGGTGAACTGCCTTATCATATGCTGTGTTATATTATGTGATTTATTTGCTATGTTTTATCAGAGTTAAAGATGTTAAACAGTAAAATGAAATAAGCCTCCTATACACAAAAGACTCATAAATTCACCAAAAACATTTTGTTCCAATTTCAAAACACATTAAACAGTTTTCACAAATAATTTTATGGATAATGGATACCTTGCACCAACAAACAAGTAGTTTCATTATCAGATCATTAGTGATTACTTCTATTATTTCTTTAGGCAAAGTCTGTAAAGGGCTAGCAAGCTTCGGGTTCTCATCCTTTCTTTAAAGGTGACATATCCTGTAAATGCCCCTACATTCCATATCTGTATTAGAAATAAGAAGTTCTCACATTTCAGATCAGATTGATATCAGAGCCCTGGTTTGAACATAGATTTGAGTTCAAAAGTTTTGAATTGTGTGCAAAGAAATATTTTACTGTTTTGTAAGTTTGATGCTTACTAGGTTAAAAATCAAGAGAGGTGAAGGAAACTTGGTTAGTGCACAAACTAATCCACAACCGAGAAGGGTCAGAGAACCACCTCCAAGAGCCCTAGAAGCAGCTACAAGCATGTCTTCAAGAGAAGAAGAAGCTCATGAAGAAATGGATCCCAAGGAAGAAGAAAGGGTTTTTCGGAAAGATTTCTTGGATATGACTGAAATGGTAAGGATCCTCTATCAAGAAAGAAATGATAGGATTGCTGGAGAAGGATCTAAAAACCAAAGAGAAGGAGGAGATTCCTTAGGAGAAAATAAGGGTAATTTTCACTCAAAGAAAGGGAATGGAGGAGATGGTGATCCTTCATCTCCATTGTCATCCTCTTCCTCAACATCATCCTCTTCAACTTTAGAAAATCAGTCACATAAGTAAAAAAAAACTGGTAAAAATACTTTGTTAAAGCTTGATGTCAAATTTGAATTGCCAATGTTTAATGGTGATGTTAATGCAGAGAAATTAGATAATTGGATCAGACAACTGGAAGTCTATTTGAGGATTCAAAAAATGCATGATGATGACACCAAAATACAATTAGCCTCGCTAAGGATGGATGGAGTAGCATTGGTTTGGTGGGAAGCCAAAACCAGGGATGAAATCAAGAAACATGGTAAGATTTCTTTATCATGGACTGAGTTTATTACTACAATCAAGAAACAATTTTATCCTCTTGTTCACCTTCAAAAGGCTATAATGAACTGGAAAAACTTTAGACAGCTTAAGGGACAGAATGTGCAAGACTACACCCAGGAATTTAGAAGAAGAGCACTCTTACTTGGGGTAGATTTACAAAGCCAAGATACTTTGTTAAAGTACATAGGTGGTTTGCACAGTTACCTTCAACACACTATTCTTATGTTTAATCCTACTAGTCTAGACGAAGTTTGTGTACAAGCTACACATTTAGAGGCTAGAGGGAAAAACACTTTTGATGCACTGAATTAGGATAGTGATTTTAAAAGGAAAGGAAGAAAAAGGGTTGCAAATTCTAGAAAGGAGAAAGGTGAATTCTTCTGCAAGAACTGTTCAAAAACAAGCCACAATGAAGATCATTGTTGGAAGCTTCATCCTGAGTTAAAACCAGAGAAATATAAAAACAAAGACAAGACCAAAGAAAAGAGGAAAACTGTAGCAACTGTTGAACAGGACTTAGGGTCAGAATAAGGTGATGAGACAAAAAGTATCACCATGGTATTAAATAACATCAAATGGAAAGAGGTTTTACAAGAATAAAATCCCATTTCTAGCTCATTAAACTGTCACAAAGAAACACAAGATGAAAAGACGAGGATAGAACTATTTCATGTGAGGATAATCTCAAACCACACAAAGATAGACACACTTTTTGATAGTGGGTCTCAAGCTAATCTCATATCAGAAGACTTGGTCAAACATCTGAAACTTGAGACAATTCCACATCCAAAGCCTTATCCACTTGGGTGGATATGCAAGGATGCAAACTTACAAGTCTCAAAGAAGTGTATCTTGTGCTTCGCCATAATAGCTCAGTATGTTGATTGGGTTGAACTGGATGTACTACCGCTTGACATAACAAGTGTTGTGATGGGTAGTCCATATTTATATGACATAAAGGAAATCTTCTATCGCCATGAGAATAAGTATCACTTTTTCAAGGATGGAAAATAGTACATTGTGAGAGCACATAAGAAGAAGCTAGCCTATCTTCTTTAGTCCATGTAGGTCAATTGAAAAGGCTAGTTAATGCAAGTCAAAATCTGACTTTGTTGATGTTGAAACGACAAAATTTTGTACATTTACCTTTTCATGATATTGCTAATGATATGTCTCAGTTTGATAACAGTTTCTCTTTGAACAAAGATAACATTATGTTGCACAAGGTACCTTTGGTGTCGATCGGTGCAGAGAACGAAGTGTCGGTGCAAAGTGGTGCAAGAGTCCATGAGATGGAAAGGCATGCAAGCAAAGAGGGCACACAGTTCAGCATGGGTCAGTGTTGGTTTCAGTATGGCAGATTTTTATGGTGAGAAAACTTGGTCGGGATTTAGCACAAGTGCATGGCTCATTCAGCAAAAATTCACCATGTGAAAAATTAGCAAGGTGAATCTTGTTTTAAGTCTTCTTTGAAGTTTGATCATTGTAGAAATTTTTTTTTTTCTGAAAAACATAGTTGTTATTCTGCAAATTTTAAGAATTTGCATCATGACTCAGTCAATTTTAGCAACAGATGATCAGTGAATTCAAGGGAAAATTTATCTTTCTATGAGAAGCTCAATTTGATGAAGTCGAGAATATTTAAGTGGTTCAAAGTTGGAAGAGTGCAGAATCAGTCTCCTCATCTTTATTTTCTATAATCAGAGAGCTTTTGTGGGTCCAAAAGCTTCCCATTTGGGAGGTGTGATCAGGTGATCATGTCCTAATTGGAAAAATGCTCAAAATTTTATTTGCTCATAATTAGTTGAAACCAGAACGACGGGAAAGGTCTTGTCAAAACAATCATGTAGCTGCGAACGACACTCAAATCCGATGTTGTATGAGGAAGATATTCAACTTTGAAGTTTCTCAATTTCAGACAAAAAGCCCAATTTGAATAATTTTGACTTTAATGAAAAAATATTAAAAAGGGAATATTTCGAGAATATTCCATAGAATATTCCACAGAATATTCCATGGAATATTTTGCGATGGGCCAATCACAGGGCGCCACGTGGCCTGCCCGGAGGCCGCTATGTGGCCCTAGAACTTCAAATGAATGGTCGAATGGTTTGTTTAAAAATTATATGGCAATAGGCGGGTTCGAACCTGGGTCGGGGCTCTGCCAGCGGGGCGTCCTGACCGGGCTCCCTACAGGTTTAGTTCTTATTAAACGTTGGGCAGAGTTTCATTTTATGGTTTACAAAGGATTAAAGTGGTGGCAAAAGGGGGCCAGCCCCCACAGCATACGACCCCGGGCCGAGGACCAAAGCCTAAGGGCTTAACCGCAGTGGATAATACAGTTAGTCAATCGTAAACATATGGCGTTCATATGATTAGTCGTTGGGTGCAGAAAGGTGGTTACGATTACCATAACCATTATGGTCAGATAACCCGACGGGCTTGTCGGCAGTCCCATGTGACCCCACAATCTAACATTTAATATAACCATTAACCGCCTGGATAAATTTGGAGCGTGCCCGCCAAGTTTGGCATTGTGGCTATTTTAACTAGATTTAACTCCAATACTCCACAATTAGTGGAGTTTTTCTAGGGAAAACTGGGTAAAACTTCAGTTGGACATAGCTTTTGCTAGGAGAGTCCTTTTTGAGCGAATTTTTTTTATTTTGGGTAATTTGAGCATTCCAGAGCCAATGGTGTAGGTTGCAAAGGCAACAGAGATCATCTTTAGGTAATTTTTCAGCAGAGAATCTTGGAGAGCCATCAAGGCCTAGGGAGTGTTGGAGCTGTATTGGGCTATGGTTAACCTCTGGAGGTGAAACAAAAGTCTATCTTTACTATTTTCTGTGCTCTAAACTCATTTTCGCATATTTTTTTTTCTGTTTAGACTTTTTGATCACTGTATTAACAAATTTGAGCATAATAAGAGTAAGGACATGCCCATTTGGGGGCCTTGGACCCGACAGATGTAGCCCAGGAGGGGTGAAATGCCTTATCATATGATGTGTTATATTCTGTGATTTATTTGTTGTGTTTTATCAGAGTTAAATATGTTAAACAATAAAATGAAATAAACCTCCTATACACAAAAGACTCATAAATTCACCAAAAAAAATTTGTTCCAATTGCAAAACACATTAAACAGTTTACACACATAATTTTATGGATAATGGATACCTTGCACCAGAAAACAAGTAGTTTCATTATCAGATCATTAGCGATTACTTCTATTATTTCTTTAGGAAGAGTCTGTAAAGGGACAGCAAGCTTCAGGATCCTATCCTTTCTTTAAGGTGACATATCCTGTAAATGCCCCTACAATCCATCTCTATATTAGAAATAATAAGTTCTCACATTTCAGATCATTAATGGAGAGATGAATGTAGGAACTGATTTTTGTAGACTTCTAAGAGAGTATTGCATGAGTAACGATGAACCCATACAGACAGTAAAACGTCATGGTGACAATTTTAGTGTAACAATAACATAGCCCGATAGTCTACTAGTGGTTAGGTATGACTACCTCAATTCATAACCATAATTATAGTATAGACTCTTCTAGAGTATTCGTCATCATAATCATGTGGTTAGCCCCTTTTCCATGAATAATGGGGGTTGATGTGATATCCTCTTGAATTATGTTGGTGAAAAGGAGGTCAATTTATGAATAACATAACCTTTGCATACTGACTCTCATTAACAATTCTTGCATTGTGGGAAAGGTATTTGTGTGTAAAATATGAAAAAAAAGTGCAATGCCATGGCAACAAATTTTTGTCCCCAAAGAATGTCATTTGATGCCTCAAAATGCTCTCGGAAATTTTTAGACCCCAATTTTCGAAACTAGGTCCTGCCAATAAAAATGGTCTTATGAACTAATTTATCTACTTTTTCCACTTCGAAAATATCAAAATAAATGACAACAGAATAATCCAATCCAAATCACTTATCAACAACCATAAATAACTCAAAAATATTAAATACCAATTCTCAATTATAATCCCATCTGAATTGTCCCCTTTCTATGTAATGTAAAAACATTATCTTAAAAACATCTCAACTACACTAATTTTATTAAGTGTCAGTGATTTTATACTATCCAAATTTCTCTATTTTCTATATATATTATAATAAATTTTATTTAAAAATTAATTTATATTTAAAATTAATTTTAAAATTTACATTCTTAAATATTGTATTGAAGTTAAGATCTAAACAATCCGAATAAACATATTATATTTATTATAATGAGCAAAATGATATGAATGCCACCGAAGAATGATGAGAATTAATGCAAACCTCTACATGTTTTGAGTTCGACCACCCATAAGTATCAAGGAGGTATCAATATTTTCATGGTGAAATTTTATTTATAATATGATTTTAGTGTGATTTTTGAAAGTTTTTCTAGTGGATTTTTTCAGTCTAATCTCTTTAAAATTCAACAGAAATTTATTGAAAACATAAGTTTGATAGGTAATCTTGTACAACAGAAGTGCTCTAGAAATTTTTAGGGTGCTGAATTCATATATAGTCAAAAAATCAGTATAAATAACAGAAATCAAAATTTTACCTCAAATTTTTTCACTAGATTCCAACACCAGAAACTCCAAAAAATCTCACTAAAAACAACTCCCTTAAATTATCTTCCTTAAATTCCCAACTTTCTTCTATCCATCCCTTAATTGCTTTTAATTTATCCATCCCTTAATTGCTTTTAATTTTTCGGTTCTTCTCTTTTTTAAAGGCGTGGTTCCTTGATTGCTTTTAATTTTTCCCTTCCTCTCTTTTTAGAAGGTGTGGAGATCTATACGCTATAAGACATTGCCTTATTTTAATAATTTGATATTCTTCATATACGTCTATAAATTAAAAGATAAATAAATATTATTTTTATTACAAAATGATATCTAATTTATTAATAAATATTATTTTTAATACAAAATGATATCTAATTTATTGTGATGTATAAAGATAGGTCAAAAAGTGTTTGGAATTGAACTTTTATTTATATATATGAAATTGTTTTTATTTATAATTATATTTAGATTTATATAATTTTAATTTAATTATCCATAATTATTATGTATTTATTATGGAATTAAGTTTTCAAGTTTAATTAATTATTAATAATTATTAGGTTGAGAATACTGATTTAACTTTTATGGAATATTTTAGAATATTCTTAGTAGTATACACAAATTAAAGGTTGAGATTTATCCCTACAATAATTGTGTCTAGTCATATAAGTAAGTGTCATATAAAATGAGTTATGGTTTTTAGACATGTGGTATTGATAAACCATGATATTGACCCATATTATTGTAACAAAGGTTATTTATAAATTAAAAATTTCTATGATAAAGTGGGATTAAATCTTCATGGATAATCATCTTGTTCCATGTTTTTCCAAATGTAAATATGTTTAACTTATATATCAATTTTTCTAATAATAATAATGACAACAACTACCACTTTCACTTAGTTTTTTTTATTTTTAAAATTTACTTTATAATTTAGTTCTGCGATCCAACCATTTAATTTATATAGTTAGATTAATGTTTTACAACTAAATTGAAATTAAGTTGTGGCCAATTACAATATTGGACAACGATAATCAAAATTATGTAAAGTTCCATCAAACATGAAAATCTCTTAAAATAATTTAATTTCCCTAAAAAATTAACTTCGATGTTCTCTTGATCTTTAAATTTAAACATAAAACTTAATAAAAACTAACCCCACATAAATTAACTAATCTACAACACATAATAATATTAAAAAAATAAAAATAAAAATAAAAAACTAAAACTAAAATCATTATAAATAATAATATTAAAAAAAATTAAAAATAAAACTCATAACAGAAAACATCATAAATAATAATATTAAAAAAATAAAAACTGAAACTGAAAACATCCCTAATAAAACAACCATATACCACCCCAAAAAAACACAATCTAGCCATCGCCCTCAACGATAGAGACCCTTTCCACATAAATTCAAAAATATTGGGAGCTTTGGACCCTTTTCTTTTTCAAAAGGCAATTTCGCAAGAGTCGGTCCCCTTTATTTACTTTATTTTTTAATTGAGATAAAAGAACAACCACACGATTCCAAACTTAGAGAAGTCGGTGATGGAAAGAATGGACGAAACCCATCGACTTAGCACTTCACAAGTGGTCTGTGCCAATGCCACGTGTCATTTAGATGTAACTTTGATGAATCAATGTGCCCCAATCCATCTTATAAATTAAAAATTTCACAAGTCATTACCTAACTCATGTTCCCCAATTTTAGAACATTGATATCAAAATGATATTTTACGGCGTTCTATTTAATATTACACGCAAGTATGTTTATTTTGAAAAGAAATTTAAAATTTTAATTTAATTATTAATAATTGTTTTAAGAGGTGTATTTTATAAGAAAAGTGTGATCTTGAAATAGATCAAATTCTTAAAGCTTTTAGGGAGTAGTTAACTCAGATATTGTAAAGTTTTTTGGTAATACTTGATTGACTTAATTTTTACTGAACATCTAGAAACAATCGAGTCGGGACTGTCTGTAACCTCTTATCAGGACCTCGAATTTCACAACCTCACCATTATCTGATTTAATGTGAAATATATATATATATATATATATATATATATATATATAAAATAAAATAATCTAATATAAATAATGTTAGTTATAATAAAAAACATAAATGAGTATGTATGTTTAGTTAGTTTTAATTAAAAGTATTATAAAACATCAACAATTCCAATCTCACTAAAGTCATTGGATTTGTTGTAAATATTACAACTCAATATAGTAAAAATTTTCAATCACTAATTCATAAATAAAATATTTTGATATCCACAGGTTGTAATATAATTTCATATCAACTTTAAAAAGAATAAGTAAAATGTTTAAACCTTATACTTTTCAAAAATATTTAAATAAACCATTTAAATATATGTTAGTGTCGATATCAACTTCATATGCATCTATATATAGAAAGGAAATGTTAAAATAAAATATTTTAATGTAATTTAATAAAATATTGGATATCCAAAATAAGAAATGAAAAAATAATGAAAAGTTAAAAAATAAAATAAAATAAATATAAAGCACTTCCTAATAAGAACAAGTGTTGGAGGGAAGGGTAATCCTATTGGAAGATAATTCTTCCATACTCATATTAGAATTAGTTGTAGATCTGTAGGTGGATGTTGAGAGAATATCTCAACCTCCCTATTCATATTTAGAAGTGGTTGGATCTCAGCAGCACTATAAATATTGTGATGTATTCGTGTGATTGAATATAGAGTAATAGATATATATATTATTCATGTGTTTTTTGTGTGCAATGGCTGCCATTTCAATTTTAATTTGGTATCGGAGCAATACAGCCTTTGGTTGTTCTCGCACCTAAGCTGACCATCAGTTCCTTTATGAACGTTAAGAGGGCCCAAATTCTTAGGTTCAAGTTTTCCACTTTTAATAACCTCCACCATGTCACTCAATTTGACGCCGTTGTGATCTTTGCTGAAATAATCCTTTATACTGTCCTGCATGAAACACAATTCTCAGAGATGTGCAACATCGTATTTTGAAGAACTTGGTGGATTCGAAATGGCTGTGTCTTGGAGTGCAGTGGGATGAACATCACGTGCTGCAAAGGAGCCGTAGTGGAGTTGTGTTGCGTGAGTTGCAGGTGGCGTGCAACGTGCAGATTTGGAGTTGCTGCGTATCCGTAGGAACGAGAGCCATCAATTTAATTTGGTATCATTTGTTTTAGATCTGCAGAGTTTTTTTTTTGTTGTTGTGAAAAAAGGTAAAGATTTTCTTTCCGACATGGAGCCTATTGCATTGGAAAATTTTAATGGCTTTAATTTCCACACTTGGAAGGTAAAAATTCAGCTGCAAATGATGAGTAGGAATCTGTGGAATATTGTACAAGGCACGGAAAAAGCACCTACAAATGCTAAATAGTTAATTGAATGGGAAAAAAGAGAGGAAAGAGCCAAGTCTATCCTTGGACTATCACTTGCAGATTCCCAGCTACATCTTATTGACTTACAGAAATCTTTTGTAGCAATATGGGATGAAATGAATAAGGTATTTGGGGCAAAAGCTGTTAATGCAAAAATTTTCTTAAAGTTACAATTGTTTAAACTCCAAATGCATAGTGAGACATCATTGTCAACACACATAAATGAGTTAAAAGCTTTGATGAGACAGTTGACAGAAATTAATTCTAAAGTAGATGAGGATGATGCAAAGGCAATTTTATTAAATAGCTTGTCTTCAAAATATGATAATGCCATATTTAATCTAAGTCAAATGTCACTTCAATCACTTAATGAAATGATAGCAGCTCTTATGGCAGAAGAAAAGAGGATAGGTGACACAGAGGCTAGTTCAGACAATGAACTTGCACTATTCTCCAAGGGAAGGGTGAATAAAAATAAGATTGAATGCTTCTATTGTCGTAAATATGGGCATACAACATTCAATTGCAAAATTCGGGCCCAAGATCTTTTGAATGGAAGATTGAAAAAATCAGCCTATGCAGCATTTTTAAAAGATTCACCTGATGCTATATTTGAAGACTTTTCAAGTGACAATGAACCTTCTAAACCATCTCTCAAAATTTTCTAAAGAACATTTTGTGATGTGATGTGCAAGTGTGTGGTGTGGTGTGGAATATATCATTATAGTGTGGGGTTTAAGTTTATATTTGTGTAAAGGTCACTTTGTAGGATTGATCGCTGATCATATTCTGTACCTAGAATATTTTCCTATATGACTGTTGAAATTTATCCTTCGAGGTTATTTCACAGATGGAAATATTTCAATAGGGTAGTTCAGTGTCAAGACTCTTCTTCGGGGGTGTCAAGAATTCTTAATCTTACACATTCAGCATTGCTGGTCAGAAGCAGGTGTACTTTAAATGAGTTGGAAGGCAGGCTCGAAGATGTGAAGAAAGAAAGAGCGAAATCCAGAAGACTGCAGAGTGGGTAGAGTTGCTGATGAAGACCAGTGAGACGAAGATAATTTTTATTGTTATGATATGTATGTAAGAATTAAGGGGGAGTATTGGAAGATAATTATTCCATACTCATATTAGAATTAGTTGTAGATTTGTACGTGGATGTTGAGAGAATATCTCAACCTCCCTATTCATATTTAGAAGTGGTTGGATCTCAGCATCACTATAAATATTGTGATGTATTCGTGTGATTGAATATAGAGTAATATATATATATATATATATATATATATATATATTATTCATGTGTTTTCTATGTGCAATGGCTGCCATTTCAATTTTAATTAATCCCTACCATTCAGTATATGTATGTATGTATAAGTTAGATGAATAAACAATTGAACATGTAACATGTTTAGTTAGGTAATTGAATTCCTCAATTATCGCCCTTAACCTCATTACTACCCATTGACAAATGCAATTGTTACTTTAGTATGAAAATTCCTTAAGAATAGTGACACAAAACCCTTGGACCTATAGCTAACATATCTGTACCAATAATACTCATAAAGTTTGAGTCTTTCTGGGTTAAAATATATCAAGAAGAAAATTAATAAGTATAAATTAATTAATAAAGGAAATCATACAAATAACCAGGTTGTTCTATATGTTTGAGAATTATATTTTCAATGGTCAAGTCTCACTAGCACAACCGATTGAGGATGGACCTCATCAGCAAGGCGACCTAGGAAAGCCTCATGGGGGCTGGTTGTGCCCTGTGCTAGGGGGAGGAGACATGCTAAAAAATCGAGTCATCTAAGGGTTGGTCTAGACCAGGCAATCATCTAAGGGTTGGTGTGGCTCGGGTGTGGCTCATCTAAGGGTTAGTGTGGCTCGGGTGTGGCCCAGACCGGGTGCGATATTCGGGTGACTTTGACGGCTTAGAAGCTACAGGTCAAGCGTCGAGAATCAAAGACAACTTGACAAACAAACAAAAAGAATTGTATTTTCAATTTATGTGATGACTAAGAAAAGGGTAGAGAATGGTTGGTTATGCTGGAAAGAAAGAAAGAAGTACATGTTATTAGGTATAAGATGTCAAAAACATTACACATTTGTGATTATAATTAGAGAACATTTGAATCACAATAATTCTCAAAATATATGAATTATTTTTATTAAAATACTCAAAATTTCGAAAATTTACATAATTTAAACCTAGAGAAATTTGATGATAGTATTAAAATTAAATTATTCTTATTATATAAAATTTTAATTATTATTTTTTTATATAAAAAATAAAACCATCTATAAATTTTTTATTTTTTTTAACTAAAAAATTAAACCATTTTTGCAAAATTAACTCTTAAAAATTAAACCATTTATGCAAACTTAACTCTTAAATTTTTTGCAATCTTTTCACATGAATGAATTAAAAAAAAAAAATTTAAAAATGATATATATATATATATATATATATATATATATATATATATATATATATATAGTATAATTGGCAAAGAATTTTCATTTAAAAATTGAGATTTATTTAGTAACATTTATCTAAAAACACAAGTAGCATGTCAAACTTTAAATTTGATAAGTCCTTGCTAAATCCAAATAAATAAATAAACTTGTTATAACATTGCACCCAAAGGTGCATTACTATATGATTAACACAACACTCTGAGTGGGTACTTTATTTATTTGAATAATTTATTTTAGGGAATTGGTTTGAATAGAATTTTTTTATGTGCTTTTTAATTTTGATATCATGTGCTGTCTGTTTGTAAAATAGTTGCATCTATCCTGCATTGGGTAAATGCAGGACTTGTTTGTAAAATAGTTGCATCTATCTTGCATTGTGAAAATGTGGTGTCATGCATTTGCCCAACACATCTTTTACACCCTTGATATTTGCGAGGGCATTTTCCATGAGACTATAAACATGTTTAAGAGCTTCTTCCTAACATTGTAGGGCAGAATCCATCTTGTCTTCACCTCTCTTAGCCTACATTAATAATAGTTAGTAATAGTTCAAGGAAATTAGAAGCATATAAGGACATGGATTATATATTGGACTATAAGACACTGAGTACCCCTACACCCCTGCATGGTAAGTTTTGGTATCATTCAATATGAAATTTTGATCACTAATCAATTTGGGAGGGTATGTGATTTGCTTTCTGTTGAGAATAAAAACACAAGAACCACCATACAACACTCTATACATATATTTCACAATGAATGAAAGAATTAAAGATGTTTACAAGACTTTTTTTTTTTAACTCAAAAAACGATAATGCCATGTACTCATATCAATACTTACTAGAAAAATCTTCATCCAAAAAATTAGGGAAACCCCTTAGATTCTAAAATTGTAAAATGACGATTGTTGCCATGTAACTTCAACTAGCCATGTAGTATAGGAGAGGCTTCTTTTGTTTATATATTGTTTTAAATATATGAACAAAATATTATTATATTTGATATCCGTAAAAACATTATACAAAATAAACAAATTGAATTGTATATTATAATTTGCATAAAATTTTGGTGAGAAATACAAATAATGGTAGGTATATTTATTTCCATCTTGTTCCTATTCATTTTTATGCAAATACTTGTTTAAATTATGGTGGTGGTAAATATATTATTTACGTGAATATAAGCTATTTTCAAGTATTTTAATTTTAGGTTGTTTTCCTATGAAGGTTATCAATGAAAAGTCATGGCACAAATATTTAAAAATCATGACATACATATTGCAACTACATCCAAAAATTATGGCAAAAAAATTTGAGGCAGTTATGACATGGCACAAAAGTTACAATAAAATCTTCAAATTTATTCGAATTTTTTTCAATAATAATGAAAAATAAATATATTTTTTTCAAAATTGAACGCCAATGCATTGTTTAACGTTGTAATGTTCCGCATTAAGATCGTTCCACTCGCAGTGTTGGGAATCGTTGTTGCTCATCGTTAGGGCATTGCGTGAAAGGTAGGAAGAGGCGTGGAGCTGGTCAACCTCCCCACAATCACAATCTCAACTCAGAACATGGGGAACTACTGGCGGCAACAGCGACTGTTTGTCTCACTTCCTCTCATGCAAACATCCTTTTGCAGTCCTTCGCCATGGCCTGCGAGACCGACCGTCAAGGTTGTGGAGCCGACGACGTCCTCTCACTGCATATACACAATGATTGCGATTTTTTAAGCTTCTTTATGTAAGTTGGCGACTGGTTCAGTAAGTTTCAGTATATATTAGTTTGACAGATGTGGGTTTGGAGTTTTGGGTGGTCTGGACACTTTAGAGCGTGATGTCTGCCTGCGTGGGGGATGTTGCGAATGCGGGAGCAGTCTTTGTGTGGTAATAACAGAATCAATCCCTCCATGCTCTAGTTTCTCTATGACTTCTGGGTGTGATCTTTCCAGTGAAATTGTGAAGGAAAGTATTGGATGCGGGACTTGATGTTTGGGTGGATTAGAGCGACTGCGAATTCCTATTCTATCGGACGGCCTGAGTTGCCGGTGTCTACCAGTCAGGTGTCCGAGGGGTGGTCATGTTTCTGGATAATTTACAAATTTACAGACCATTCAGGAGCCTGAAGATTCAATTGTGGGACTGGTGGTGGAGCATTGGACAATTTTTATGCTACTGCTGTGCTGATGCTTTACTGGTCTCCTTGTTTCTTTCGGATTGTAAAGGTTTGGTTCTGGTTTTTCCGGGTGGGTTTTCTCTTTTTCCGAGATCTTTGATTTAATTTCAAATTTTCTAAGTGAGGGGGCCTTTCTGACGGGGTGGTGGGTGTTAATGCATGTCGGACGTTGTAAAGTTAATGTGGTGTACTTACGCCCCTGTGAAAGCCACTCTCTGACATTTTTATTTTTCGAATCAGTTGATGATCGCGACTTCCTGCCTTGACTGGTGACCGTGATCCCTGGGAGTTCCTATCTTTGGTTTGTCTGCATTGATGGCGAGGGTTCTTTCCTAGATTTTCTTCAATTGGTTGTAGCTATCGCTGGGTGGTGTTATTAATTTTTTTGGGGGCCTTGTCATCAGTTTGGGTACATGGGTGGAGTTCCTGAACTCGAGATCATACTTCTCGAAAATGCCTTCATGGATGCGATCGAGCTGGCGGAAGAAGAAGCATTAACGGCAACCTACTCTCGCAGTCGGGTTTCACATCAGTTCAAGTTGTTTTCGGGGTTATCGCCTGTCGACGTTCAACAGGATGGCTCTGGTGCATCTGGTGAGGTGAGAAGGGTGGTGAACTCGCTCGGGTCAAGAGGGGATGCTCTGAAAAACCCTCTTCGAAATTCAAGGAATCAGCAATAGACAAAGACTTACAAGGTTGCCACTTCGAGGAAGGTGTTGAGTTTCAGTTTTGAAGATTTAAAGGAGCGCGCTACGAGTCTGATGTCTAGGGCTCTTGTGGGTAGGTGGAATTTTTCTCGTTACAGCTCAGGTGATCTGCAAGTGTGGCTCATGGCTGCCTAGAGCAAAATATTAGGTTATGAACCTCGCACTAGTAAATTGACCATTGGGTGGTTTGTTTTTCATTTTCTTAAGGACGCGAATGATTTTGAGATTTTATTGCGGACTTGGGTTCATGGCCGCTCTTTCTTGCCACTGTTTAGGTGGGAGGCTGATTTCCACGCTATGGATAATGCTCCATTGTCTCATTTAGTCTGGGTTATGATACCCGACCTGCCTATTCAATTCTGGTCACAGGTTGTGCTTATGCCAATTGAAGATTGCATTGGTCGCTACAGGTATGTGGATCCCAGCTACACTGGATTTTTTGACAAAAGGGTGGCTTGGGTCTTGGTGGAGATGTCTCTCATGGGGGGATTGATGGCAGACATTGATCTTGTTTGGAATGGGAAATCTTTCGAAAGAAATTAGACTACTGGAACACTCCCTTCCGGTGTCATCTACGTTATGACACAGGTCACCTAATGAGATCATGCTCGCGCTGGAAGGAGGACGTTGCCAATACCAAGTTGGTTGCCCACCGATTTTCGAGGTCTTCCCACTGGGGATCCACGAAGGCGGCGCCTGATCAGCCGACAGTTGTTCCGCAGGGTAAGTCCAAAAACCCTCTTGGTACTTTTCCGTATGAAAATTGTCATGGGGGGTTGGTTTCAGGCGAGATGGGTTTGGGGGGAGGGACTCATGGGTCTTTCAAGGAGGGTTTTCTTTTTCCTAATGGAGACCCTCTACCCGTGGATGGGGGGGTGTCCCCCAAACCTTGTTTACACATTCCTCATCCTTCCTCCTTGTTTCATGTGGCTAATCTCTCTCTTACTTCTCTTTCGGTTCCCTCGGACATGCCGACTTTGATTCATCCGTCTTCCCTTTCTGAGGTCGTTTATAATGTACCTTATTCTACGGATCCAGGTCTTGATTCCCCTTATCTGATTGTCCTTCCCTTTCCCAGCAGAATTCAATTGGCAGTGACCTCGACTTGGTTGCTCCTTGCTCCCCAGGACCCAAGGCAGAACTTAGTCCCTCTTCCCTACGATATTGGGATCGAAAGACACCTTCCTCGCTGATTCTGATCATCTTGACATGGTTAATGTCACCATCGGAAAGGGGAAGGGCCGCCGTGTATAAGAAGAAATAAATTTCCTCATCGGGGTTGATGAAATTTGATGATAGAAATTTTCGGGATATCCCTATAATACGCTATTGATAGGGTTCTTAGAGTGCTTGAAGTCCCATGGGTGCTCCATGATCCACTTGGTTTCTATCAATATCAGGGGTCTGGGGGGAAAGGGGAAGTTCATGTCCATGCGTGAATTTTTTTTAAAGATTAAACCTCTTTTATTTGTATTCAAGAGCCTATGCATGGGGCTGATAAGTTGATTGTCGTTTTCCGATCGATGTTTCCAGCTTGGCACATTGCAACTCGGGATGCATCGGGCCTCTCGGGTGGGGAGATTGTTTTATGGGATCCTGCAGTGGCCTCCTTCAAAGCCTATGGTTTCTTCGGTGGTATACTCCTCTCGGGTCATTTTCATGGATTTAAGCACATGATCCATATTATCAATTTATATGCCCCATATCTGGACCGACTGTCTTTTTGGGGGAGGATGGCTAGTAGTGGCATTCTTTCTTTATCAAATTTGATAATTGCTGGTGATTTTAATTCTACTTTACATGATGAGGAGATTTGGGGCTCAAATGGTCGTGTTGATCCTTTGGCAGATATACTTGTGGATCTCTTCAACTCTAACAATATTTGTGACCTACGGATGTTGGAAAACGACCCTACTTGGTTTAATGGTAGGTAGGGGGAAGCGTCGATCTCCAAGAAGCTTGATCGGTTTTTGGTATCCACTTTATTGTTGATGGAGATGGGAAAATGGAATGCTAAAATTGGGAATGTCCTATTGTCTGATCATAGACCTATTATTCTTGAATGGGATTTTGCTAAGGGTAGCAGGGGTCCCCCTTTTAAGTCCAATCGAGTCTGGTTAGGGGACCCGTGTTTTATCAAACTTGTTAAGGAACATTTCAGATTAAATCCAAGGGATGTGGATTCCTCTGCGATGGAATATCTAATGGAAATAATGAGGAGTTTAAAGAAGGTGGTAAATGGCTAGGAACGTGATAAAAAATTGCAATTGAAGCTCCGGTTTGCCACTTTCGAGCTGGAGACTAGCTGCCTTTTGAAGGAAATGGAGGAAGAAAATCATAAAGAGGGCACCTGGAAAAAACTAAAGGAGGTGGAGAAGGAGAAGAGGCACATTCTTCTGATTGAGGAGCAGTCATGGAGGCTAAAGAGCAGGGCGATATGGCTTAGAGAGGGTGACAAGAACACCAAATATTTTCATGCAATTGCAAAGGGGAGGAAAATTTCCATTGCCATATGGAAGATCGAGGAAAATGGTACATCATATTTCTCCTCTGATGACATTCAAGAAGCGGTTGTCGAACCTTCCCTTATTGAATGCTGCTGTAAACGCCACCATTGTAGACTGGGCCAAAATATTGTCTGATAACTTAGCCACGGCTATTTTCAATTACCGGTCTAAACGGACTGTGTCCCAGAGTATTTATCCTCCTTTTTATCTATCTGCTTATGTTATGGATTCAATCTGCTTTGTTTCTAAGTTCCCTTTAATGGGTTGGCAATGGACAATTCAGGATCCCTTGCCCATTCATGTCTATCACAAAGAGTTGTGGGAATCAAAATTCATTCCTCATTTTTATAAAATTTTCCATGGCATAATGTTGCCTCTGTACAGAGTGTTGTATAATAAGGATGCCCCAAGGTTGTCCCCTGAAGCAGAAGTAGACATTCTCCCTGTCGCAAGATGGTTTGGAGAAGAATTGTTTACTTATGTGAGGGTTTTTGGAAGCTTTGCTTCTCCTCATGTTTTTCCCTTATATGTTCCGGATAAACTCATAGCTCGGGAAATTGCATATCAAACCTGTGGAGACGGAGGTTTGACAAAAGAATTAAAGGATAAAAAGAAAGCCATTTGGCCACAATTTCCTGTGTCCTGCGGAGCATTTTCATTATTTGATGTTGGTCACGCATTTAAGGAAGTAAGCAATGTTACATGTTTAAAATTGTTTAAGTTTCCGAGAAGGCTATTTGATCCATATGGTATTTTCAAGGATTTCACCACTGTTGTCAAAGTAAGAGTATTTTCTGGTGAAGAAGATCTTTTTGATGATATGTTTCAAGAAAAATGTTCATTTAAAGACATTTTGAATTTAGCTCAAACGCGGTTCTCCCCAGAAGAATTTCAAGAGTTTAAAGTATACAGAGAAAGAAGATTGACCACTATTCCTTTAGATAATTTGCGCTTGGAACCCGCAAGGGAACCAACTCCTAGTGTCAGTCTCAGTGGCAGCTCAGATTCAGAAAGGTCTAAGTCAAAGTCTGACAAAGAAATTTCTGAACATTCTAAAAAATCTGATCAGGATAAAAGTGAAGGCTCAGTCAAGGATACAGCTCAATCAAAAGAGCTGTCACAACAACAGACTTCAACTACTCCACAGTTGAATCTTCCACCTCTTAATGTACAGCAACCATCCATCAACACTCAGTTAGATAAAGAATGGGAATCATTTAATGATTTGATTAATGTTGAAGGATAGAACATACAAACCCCTGTACAGACAGCAAAAGGTTTGGTTACATAAATAAGTGGCAATGTGACAGAAAAAGAACATATACCCATTACTCCCTCTGCCGAGCTTGTACTTAAAATAGAGGAAATTCCTCCTCTGGATATATTCTATAGCCCGCAACATAAAGCAGTAGTAAGGAAGCAAAGAAAGAAGAGAAAATTAGAAAGTGCACTCTCTACTGATGCAGAACAATTGGATGTTTTATGGAAAGATCCTACTACAGATCCCACTGAAAATCTTACTAAATTATCTCAGATAATAGGAGCTTATGCCTCCGCGACTATTGACAAAGAATTTGAGGTAAGGTTGTTATTAAATGAAAAAGAGGATCAGATACAAGTTCTGCAACAACAATTGCAACAAGCACATGCCAACAGTGAAGCACAGGTGAAATTTGAAAAGTTACAGCAAGAGTTTCAGCAAATGAAGATCGGGTATCAGAAAAGCTTGGCCGAAAAAGAAAAACAAATACAGATTATGCAAGAAACGCATAAAGACGACCCCAAGCTTACAGAATTTATCTCAGAGTCTATTTCTTTGAATAATCAACTACTGCAACAACAAGATATATTATGCCATAAAATCTCACAGTGGAACTCTTTTTGTCAAGAAAGTGATAAAATCACTAATCATGTCGTAGAATTACGACATGATTATGATTTAACTAATGAAAGAGTTACTAATTATTTGGCATGGCAAAAGACAGAGGAAGGAAAAAGAGTAGGAGCACCAATTATCAATGACAACCATAAATAAATGCTCTTCAATAAATGGGATGCACAAATCAGAGAAGCAGAAAAAGCAGCAGAGGAAGCAGCTACAGCGGCAAGCAACATTACTGATTGTGTAAATGAAAATTTGCACAAAGTTAATTTAATTTCAGAAACCATTCCAGGATACCTACCACAAGCACAACAATTGCAAACAGAGTGGAAACAGAAAGCTGAAGAGAAGGCAAAATCAATTCAAGGATTGACAAAATTAAACTGGGATTCTTACTGGACCTGTCTAGTAAAACCACACAGTCAATGCAGTACTCTTAATTGCATCATTAATTCTGCTGAGAAGATCGCGCCCACACTTTCTAATTCCGTCTTTTCGGGTCAATTGAAATATGAAGTCAGCCAGCCCCCTCTTCTCAAATCAATGCTGGATGCTTGCAAATTCAAAGATCAAATTCATAAGTAGTTAGTTGTTAATTTTAGTTTTAGATTTAGTGTTAGTTTTACTTTATTTTTGCCTAGAAAAAGGACGGTCATTTAAACCGAATCCTAAATTTTTTGTAATAAACTATAATTAGATTTAGTTAGTAGTATTTAAACCCTTCTCATGCATTTAGAGAAGGGTCCTGAAATTTGTCAAAAACTTGTCCTCGGAACATGCACTTTTGCACCCTCAGAGGAGGTTTTGATGAATGAATGGAACGAGATTTATTGATATCTGTGTCTAATATCTGCTACTGATGTTGCATTTCTGTACTCTTAGTAGATGTTGGATTTAGAAGATATAAATCATTATTGCTTCTAGCTCATGAGTAGAACCAGCTATAAATGGTGCTTTTATCTCTTAACTTTTTCTGCTTCTGTGTTAAAAGTGATATTTATGTTCAGTTATTTATATATTGATGCTTGAATGCTTCAGTTATCATTTGGCACTTTTGTACGGTGATGACTATTTGTTTATGCTTAATGTATGAATAGCTTATTATGCGATATGTTTCTCACAACTGTTTCATCTAACTTTTTATATGAAGTGGTTTATCTTTATTGAATTATTTTCTTATAGCAGTTGAATGATCTTTATTACCAATTGTTATTCGAAATCATTTTAGATCGCATAAACAAGATTTTATCCCGGGTTTAGTTTAGAATTAGATATTTCTGTTTTAATTAGAATACAATTTGCATATGATTAGATTAGAAATAGAATAAAAGCATTTCACTTAGGAACCTTTTTAGAAAGGAAATATCTATTCTCAACACACACACAAAAATTGGGAAACTGGTCCCATTATCCCCAGTCAGACCCACTACACCAAACGGAAAAGGAGCTGCTAACCAAGGTCCGGATCGGGTGGGTATCCCCCTTGTTGTAGACCCGATTTTCGGGGCTTCAACATATTTGGCGCTAGAAGGAGGGCCACGAACTATGAATGGCAAGTAAATCTAAATCTAAATACCATTCTGAGAGTAAAACACCCTCACCATCTCCCCCGACTTCTCCATCGCACTCAGAAATTGTAAATCTAGAGCCAAAAGTCACAAGAAGAATAGACACTGCTACAAACCCTGACTTTTCAGAAGAATCTGCTATTGAACCTCCTGAAGTTGAATCTTTGATTCATAAACTTCAACGATTTTCAATATCACCTCAAAGATCTGATAAATCTCAAGGCAGTATAACTTCTCAATATAACCCTGCTCATCCTCTTACCAGATTACAGAGTGAAAAACTTGGCATTCAGCCAACCGAGTTACCTCTACCTACAAGGAAAAGAGCAAGGAAATCACCTAAAGGGTCTGACAGTGAGACTCTTTCCTCATCATCATCCATCTCAACCTCTTCACCACGAAGTCAACCGTCCACCCCTCCACTTCAGACTATTGTCCCTCATTCCACTAGAACTTCCACATCACCTTCTCAATCATCTATAATTATAATATCTTCATCTTCCCAATCACAGACATCATCTTCTACACTTTCCTCTGTTAGTAGTTCAGTGATGGCCCAAATGCCATGGAATAATCCAGGGGCAGTCTTAATGCCTGCACCCTTGAGTCAATTACCAGCCCATCCTGAAAAATGGCTGCCTAAGTTTAATCCTGAAGCAGGCATGTTAGCAGAAGAACATATAAACAATTTTATGTTGTCTATAAATCTCAATGGAGTTATTAATGAAGATGTTTTTGTCCGACTTTTCCCTTATACTCTACAAGGAGCAGCTGGATCATGGTATTTTTCATTACCATCTGGATCCATCACTAGTTGGGATATCTTTCAAGATCAATTTTGACTAAATTTGGTGATGATAGGTCTACAACAACATTGATCAATGATCTATCTAATCTTAGAGCTGACTCAGAAGAACTTGTCAAGGATTTTAATTCACGTTTCAATAAATTGTTAAACAAAATTCCTACTGCCTCCAAGCCTAGTGAAGAAGTGCGAAGTGAATGGTACATTTCTGCTCTACCATCAAACATAGCAATCTTCGTTGATAGGGCTAACAAAACAACTTTAGCAGATAACATGAAGGAGGCAATAGCGGTAGAAAAATGTATCATTGCTTTAGACAAGAAAAATGCAATAGAAGAACGAAAATCCAAGAAAGTCACTTTTAAGGAAGACCCCAAGAAAAAGCAATCAAAAGATCCATTTGATTTAGAAGGACTGCAAAAAGTTTTGAAAACCATGTCTAACGAAATGGTTGACATTAAGAAACAAGTGGCAGAAACATCTTCTAAAAAATCTTTCAAGCCTTTTAGAAGAAACCCTTCAACTGATTCAAAACCACCAAATGCCATTACTAATGTTGAATCGGAAGAAGAAGAAGAGGAAACTGCTACTGAGAAAACTACTAATGAAGAAGAAGTTGTAGAAGTACAAGGTATGTGGGATTTCATCCTTCCATATGAGGAAGATCAAGAAGCATCCCCAGTTAGCACTCGCAGTAGAAATCAACTTTATCCTCCTCAATCTAATCCTAAGTCAAAGAGCGCAAGCTCACTGAATAAAGATAAAATTGCACCCAAGAAAATGACATCTAAAGCAATTCAAACTAGCCCAGTCCAGACAGATTCATCAACTCCATCAAGAACACTGATTGTCCCAGATGAAATGGAGTATAATATCATAGAAGACATGAAGAAGACTAGGGCTAACATCACTTTTTATGAATTGAGCAAGTTAAAACACCAACAAAAGGTACTTTTGAAAGAATTACATGTTGTACCAGAAAAACCTTTGCCTGATCCTGTGATTTCTCAAGCTTCCAACGAGATGGGAAGACCTCCAGCTAATACGATCAGTAAATTTGATCTAGAAAATATCGCTTTAATTGGAGGAAGGTCAAGATCTCATACTCCTCCATTTCTTCTTACTTATGAAGTTTTCAATAAAAATTTGCATAATTGTTTAGTGGAATCTGGAGCTTCATCTAATATTCTACCAAAATCAATATGTGCAAAGTTGAACATTCAACCACAAAAATCTATTGTGCGCATAGTCCAGCTAGATCGATCGCAAGTTGAAGTAATTGGCGAATTAAATCAAGTTACCATAAGATTGTCATCAAATCCAAAGGTATGTCAAGTCATTGATATTTTAGTTGCAGATATTCCAGAATTTTATGGCTTAATTCTTAGCAGAGATTGGTCAGAAAAAATTCATGGATATTTTGCAACTGATTGGTCGCATATGTGGCTTCCTTACAATGGTAAACCAAATCAGATAAAGGTTGAACGAGAAAAACATCAGAAATACATAGTAACAGAACTCGAAGGAGAGAATGAACCAGTTGCATACAGCAGTAATATCATTGGCAATTATTCAGTTGATTCTTTCTTAGGAAATTTTAATGCTCATACTTCACCTTATTTAGAACATTCTGTTTTATCTCAAATAGAAATTTTTTCTCAAACAGATAGTTCTAAATGTATTAATTTTGTAGATACTCCTGTAAATAAATCTTTATTTTGGAAATTATTTTTTGATGGTTCTAAGTCTAATGAAGGAGTAGGAGCAGGATGTGTTTTGGTTAGTCCAGAGGGAAAAAAAAATATGTTGACTTGTAGACTTGAGTTTGATTGCACTAATAACACCGCAGAATACGAGGCTTTAGTCCAAGGATTATACAAAGCAATCGGATTAGACATCAAATATCTACAAGTTTTTGGAGATTCGGAAATTGTAATCAAACAGGTATGCAATACTATACATTGTTTATCAGGTCATTTAAAGCATTATCAATCTTTAGTCCAAGATCTGACTGAACATTTTATATCATTTAATATTTCATCAATTCCCAGAATTCAGAATGCTAGTTCAGACCTCCTAGCTAATGTAGCTTCCAAGCTCATTCCTGCAGAAGACTTTAGTCCTGATCGATTTTCAATCGAATTAATCTTTAGACCCTCAATTCCTGATAACATTACCAATTGGAGGATTTTCAATGATGATCCTGATATTGTAAACTTTCTCACATCTGAAGGATCTTACACCAATCAGATAATTGATGAAGACCAACATGACAAACAATTTCTCCAAGATAGCACCAATAATGCTATGCCGAAATCAGTAGTCAAGTTAGAAGACCTTTATGATTTGAAAGATCGATTTAAAAGATCTACCAATTCAAAATTGCAAAGTTCGACTTTAAATTATGAATTAGTAAATCTAGGAACTGATGCCAAACCACAGAATATCAACTTAGGCCTTGGCCTAGCTCTTGAAGAAAAGTTAGCATACATTCGTCTTTTGAAACAATATAAAAGTGTCTTTTCTTGGAACTACGATGAACTCAAAACTTATGACACTTCTATCATCCAACATACTATCCCAATGATCAATGATGAAAAACCTGTCCAACAGAAGTTGAGAAAGATCCACCCCAATCTAGAAAACCAAATCAAATCTGAACTTAACAAGTTATTGAAAGCCAAGATTATTTTTCCCGTTCGACATTCTAAATGGGTTTCCAATATGGTTCCTGTTAGAAAGAAGAACGGAGACATTAGAATTTGCATTGACTTTCGAAATCTTAATAAAGCCTGCCAAAAAGATAATTTTCCTTTGCCTCCTATGGAGCAAATATTGCAGGCATATGCAGGATCAGAATTAATGTCTTTCTTAGATGGTTTCTCTAGATACAATCAAGTGTTGGTCCATCCTGATGATCAATTGAAAACTACGTTCAGAACCAAATGGGGCACTTACGCATATCAAAAGATGCCTTTTGGTCTGATCAATGCTGGTGCCACATTTCAGAGAGCTATGGACATTGCTTTCAAGGGATTAGTTAACAAATCAGTGGTAATTTACTTGGATGATATAACTGTATATTCTAAAAAACGAAGCAATCATCTTAGAGATCTGAAGCAGATCTTCCAACGCTGTCAAAGGTATGGAATTTCACTTAATCCAGAAAAATCCTTTTTTGCATTAAGTGAAGGAAAACTTCTTGGATTTATAGTATCAAAATCTGGAATTCATATTGATCCTGATAGAATCAAGGAAATTTCTGAAATATCTTTACCTCACAACAAAAAAGCTATGCAATCTTTTCTTGGTCAGATTAATTTTGTAAAAAGATTTGTGCCAGATTTTTCGAGAATTGTATCACCCTTGCAAACAATGATTAAAAAGAATTCAAACTTCAAATGGGGTAAATATGAATATGAGGCATTCAATCTGATCAAACAAGCAATTATCAATGCTCCATCTTTAGCAACTCCAAATTTTTCCGATCCTTTTATTTTGTACACATTTTCCTCTGATAAATCTTATGCTGCAATACTCACTCAAGCAAATCAAGACAAAGCAGAAGCTCCAATTGCCTTTTTCAGTTCAAATTTACAGGGAGCTGAATTGAATTATTCAGATGTGGAGAAACAAGCTTATGTTGTTTTCAAAGCAATTAAATATTTCAGACCCTTTCTACTCAAAACCCATACAAAAATCATAGTACCGTTTCCAGCGGTAAGAAATATTTTAGTTCAAAAAGATGTGGGTGAGAAAAGAGCCAATTGGGTTACTGCTTTACAAGAATATGATGTTGAAATCAAACCAGCAAATATTGTAAGAGGTCAAGGTTTTTGCAAAATACTAGCTGGAGCATCACTTATTTCTGAAAAACCATCTGAAGAGATACAAACATATGAGGTAAGCCTAAACGATGTTGAATCATTATATGCTGATATCATATTTTATCTGAAGAATGGATATGCTCCTCCAAATCTCGATCACACCAAGAAAAGAGCTCTAAGGTTGAAGGCTAGACAATACCAGCTTGTAAATGATGTTCTTTTTAGAATTAATTATGATTTTGTTCTTCTTAAATGTCTAGAGAAATCTGAAGCTGAAAAAGTATTGCAAGAACTTCATGATGGGCCAGCAGGTGGACATTATGTTGGAGATGCTACTGCACATAAGATCCTCTGTGCAGGCTATTACTGGCCCACATTATTCAAAGATTCACATAACTATGCAAGGAAATGTCAAATTTGTCAAACTGCAGCCGGAAGACAAAAGAAACCTTCATTACCATTACAACCAGTCAACATTGAGCAACCTTTTGATCAATGGGGATTGGACATAATAGGTGAGATCGTTCCTCATTCTTCTAAACAACATAGGTATATCATTACAGCAACTGATTATTTTACGAAATGGGTAGAAGCAGTCCCTCTCAAGACTGCTAATGCTGAACATATCATCGAGTTTATAGATCAGTTCATAATCACCAGGTTTGGTTTACCTTCTGCTTTAATGTTTGATAATGCATCATATTTTTCTGGTAATGCTATGACTGAATTTGCACTCAAGAGAGGTTTCAAACTTAAATATTCTACCAATTATTATCCACAGGGAAATGGGTTAGCTGAATCCACGAATAAAAACTTAATCAGAATCATTAAGCGAACCATTGATCAAAATCATAAAAATTGGCATAAATCTTTAATATATGCTTTATGGGCAGATCGAATAACGCAGAAGGCTTCTATTGGCACTTCTCCCTTTAATTTAGTTTATGGGAGAGAAGTGGTTCTTCCAACTCATCTAGCAATTCATTCTCTAGCCTTAGTCCAATATATTGATGAAGAACCAACTTCTTCTTTACAACTAAGGCAGATGGAAATAATTAAGTTAGAAGAACAACGAGAAAAAGCCAAAGTAACTCATGCTCATCATCAAGCATTAGTTAAAGCTTCTTTTGATTCAAACATGATAACTAGGAAGGATTTTTAGATAGGAGATTTAGTTCTAAAATGGGACAAGGCTCATGAGGAAAAAGGAAAACATACGAAATTTCAACAAATGTGGCTTGGTCCTTTCCAAATTGCAGAGATCATAGGTCCATCAACTTTTATATTACAAGATTCAATAGGGAAAAGAGAATCTTTACCTGTTAATGGACAGATCCTTAAAAAATATTTTCCATAGGAGATCATTCTTCTATTTTGTAGATTAGTTTTCTTTGTTTGTCATAATAAAACCAGTTGTTAATGGTTACATTTGGAATTCATCAAAAAGATACTAGTTCTCTTTTTAGATTTTATTTCTTCACTTATATAAATAGAATTCTTTTCAGAATATTGATCATTATTATCCAAAGATACAGTTAAAAGTTTTTAATCTAGAAATGATATTAATTTCAACTTTGAAAATTTTGATGAAAAGCAACTTTTGGTGAAAGATTGTTTTATATCAGTCCAATGAAAGGTATCAATAACAAAACGAAGATTTTCTGTAGAAAAGTTCTTTTCCAAAAACTCTATTATTGTCGTCCAGAGCTATCTTAAGGAAACAATGACTTCCTCCCCACCTAGAAAATTACAAAGTTCAGGGAATAATCCAATGATACACTTTTAACTTAAAGAGTAAGAGGTCTCATCACGATCCGACTTATCATGATCATAGATATTATAGCTTGCTGACTTTGCCAATACTGCATAGCACAACAGGGCAATGACTTAATATTATTGCAATCAAAAGGCAAGGGGTCTCATCACGAGCCAGCTTGTTCAACAAAGTTATAAATCAAGTGAATGACACTGTCATAAATTGGCTATCAAACCAAGACATTGTTCTTTAAGGATAAAAAAGAAAATAAAAGCAATAAGTGTGAATATGGATTTCTCTTTGAAAATTGTATATTTTTCTAAATAGGACACAGGATCATTGCTGGGTAATAGGTAACCCTGTCGAAGCTATAGATGCTTGCTGGCAGCAGTGGCTCTACCTATGAAAAATGAGCATATTTAAAACTGATTTACAGAGAAGCCTTTTGTTTTTATCTTTAAAACCATGTAATGAATGATGTAGATACAAGGACTAGCTTGAGGAAGTGAATAGTCAAAGTTGATCATAGAAGAAATGAAATATCATTCATAGATTGAAGCATAATGTACTTTGTCTTTTTATAATAAAGTTTGATTTTCTGGAAAATTTTCTGTTTTGAAAAGTTTAGAAGAAAAGCAGAGATAACTGGTTCTTCCAAGTGAATCGCCAATTGTTGTGGCCAGCAACAACCCCCCCTTTTTATTTAGTATTAGTAATAATACTAAATAAATGGGGACCCTTAGTTTAAAATCCAAAAAATTTATTGGTGTTTGTTTTCATTTTCCATAAAACTTACTGTCATTGACTTAAAGAAATTTCTTTGGAAAATCTTTAAACTTAAGTTTATGATAAATTAGAATAAAACCTTTCTTTGAATATCACATCCATCGCACGCGATCCAAAAAACTATGCAGAAAAATATTTATCGCGAAATCGCATATCGCAGAAAATATATTAATGGATATTGTTTCATATGTTATATTTTGCGATATTGCGATTTCGCGATATTGCGATGTCGCGATATTACAATTTCACGATGTTACTGATTGCGAGTTACGAAAGTTGCGATTTGCGATAATTTGAAAGTTGCGATTTGCGATTATTTCAATTTACGAAAGCTGCGATTTGCGATATTGCGATTTTGCGATATTGCAAAGCAAATTGCAGATCGCATTATCACAGATTCTTAAAAAAGCTCGTTGTACGAAGAAAATATTTTCGTAAATCGAGACCCGTTATGTGCCTTAATGTCAAGTTAATGAATGGATTGTCAATTATTAATGGAAAAGGATTTTGTTTTGATCGAAAGGTTATTTCACGATTAAATAATATATTTCATATGCCTTCAGCATTTAAAACTATCCTGTCACCTTTCTCATATCATTATTCTCACTTAATTCGTAAAACTGCAGGCGTGAAGAACAGGAGAGTATACAAAGCAACATTCAGAGCATTATGGGAAAGAAAGAGAAAGCTCCTAGTTCTGGAAAGAAAGAGAAAGCTTCAAATTCTGAAAACAAAGAGATGGCATCCTTGTATGCAGACACTACTTGCAACAAAGACACTGGCATCACCACTTGGGAGGGTATGTTTAGTTTTCTTGAAGAAGAGAACCCAAGGGTAATGGATGATTTAGCTACTGCGGGCTCAAGTAATTCCTCTGAAGTATCTCTTACAGAGCTGGCTCGTTCGTTTTTGCACCGGATAGCAGCAAGACCTAGAATTCTTCCGTATACAGATATGGTCAAATGGGTGCTGGATAGCACCGATATCACAGACAGACAGTTCAAAACTCCAGGTCAAGAGCTCATCAGGTCGTTTACTCCAGAAGATTTGAGGCTTATGTATCATTTTTTCGGAGCCTCAGGCAACTTACAACAAACAATTTATGGAGAAATTTGCAAAGGAAAATGAAAATTTGGCAGAATGCACTAAAGAATGGGCCAAAAGAGATGAACCATTGAAGAAAGATAAACACGGTATGTACAGTACCGGTTCACTCACCTCTCCATATCGTTTTGTTGCTGCTATGTTATGCAGGCTTTTTGGAAAGCCTAACATTAATAAGATTTTGCCTGAATGGCTTCCCTTATTGAATGCTGTTGTAAACGCCACCATTCTAGACTGGGCCAAAATATTGTCTGATAACTTAGCCACGGATATTTTCAATTACCGGTCTAAACGGACTGTGTCCCAGAGGATTTATCCTCCTTTTTATCTATCTGCTTATGTTATGGATTCAATCTACTTTGTTTCTAAGTTCCCTTTAATGGGTTGGCAATGGACAATTCAGGATCCCTTGCCCATTCATGTCTATCACAAAGAGTTGTGGGAATCAAAATTCATTCCTCATTTTTATAAAATTTTCCATGGCATAATGTTGCCTCTGTACAGAGTGTTGTATAATAAGGATGCCCCAAGGTTGTCCCCTGAAGCAGAAGTAGACATTCTCCCTGTCGCAAGATGGTTTGGAGAAGAATTGTTTACTTATGTGAGGGTTTTTGGAAGCTTTGCTTCTCCTCATGTTTTGCCCTTATATGTTCCGGATAAACTCATAGCTCGGGAAATTGCATATCAAACCTGTGGAGACAGAGGTTTGACAAAAGAATTAAAGGATAAAAAGAAAGCCATTTGGCCCCAATTTCCTGTATCCTGTGGAGTATTTTCATTATTTGATGTTGGTCACACGTTTAAGGAAGTAAGCAATGTTACATGTTTAAAATTGTTTAAGTTTCCAAGAAGGCTATTTGATCCATATGGTATTGTCAAGGATTTCACCACTGTTGTCAAAGTAAGAGTATTTTCTGGAGAAGAAGATCTTTTTGATGATATGTTTCAAGAAAAATGTTCATTTAAAGACATTTTGAATTTAGCTCAAACACGGTTCTCCCCAGAAGAATTTCAAGAGTTTAAAGTATACAGAGAAAGAAGATTGACCACTATTCCTTTGGATAATTTGCATTTGGAACCCGTAAGGGAACCAACTCCTAGTGTCAGTCTAAGTGGCAGCTCAAATTCAGAAAGGTCTAAGTCAAAGTCTGACAAAGAAATTTCTGAAAATTCTGAAAAATCTGATCAGGATAAAAGTGAAGGCTCAGTGAAGGATACAGCTCAATCAAAAGAGCTCTCACAACAAAATACTTCAACTACTCCACAGTTGAATCTTCCACCTCTTAATGTACAACAACCATCCATCAACACTCAGTTAGATAAAGAATGGGAAACATTTAATGATTTGATTATTGCTGAAGGACAAAATATACAAACTTCTGTACAGACAGCAAAAGGTTTGGTTACAGAAATAAGTGGCAATGTTACAGAAACATAACATATACCCATTACTCCCTCTACCGAGATTGTACTTCAAATAGAAGAAATTCCTCCTCTGGATATATTTTATAGCCCACAACATAAAGCAGTAGTAAGGAAGCAAAAAAAGAAGAGAAAATTAGAAAGTACGCTCTCTACTGATGCAGAACAATTGGATGTTTTATGGAAAGATCCTACTACGGATCCCACTGAAAATCATACTAAATTATCTCAGATTACAGGAGCTTATGCCTCCGCAACTATTGACAAAGCATCTGAGGTACGGCTGTTATTAAATGAAAAAGAGGATCAAATACAAGTTCTGCAATGACAATTGCAACAAGCACATGCCAACATTGAAGCACAGGTAAAATTTGAAAAGTTACAGCAAGAATTTCAGCAAATGCAGATCGGGTATCAGAAAAGATTGGCCGAAAAAGAGAAACAAATACAGATTATGCAATAAATGCATAAATATGACCCCAAGCTTACAGAGTTTATCTTAGAGTCCATTTCCTTGAATAATCAACTACTACAACAACAAGATATATTATGCCAGAAAATCTCGCAATGGAACTCTTTTTGTCAAGAAAGTGATAAAATCACTAATCATGTCGTAGAATTATGACATGATTATGATTTAACTAATGAAAGAGTTACTAATTATTTGGCATGGAAAAAGACAGAGGAAGGAAAAAGAGTAGGAGCACCAATTATCAATGACATCCATAAAGAAATACTCTTCAATAAATGGGATGCACAGATCAGAGAGGCAGAAAAAGCAGCAGAGGAAGCAGCTACAGCGGCGAGCAACATTACTGATTGTGTAAATGAGAATTTGCACAAGGTTAATTTAATTTCAGAAACCATTCCGGGATACCTACCACAAGCACAGCAATTGCAAACAGAGTGGAAACAGAAAGCGGAAGAGAAGGCAAAATCAATTCAAGGATTGACAAAATTAAATTGGGATTCTTACTGGACCTGTCTAGTAAAACCACACAGTCAATGCAGTACTCTTAATTGCATCATTAATTCTGCTGAGAAGATCGCGCCAACACTTGCTGACTCCGTCTTTTCTGGACAATTAAAATCTGAATTCGGCCAGCCCCCTCTTCTCAAATCAATGCTGGATGCTTGCAAATTCAAAGACCAAATTCATAAGTAGTTAGTTGTTAATTTTAGTTTTAGATTTAGTGTTAGTTTTACTTTATTTTTGCCTAGAAAAAGGACGGTCATTTAAACCGAATCCTAAAATTTTTGTAATAAACTATAATTAGATTTAGTTAGTAGTATTTAAACCCTTCTCATGCATTTAGAGAAGGGTCCTGAAATTTGTCAAAAACTTATCCTCAGAACATGCACTTCTGCACCCTCAGAGGAGGTTTTGATGAATGAATGGAACGAGATTTATTGATATCCGTGTCTAGTATCTGCTACTGATGTTGCATTTCTGTACTCTTAGTAGATGTTGGATTTAGAAGATATAAATCATTATTGCTTCTAGCTCATGAGTAGAACCAGTTATAAATGGTACTTTTATCTCTTAACTTTTTCTGCTTCTGTGTTAAAAGTGATATTTATGTTGAGTTATTTATATATTGATGCTTGAATGCTTCAGTTATCATTTGGCACTTTTGTACGGTGATGACTATTTGTTTATGCTTAATGTATGAATAGCTTATTATGCGATATGTTTTCCACCACTGTTTCATCTAACTTTTTATATGAAGTGGTTTATCTTTATTGAATTCTTTTCTTATAGCAGTTGAATAATATTTATTATCAGTTGTTATTTGAAATTATTTTAGATCGCATAAACAAGATTTTATCCCGGGTTTAGTTTAGAATTAGATATTTCTGTTTTAATTAGAATACAATTTGCATATGATTAGATTAGAAATAGAATAAAATAATTTCACTTAGGAACCTTTTTAGAAAGGAAATATATATTCTCAACACACACACACAAATTGGGAAACTGTTCCCATTATCCCCAGTTGGACCCACTACACCAAATGGAAAAGGAGTTGCTAACCAAGGTCCGGACCGGGTGGGTATCCCCCTTGTTGTAGACCCGATTTTCGGGGCTTCAACACATCCATACAAATAATTTGAAGGCAATGGTCATGAATATTGACCTCTATAAGGCGTATGATCAGGTTGACTGGAGGCTTCTTAGAATGATGTTATTCAAGATTAGACTTGACAGGGTTTCGATTAACTGGATTATGGGATGTGTGACCAATACATCCATGGCAGTTATCATCAATGGAGCAGCATCGAAATTCTTCAGGCCGAGACGTGGGTTGAGATAGGGCTGTGCCCTTTCACCACTCCTTTTCATCCTTGTTATGGATATTCTAATACCAAAATTAGCAAAGTTGTATCTTCTGGGCACATCAAGGGTATCAAGTTGTCTTATTTGCGGCATATTAGTCATAATTTTTTTGTTGATGATGTTTTACTTTTTGGTATGATGATTAGATCTTTATGGAGTGATTTTCATGATATTTTCACCCGTTTTTGTGCGGCCACTGGAATGATAGAAAACAACAGTAAATCTTGCATTTACTATGATGAGGGAGAAAATGAGACTGTATCTGTTATGGGTGATTTATTCAATTTCAAGGCTGTGCCATTATCTTTGGGTTTTATTTATTTGAAACCCAATAATTATGCTTCTAAAGACTTGTTATGGCTGATCATTAAAGCAGAGAAAAGGACTAGAAATTGGACCACCAAATGGCTGTCGTTGGGTGGCAGAGTTATCTTGATTCAAGTTGTATTACAACAATTGATGGTTTATTGGGCTCACATTTTTGTCATTCCAAAAAAGACTCTAATCTGCATTAGAAGCTCCATGATGCAATTTTTATGGAACATAAGAGATAAGAAGGGTAAGTATCATTTAGCAAGTTGGGATATGATCATGAAACCCAAGGACCGAGGTGGGTAGGGCTTGAAGGATTTGGTGACCTTTGGGAGGGCCCTTCTTATGAAATCCATGTGGAGGGCACTGATGTCAAAAGGTATTTGGAACGAAATCATCAGTTTCAAGTATATAAAAGCAAATGGTTTAGAGGAACTCATTACGCTGGGGTGGGAAAAAAACAAGGGGGCTTCTACTATTTGGAATGGCTTCAAGCTTATCTGGCATATTTTGCAACATTCCTTCGATGTAAGTTTGGGAAAGGGGATAAGATCTTAATTGGACAAGCGGGAATGTGGGATGCGTCGAATCAGTTTCCCTGCAGCAGACAACTCATAAGCCATTTAAATGGAAAGGGTTTTTTTTTCTTAAGCCAAATTGTGCAGAAACGGGTCAATGGTATCCCCATATGGTATTCGAAAGAATTTCTCCAGTTACCAGATTTTCTTTTAGAGGAGTGGGAAGCTTACACCACTGATCTGAGAAGCAGGGGTTTCTTATGGAATAATGGTGGGGATAGTGTGTCATGGGAGGGGCCGCTTATTAATAGCATGCTAGTTGTGAAAGATTTATATAATAAAATCCAAATTCATTCTCTCCCAGAGGCTGAGAGCAGAACCTGTATGAGTATTTGGGAGACTACCGCTCAACTAAAAATGAAATTGTTCCTATGGCTTGTGTTGAATAATAGAAATCTCACATGGGATAAATTGATGAGAAAGGGGAATATTGGGCCTGGAATTTGCTGCTTGTGTATGAGGAGGGAGAAGATAATCAACATCTATTTTACAAATTCTCTTTTGCTAAGAAAGTAATTCAAGATTTATGTAAAAATTTTAAGGTCAAAATTCCAGATTTCAAGAATACAATGGACTTTATATCTTGGGGACAAAAAAAAATCCAGAATCTCAGATTATTGTCGGCTCTATTCCACTGGTACATCTGGTGCAGTAGGAATAAATTGATTTTTGAAGAGATTGAGAGCAGCCTTGAGGGGACTTCAAATAACATAATCAAACTCTGGAAAAAATTGAAAATTGAAGAGAGGCCTCCAGTGGATCTTTTAAAGCGACTGCGGCCATTTGAGATTCACTACCCAGCTGGTTTCTTTGATGGCACTTCACAACATTCTGTTTGTGGATGTGGAGTGTGGTTGTTGATTTCGCCATATTATCACTATAAGATACATTGGTTTGGTGGTGAAGGAACTAATATGAGGGTGGAAGTGCTGGCGTTATGGGGCTTATTATGGTTCGCTTCTCAGTTGTACTTAGACAATCTCTCAGTGTTCGGTGATTCGAAGGTTCTCATTGAGCACCTAAACAAGGGAATCAATCCCTCCCCTGGCTATCTTGTGACTTTGTTGGAGCACATCAATATCTTAAGGGTCTCTTTTTCTAATATCAACTTTCAGCATATATTTCCAGAGAAGAATTCCCAGGCAGACAGGCTAACTAAGAAAGAATTGATGGAGGTGTTTGGTATCATGCAGTATGAACTGGTGGATGCGGAGGGGCAAGGAGCAGTTGGCACGGTGAATTTTTCATGATTTATATATGCTCACTTTGTTGTTTTTGTGGTCTATGATAGGTTTTTGATCCCCAATATTTTATGTGATGTTTTATTAAGGTTCTAATCCATGGTCTTTGGAAGAAATTGGTGTTTTAATTTATGGGTATGGAGGTTCTCGACTTCCTGTTTGATGATAAAGTGCAATTTCTTGTTTTCTCTACAGGGCGACTATAAGCAAGGATCAGAGAATGATCTAGGGTCTCTCTGTTGTCGATTTCCCTTACTGCTGGGCGATTGCAGTGTTTCTTTGCTGTAGATTTCATGTACTGATCTTTACGAATGTTTAAAGCTTGAACTCTTTGTATATGGACTGAATAGTTTTTGTTTGGATGGATTTTTGATCCACTTAGACTATTTCGCTGATCAATGATGATCTTTGTATGACAGTTTAAAATCAAGATATTTGAAATGGCACATCATATAAGCCATAGTTTTTTCTTTCTGAAAAAAAAAGGAAGAGGCATGGAGGAACAGTCTTAAGAATATTTCAACGTAGAGTCTGAGGAATTTGAACTAGTTCAATTGTTAACTACTGAGGAGACCACTTGGTAAATTGCGCGACAATGGGTGGAGAGTAGGCTTAATCGTGAAGTGCCTACCCACCATTGTTGAGGAGAGAGTTACTTGACCGTAGAAGTGCACTTTGTGGCCGAGGACGTGAGTAGCGGTGGTGAGTTCATGTGAAGGGGCATATGTGTGTCTTTGGTATGGTCGAGTTTGATCTGGTTTGAAAGGAAAAGACACATGTTGCATCAACACCTCTTTGTAATTCGATTGGTGGATTAATTCTGCGTTAGAAGATTTAATTGGGGCCTCTTGTTTTTCCTCGATTAGTCAGCCATTAGGTTTGGCCGAATTTTTTGAGAGTTTTCGCTCAATTTTGTTTTCATCCATTTTGGTTTTGCAGATAATTTCATGTATGTCCATAAAATTGCTACTCCAAAAAAATGGGTAGGAAAAGTAAAATTAAACAATTCCGAAGTTAATTTAAACAATTTCAGAGGACGTATCATAGGGGAGAGGCTACACATAAAATTCAAAATATAGATTGGAATCAACCCGAAATGAAATGAGAGGTAGTTGAAGATGAAGGTTTTGTTGAAGGTATTCCTGTTGCTGAATGTGCTACAACCTAACCACTATATGATGAGGAAAAATTCTCTAGTGAAGGTTGGTTACAAATGTTGCATGAAAAGAAACTAATAGATGATTTGTTAAGTCAGAAAGTTTAGTGTGCAGATATTAGCAGTGACAAGGAAGAAATAACAAAGTTTGAAGAAGAGCTACAATTCATTAAAGGACGGATTGAAACAAAGTGCCTTGGTAAAACCTACACAAAAATCACATCTACATATGAAGAATCTATGAAAGATGAAGGTGACATGGAGATTGAAACAACAATTGATACATTTGAAGAAGTTCATGGGATTATTCTGCAGTGCAATCTTGAATAAATTAGAAATTACTATAAGTTAATGTGGAAACAATCCACCAAACAAGGTATAAACTATGATAAAGCATAAAAACCCACTTATGAAGGCACTGAATAATCTGCAACTATTGAAGACAAATTATGGTGTGATGAACTATGGCCTATTTACATCATGCAACTGAAAAAATTAAGGAAGAAACATCATTATTTAATAGCAAGAAAAGTAAAAATGAAGCCGGACTTAGACTCAAACTAACATGCATGTTTTCTATGTTATGCTTTGATCCATTTCTCCATTAAGGGAGGAACTTGGAATTAATGGATAAATGTAGACTATTCTATAATGTATTATTATATGTTTGTTGAAATTATAGTGTCTCACTCAGGTTGTCCCATTTTTTATTTAGGATGCAAACCCTATTTACGAGGAAGTTGTTCCAACTCCTCAACAAATTTGTAATACCTTACTTGTATGTGCTTTTCTTGCTAATGAATGTGAAATGTTTTGTGAGCAGACACTCTCATGTAGAGAGGAAGTTGTTCCAACTCCTCAAAAAATTTGTAATACCTTAAATGTATGTGCTTTTCTTGCTAATGAATGTGAAGTGGTTTGTGAGAAGGCACTCTCAGGTTTATTCAACCTCACCTGATAGCTTACCATTTAATGTGGAAACAATCCTCCGAACAAGGTATAAACGATGATAAAGCACAAAAACCCACTTATGAAGGTATTGAAGAATCTACAACTATTGAAGGAAAATTCTAGCGTGATGAATTATTGCCTATTTACATCATGCAACTGAAAAAATTAAGGAATAAACATCATTATTTAATAGCAAGAAAAGTAAAAATGAAATCTTTAAGGTCAAATTGTAAGCCTAACTGAGACTCAAATCAACATGCATGTTTTCTATGTTATTCTTTGATCCATTTCTCCATTAAGGGAGGAACCTCGAATTAATGGATACACGTAGACTATTCTATAATGTATTATTAGATGTTAGTTGAGATTATAGTGTCTCACTAAGGTTGTCAGATTTATTTAGGATGCAGATCCTATTTATGAGGAATTTGTTTCGACTCCTCAAGAATTTTGTAATACTTTAAATGTATGTGCTTTTCTTGCTAATGAATGTGAAGTGGTATGTGAGCAGGCACTCTTAGGTTGATTCAGCCTCACCTGAGAGCTTACCATTTATGTCAATAGTTTCTCCATATATATATATATATATATATATTTTGCAAAGTTTACATGTTTGCACCTAAAGAGATTTGATCCCTCTTGGGGTGAATAATAGGGATTTAACCTCCACAAAATATTTCAAAATATCATTAATAATAATCATAAATAAAAAACTAAGATTTATTTCAAAAGTAACAATGTTCTTTTTACCATTTTAATTAAATTGATTAATTAAAAAAATGTAATAGGAACATGTGTGATATATACATGAGTTATGTTTTTTTAAGGGTGTGGTATTAGTAAGTCATGATAGTGTAACAAAGTCTATTTATTGGTAAGAATATCCATGGGAAAGTGGGATGAATCTCCATGGTTAAAAATCTTGTTACATTTTTTTTTGTAATATATATATGCTTAATTCATATATTAATTCTTTTTATAATGTTAATAATAAAGTTATAATTTAGTTAATTTTTATGATTTTTTTAATCTTCGAAATATGATATGTATGCTTAGATGAATGTTTAGGGCTATTTAATATTGATATATATGACATCATTTTGGATGAGAAATGAGAATATGACGGATAAAAAGAAATCATTTATAAAATATTAATATTCGGTTTTTTAAACTTCCGTGGTTATAGTTACTCGTAATCGTAAATCGGATTATCCACTCGTATCATAGAAGACTTGTCGACGTTTCGAATCCCAACGGGGATCCATCTTCGGGACGAGAAAGAATGAATGAAAAAATTGAGAGAAGGAAGCAGGAGGAACAAGGTATAAATATCGAGGGAAAAAATGAGAGAGGAACCGACAAGAACTTAAGCTAAAAAACTAATTTTTTATTTTAAAATTTTTATTTCTAAAAAATCCTACTTTCTAAATTTTTTTTATTTCTAAAATCCTACTTTCTAAAATTTTTAAGTAATTATTTTACAATTTTTAATTACAACCTTTCGCCTAAGTTCTAAAATATTAAATAATTAAAACCATTTCTATATTAAATTCTAATAAATCATTTGAGAAACCTATTAAAATTCTTATTAAAATTTTAATTAGAAACCGAGTTAAGAAAATAACCTAAATTAAATTTTAATACATATAAATTTATTTATCTAAAATTTCCATACATATAAATCTATCTAAAATTTTTAAAAAGAAGAACCTAGAGAGACTAAAAAATAGAGCTAAAATTTTATAATAACCCTATAATGTTTATCTCTAAAATGTACATACTAACTAAGTATGGCTTAATAATTAAAAAGATAATAATAAATAAACCCTAACAAAACTATATATTAACCAAATTACTAGTAACTTATGCTAAAACTTATAATCCTACAACATAAATTAAAAATGATAATCCTATTTAACTTCTTATTTTTTTTAATTTTCTATATTTAAAAACCTAGAATTATTAAAGTAGCTTAGGACTATTAATTTTTTATACTAATAGACAAAAAACTAAAGAAACTAAATCTTATAAATAAAACTAAAGGGTCTAACCCTAACAAACTACAAACTATGAGGAGATAACTTAAAACTTGACTAAACCCTAATAAAATTTTATTAACCCTAAATTAAAACCATTATAAAGAATTAATTTTGATACTAAACTAAACCTTCATAGATTTTTAAAAAATAAAAATAGTAAATACTTATTGACTAAACCTCCCTTAAGATTCTCAATTTTTAGACTAGATTTAAATAAAAAGTTTGATTTGAAAACTAATTAAATTACAATTAGCATTCACTCACTCGATAATAAATATTAATTGATTAATTTTTATTTAAAATAAAAATTAATAAAATAAATATATATTACGAGTGAGGACAAAAAAAGAGTTCTATCCCGACCCTCAACTAGCTTACTAAAAATGAAGAGAAGTAAACCTACCAACTCATACCCGAGAAGTCGAAGATCTTATGTCGCAAATTTGTCTAATAAGGGGTCTCCAGCTATCACCGATCTCGTATCCTCCGTCCCCTGTTGATGTTATCCGGTGCTTTATAATTTCTAGCGCTCTCGACCTTACGTCTTAGATAGTGTTCCTCCCTTGCAATGATTTTAGCATCCTCAAGACGCAAGTGATGCTTTGTTTTCGAGTGATCGCAAGGGCGGAGGTTCCCGATCGCTCATGCTTAATATCGACAACATGCTCTTTCGGACGCTTTTGAAGAGAGCGTCACGTTTCACCAATGTAACTCTTTCCACATGAGCGACCGATTTTGTAGACACCTTTAAGTCGCCCCTCACTAATGTTGTCTTTAACAGAGCATATATTTTGTCTAATGGTTCCAGCTTTGCCGAGAATTGCGCAAAAATGTTACTTCTTCCTAGCACCTTGGAGATCTTATCTGTTGCACCCCTTCATGTATGGTAGAAAAACTCTTCCACGGCTTTCTTGTGGATCCTGGCGTCTCTTGGATATGATGGTGCATCTTGCTCTGTTTATGGCCTTCCTAATTTCCCTTTCCTTGTATCCTAAACCCGGGAAAAACAGATGTCAAATGAGAGATTTCTTTTTCCGTGTGTTCCTTATCGATATTCTAAGAGCTCTAATGGTAAGAGTGTTTAGGACCCCAATATTGTATTATAGAATTTTTTTTTATTATTTTCATTTTTTGTGAGTTTTAGTTAAAATTGATTAAAAATGGTTGGAATAATATATTTTAAATGCTAAATTTATAAAAAGTGAGTGTTTTTTTTATGTATTCAAAATTTTTTTTCAAAAAATATAAAAAAATAATAATATATTACCAAAAATTGCATCATTAAATTTGGATTAAAACACATTAAATAATTAAAATTTTTCCATCAAATATATAATAAAAAAAATATTATATACATAGGGTTGACAGTGGAGAGGGAGGGGGTACTATATGGCCCTAAGGAGGACAAAGTGTCTAGGTATTCATAGGGTCTTAATCATATGAACAATAATCAAGTAGAGATATATGGTCTCTACCACGGACTTTTGTTAGCCAAAGAACATCAAGTTGCCACACATATGGTTATAGGGGATTCTCTCCTAATCCTACATCATCTGGGTCAAAATACCCCTCCCAAAGGAGAAATATATGGAAGAAAATCATGAAAATGATCAATTACGGAAGATATCTCATCCAAATCATATTTCCATGTGTTCGGAGACTTGAAAGCAGATAAGCGGGAAGTATGATAACGAGGTGTATAAATTGAAGATAGGCGAATTAAATATTAATGGCCAAAAAAGGTTTGTCATAATTTAGTTATGATAGATGAAATATATTAAAAAAAATTAGTTGAATTAGTAAATAGAAGAAAATATAAAAATGGAAAATTGTGGGGGGAGGGGTGGGGGAGTGCAAAGTGACTTTGTGGAAAACCCTAGTAAACACTTGCATTCGGATAAGACAACCCTTAAATCCCACAATATCTAACAAACCATGGCAATCAAGGTGATGGACATTCAAAGTACAGATGTCCCTACCCTTATAGATACTAGTTGCATTTCTTTGTTATTATGATTTAGGAGGGAGAAATTATGAGGCCTTATGGTGTACATGACCCCATTGAGTCCGAGATTTCATTTTGGAGTTTGCTTCTCGGCTATCATACCACCACCATCCTTCTCGTAGAAATTATACAAACAATATCTATATCAATGGATTCAATTCGATCATGCGATATGCTAAAGCAAGATATTAAATCCTTCTACAAATCAATTGTGGAAAATAAACATGATCGCCAATCACAACAAGTAAAGAAAGAAACAAATCAAACAACAACATAGATATTTTCTCGAGGAAAGCTACCGCAAACCCCTTTATCTTTTATTGTATATTCACCAAGGAATCATGAAACAATTACAATGTACTCTTCTCATAAGAGTCTCCCGCACTTTCACAAGCGTGTCACACTGATCCGGGACAAAATTGACCAACACTTAGCCAATTTTTCAGCCTTTGCTCAAACTTATCCGCCTTGCGCAATTCATGTGAAATGCAATCCCTATTCTTTAGGAAATCCAAATTTCCTTCCAAAAAATGCACAATGCTCATGGGAAATCCTAGGGGTGCAACCTACTAATAATACAAGCCCGATAGTTAACATCCCTTTAACCTTTGTCTCAACTGGGTCTCCACTGAACCGACATGCATGAAACTATTAATAGTAAATAATCAATTACATGACATATCACCTGCATGTGAATTAAATCGATTTAATTCACTTGACCTTTCACCGATGCAACAAACAGCTACATCTAGTTAAACTAATTTTAACTCAATTAATTGAGTTAACCGATTTCTCATGAATTAAAATAATGCACTAACCGTAACTTGGACTCAATAACTAATAGAATCACTATGTATGCCTCACCAACCACACTCAACTCGAAATTCATGAGCTATCCGAATTTATCACACTCGGTTAACTATTACAAGTGATTATGGGATAAGATTACAATTTATTGTCTAATTTAATTAAGGGAAAATTAAATTACACACACATTTATTGTTGACTTTTCAACACTCCCTCTCAACAAGAAAGGCATTATCAGCTACTCCCGATCATGCCTCTATGGTATTCAAATTTTCTTCCGGCAAGCGCCTTCATCGAATATCCGCATCCCGATCTTCCATGGGAATGTACCGAAGTAACATAACGCACCTCTAAACACAATATCTATGACAAAGTGGTACCATATGTCTATATGCTTGGACCTATCATGGAATACCTGGGATTAACCGAGACTTTAATGTGATTCTGGTTATCACAATGTATCATCGTCGGATCCATCTAATAACCAAACAAAACAACCATAATATTCCTCATCCGAGATGGCCTCACATGCAGCTCGATTAGCTGCCATGTACTTTGCCTCGACTTGAACCGAGTACCACGGATCTTTGCTTCTCGATGTACCAAGAAACCGATGTCAATCCTATGTTGAATATCCCTCCCTGATTTTCTTCTTTACGTACGATGGGCCGCTCGCCTAATCCGCATTGGTGAAGCCTTGAAGCTTCACTCACTCGTTTGTCCGTGCCATAATCCATAATCTGTAGTGCCCCCGAGATATATCAAGACATGCTTCCCCGCCTTCCAAAAGAGCTTGGTCGGATTAACCATAGCTTGACTCGAACTGGTTAATCGCGTATAGTTGCTCTGTAAATAGTAGTGTCCACTACCTCACCCGAAGTAGCATCCTCCTTCCTCTAGTTTCCCCGGAAGAGGAGTCTCCATGGGTTTACTGACTCTCCATGTGAAACTTTCTCGAATATCTTTGGCATACTTTCCTTGAGAAACAAACATCTCACCATCCCATCGTCATATTTCCAAACCAAGGAAATAGTGAAGGAGTCCCATGTCCTTCATCTCAAAATCTCTTGCAAGATCCTCTTTGCAAGAAATTATGAGTTGCTCATCACCTATCAAAACTAGATCATCAACATAAAGTATGATAATCAAGAGCTTACGATGAACCACAAGCCGGTACGAGTTCACATCTCGCTTCACTTTTCGTGAAGCCCAACCCGTATGAAATAGCAGTCAATTCTAGTGTACCAAGCACGAGGTGCTTGCTTCAGCCCATACAAGTGCTCCCTTGAGTCCGCACACATGCGACTCACTGTTAAAGATCTCAAAACATTTTGGCTGCTCTATGTACACTTCTTCCTCAATAACTCCATTGAGAAATGTAGTTTTCATATCCATTTGATGTATCTCTACTCCTATCTCTGCACCGAGAGTGCAAGGATAGATCTAATCGATGAGTATCTCACAAACGGTGTGATATTCTCCTCATAGTCAACTCCCCTCAACTTGTGAGAATTCCCGGGCTACAAATATATCCTTTTACTTCTCACACTACCATCTACCACCTGCTTTCACCTTATGGATCCATCTAGATCCAACCATTGATTTTCCGACTAGTCTTGGGACAACTTCCTATGCACTATTCTTGACGATGGAGTCATACTCCTCAACCATGGCGTCAAACCAAATTGGTTGTTGCACCGCTTCCTCAAAAGGGAATGGTTCTACACAATACACTTGCTCATAAGAGCCATGTATCCAGCAAACTTGCTCGAAGATTGTCTCTATCTTCACAAAGAGAAGTAGGTGCTCCTACATGTTATGTCGCATCAAGTCTCAATGTATCGCCTTCCATGGTGCGCCTTCTACCATGTCCGGTGGATGGCTCTGCATGAGTGTTTTATACCACTCCATGATCCTCCGCATGTGGTTGCTACACATCTTGAGGTTCATTCTTTGGGACAAAGAGTTCCTCCTCTCGCATGCAAATGAAGCTCCCTCTCAAGGGACAATCGCATGGCTTGTCCTCATAAAATTTTATATCCCGTCTCACAACATGATCATCTTGATGTTTGGAAAATACACCTAATAGTTGTGGGGAGTATCATGCACCTCTACAAATATCCCAATATAAATCGTTGGTTCTAGCATCTTCTCGGAATCTTTGGTCACATGGAAATAGACATATGAGATAAAAATTTTAAAATATGAAACATCGTGTTTCTTACCGTAAAAATCCTCCTCGGTGTACCCATGCCAAGTATTCAATGAGGACTATGGTTTTGCACAAATACGGCTATGTTGCATGCCTTTTCCCACATATGCAATGGTAGGCCCTCGATCATGCAACATCACTGCGTGCGCACCAACAATTGTTCCGTTCTTTCTTTCGGCAACCCCATTTTGTTGTGGGTTATGAGGCACAATCAATCTCTCTCGAATTCCTTCTTTTCTACAGTAGTTCTTGAATTCATTGGAGATGTACTCACCACTATTGTCTCTCCTCGCAGCCTTCACATGTTTCCCCATGTCTTTCTCAACCGAGTGCTTTGAACTCACAAAATTTTGTGGACGTCTAATCTTTCTTCTCGCATGAATTAGATCCAACACTTTCTAGAAAAATCATCGACAAAGATCACACAATACATTTTCTTTGTTGTCGAAGTTGTCGACGTAATGGTCCACACACGTCCGAGTGAACTCTCTCAAGGATTCTCAGTTACTCGGCTTCTCCTTCTCGTGAAAAGTGGCCTTTGCATACTTCCCCATGCTACATCCCTTGCATGTGTCTATTTGCGCAAGAGTACCATTTGGAAGCCCCATAGAAATCTGTTGCATGACCTTCAAATATCCGTGGTGTAGATTACCCAATCTCCTATGCCATAACTCGCCCTCATCCGGGCTCACCACTTTGTCCTGCTTTACCCATCAATGTTGCGCAACCATCTACATCAAGTTTGTAGAGATTCTTCACATGAATCCCAATCTTCTTGGCTTGTCCCGTGGCTTTGTGACAAAGGAATTCTTTCCCTTCACTTGAAAACCACATCATAACCTCTATCCTCCAACATTGCAATCGAAAACTAAATTCTTTTTCAAGCCTAGTACATGCATTACCTCTTTTAATAAGAAGGGTTTACTCTGATCGTCTCTGGAAAGTAACTGTACCAATCCCAAGAGGCAATATACCTTCTTTCATCACCCATTTTCGATAGGCATTTGGAGATCCTTCGCCTACAAGCTACTGAAAAGTTCTTTGTTTCCCGTCATGTGGAAAGATGCACCACTATCTAAGCACCACACTCGATCCCATCGCACTAGACACTATGCATGTGATGAGAGAGAAGTACAACTCAAATTGCATGGCCAAAGCCTCACCATCTGCTAATCCCGAAGCCTTCTTGTTCTTCTTCCTCTATGGAAAATTAGTGGCATAATTTCCATGCTCGTGACGGTGAAAACACTTCACTCTAGACATGTTGCACTTCTTGCCTTCTTTTCCAAAGTCTCCCGCATTTGGAATAGGATTTCTTTTCCTTCCCCTTATTTTCCTTATCAACCAAGGCACAATTTTCCTCATCATCCGTCTTGGATGAGGATCCATCCCTGGGTATTTCACCTAAATTCTCCTTGCACCAAATCCGACCAAAGTTTCTCCCAATCTAGCAAGCCTTCTCCCTCCCATTGAGCGAGTCTTGATAACTATGCCAACTCTTGGGAAGGCCTAGAAGATCTAGGCTCACTCAATTCATCATCCAATACAATAATTCCAACACTCCCAAGCTCATCTCGACATTGGAAAAACTTGGTTAAATATTTCTGAATAACGTCGCTTTCTCCATTTTGATTTTCCCGAGCTTGTCCTTAAGTGCCAATTTTTTGTGGTCACCGTCTACTCTAAAACAGATCTCATCAAAGCCTTCCACATTGCATCTAGAGTCTCTTTTCCATGTATACTTGAGACAATGTGGTCTTGTACTCCCTCCAATAAGATCCTCCTCACCTTTGCAATCTTCTTTTTTCCAAGCACCAAGAAGAGCGAAAGCACTCGATCGCCGCAGAGTTTGGAAATGTCAATGAATTCTTTCAACCCGTTGTCCTCCATAATCGCCTCCATCCTTTCTTTCCACACAATATAATTTGAAATTCCCTCGAGTGCATATTCCAATCTCAAGCCATTGAAAGCCATCTTGATCTTGATCTACATGTCGCACCAAAGAATACTTTTGCAAATTTGAATGCTATTCAACACAAGCTCAATTTATTCTCCACTATAGTGATTTCTCGTGTTTTCGATACCATGTAGAAATTATAAAAACAATATTTATATCAATGGATTTCGAGCTCGATCATGTGATATGCTAAAGCAAGATATTGAATCCTTCTACAAATCAATTACAAAAAATAAACACGTCACCAATCAAAAACAAGTAAAGAAAGAAGAAAATCAAACCACAACAGATATTTTCCCGGGAAAGCTTACTCGCTTCAAAACCCCTCTATCTTCTATTGTAAATTCACCAAGTAACCATGAAACAATTACAATACACTCCTTGTCACAAGAGTCTCCCCGCACTCTCACAACTATCTCACACTTATCTAGACAAAATCGACCAACACTTAGCCAATTTTCAGCCTTTGCTCATCCCGCCTTACTTGCGAAATTCATGTGGAATGCAATCCATATCTTTAGGAAATACATCCTTCCAAATCGCGCAATGCTCATGGTCAATCCTATGGGTGTTTTATCGCATGCGGGCAACCTACTAATAATACAACCGATAGTCAACATCCCTTTAACCTTTGTCTCAACTAGGTCTTCGTTAGACCGAGCATGCATGCGATAGTAAATCATAAGTTACATGATAGAGAACTGTATGTGAATTAAATCTAATTTAATTCACTTGACCTCTCACTAGAGCAACAAACAGCTACAACTAGTTTAAGAATCGATTTTAACTCAATTAATTGAGTTAACTAATTTCTCATGCATTAAACTAATGCATTAATTGCAACTTGGATTCACATAGCTAATAGAATCACTCTGAATGCCTCACCAACCACCCTCAACTCGAAAATTCATGAGCTAATTGAGTTTATCACTCGATTAACTATTACAAGTGATTATGGGATAAGATTACAATTTATTGTCCAATTTAATTAAGGGAAAATTAAATTAGATACACATTTCTTGTTGACTTTTCAACACCCTCAATCCTTGCATTTTGGTCTTCCTTATTTAGCAATTGAGTTGTGGAAGATGGGCATCTTCGACTGCATTGGAAAGTTTCTAATGACGAGAGTGTGTTTGGCCTTGGAACAGAATCCTCTATGACCTTCTCCTTGCAAGAAATATTGTTTAAAGGGATAGTTTTAGTGAGAATTCAAAAGGATAATCACCCTATAGGAACATTGTTTTGAGGAGGAATGTAGGTGAAGTTCATAAATTTCACACTACTAGTGTGGTATGTGAATTTTTTATATGGTGCAATGTTTTTATTCCTACCTACGAGATTGTAAAAGAAATTCTCTGCTACTATGAAATCTAGTTTTTGGGATTTCCATCTACAATATAGTTTGTGTGGTTGGAAGGGGAAATTATTCATATGGTGGAATGCTTTTTATCATTCCTACAATATTGTGAAAGAATCTCTTTGCTCTTATGACCTATGGTTTTGGGATTGACATCTACATTGTAGTTTGTGTGGATGGAAGGGGCATTTGTCCTAGTCAATTTTCTATTATGGTGGATGGTGGAGCCTCGATAAGGATTGCAATTTTTTCTATGAATGATCTCAATGTCGTTGAGGAGATGTGAGGTTGTATTTCCTCTATGACCCTTAGACTACAAAATCATAATTTCTTAGGCCTCATAATGGACTATATTATATCTCGTTGGACAACTATATAAAATGGAAAAAGGGTTGCAAATGAAAATTCCTTTTAACTCAACTTACATCGAGGGGATGGTATCCAAGTTAGATCCGTTGAAAATAAAATTGAAACAAAGTGATCAATGGGCCATAATTTCTAGTTATTTGGATGATGTTCAAGGATTGAATTCAAGAATACGCCAGCATGAAGAAAAAAACAAATGCTCTAAGAAGGGAGATTTAGGAGTTTAAAGACAAGATCAAGAACTTGAATCTTAGCTTAAGTGACTCAACCAACTCAAGCACTACTGATAAACTCGTGAATTTCCCTAACTTAAATGAATCTCTAGAACAACAACAAATTCATAGTCATGAAATATTTCAAAATCAATTAGTAACATTATATGTTGTAAATTTTGTATTTGTTGAAGAAGTTTTGTAAGTAAAAAACTTCTTTTATTACTCATATATATTTTCTTAAGAAAATCATATATATATATATATATATATAATTTTTTTTGATAAATTAATTTTATAATACCTAATATATATATTGTAAACTAAATACAAAATTATATAATACAAATATAGTTTCCAATTAGAAAGAAAATATTATATACATGTATACAATACTTAAAAATATATATATATATGGACATTCACAATGCTGTAAAGAAACAACAAAAATAATAAATATGCATTGATTCAATAATCTCATAAATAAATGTTGAAAAATAATATTTTATTAAATACAATTAATTCTCTCGAATAAATGTGATAAACAATTATGCATATGTGTGATTCTTAATCCATAAACAAATAAAATAATGGTACATAGGATATAGTCTATCAAGGGAAGGTCTTTATAAGCGATTCTTAATCCATAAACAAGTAAAGGTCTTTAGGTGATTCGTAATCCATAAACAAGTAAATACTTGTACAAAGGTTTTTGGTCTCTTCCATAAAAACATTATTGCGTTAATTTAAAGGAAATTCGGTTTGGGAGATGTGGAGTTATTATAATATTTTAATATAAAAAGAATATTATAATTATTTAATTAACAATTATATATATTTATATAATAAATAAATATTATTTTAAACATATAATATATCAATATAAATATTTTCTATTTATTAATAATTTATTTCACATTTATAAAATTTTGAATATTTTTGAACAAATTGGTTTCGCTTCATTAATGTGTAGAACAATAGCAATAGTAATTTTAAACATATATTAAAATTATAAAAATAAGTATTAAATCAAATAAATTAAATTGTTATTAAGGAATAAAGTAAATTTTGTAAGTGTGTTTAAAGACATATTTTACAACTCAATATAAGGTTGATGTATGAATGCCATAAGAAGTTTATGAACAACCAAGTATGAAGATAGTGTGTGATTTCATTCATGTTTAACATAGAGTTGAAATGTATCTTTCTTAAAAATAAAAACACAAAATATTTTCAAAAAAAACAATGTAGAGACTATAATAAAAAAAATAAAACTGATAGTGTTGTAAAAATATTTCACTCACACTAAATTATAAATAAAATATTTTGATGTCTATATGTTGTATATAATTTTATGTCAACTTTAAAAAATAAATAAAATAATTAGAGGTAAAAAAAAGTGTGAGTAAATGTTTAAACCTTATGTTTCTCAAAAATATTTTAAATTATGATTTAAATAAACTATTTGAATGTCTATATCAACTAATTTATTTCAATATCAAACTTTGTATATAAAATTTTTTTATTAAAATACAATATTTTAATGTTATATATAATAAAATATTAGATGTCCAAAGAAAAAAATACTTTTAAAAAAATATTTCAATATATAATTTAAATAAAATTATCTGAATATCTATATTAATGTCAATATCAAACTTCATATATATCAACAAATGTTAAAAGAAAATATTTTAATGTTATATATAATAAAATATTAAAAATCCAAAAAAAACTAAATGAAAGTTTAAAATAAAATAAAGAAATATAAATACTTCCTAATAAGCATGCCATCATTATTATAAAATTAATATGTGACATTTTTAAAATATTCATATTAATAAAAATTCTAATGTGGGTCATCAATATAATTTTAATATTTAGAATTAAGTAATATTGATGTATACTTAAAATATATTAATAATAAAAAAAATCGTTTTGATGTGGATAATGTAATCCATAGATAAAATATCTCAATGTACATGTTATACAAAATATTTTTTATGTCATATATATGTGTGTGTCTCATATATATAGCAATTGAAACAAATATGTTTTTATGGCGAAACATTTGAAGTTTTACTATTTTACATTTTGGTCCTTGTTTTGGTTTTTTTCCGGATTAATTTTTCCCTTAAATGTAACAAAGACTTTTTGTACTAACAAGTTAAGTTATTAGATATTACTAACAAGTTAAGTTACTAGATATCATTTTTGGGATTCAACTGCGGGTTAAGTAAATCATTCATCTATGACCATTTCCATGAGAGGTAGTACTAATTTCTCATGATTTTTGAATAGTCCACTTAGCACTTATCGCATCCTGTGATGCTCACGGGTGAAGAAGTGGGATTGAAACTAGTGAAATGAATCACATAGCATCAATCATCACTGGGCTTGCACTAGGTAACTAGGACTTCCCCCGGGAGGTCACCCATCCGAGAACTCCTTTGGCTCATAGTGCTTAAGTGTGGAGTTTTCCCACATTTATATCTAATATAATGCACTGGAGAAACCCTCATACTTAAAAGTTAAGTTATGTTATAGCATTCAAAAAATACAATTTAAACAATGAAAAGTTATATGTAGTGTGAGGAAAGAAAGACATGCATTTTTTTTCCAATTTTTTTCCTCTAAGAAAAAGTTTGCATTTGAAGAGATTTGATCCCTCTTAAGCATCCTAAATTTGTGCTTTAAAATAGATCTATACTAATAAAATAAATAAGTATAATGAATAGTTTATATATATAATTAAATAATGTTCTTTTCGTTAGAAGATAACTTTATTAATGAGGAGGCTAAAACTATCTGCCTTAAAACAAAATCATATTTAAATCTTCAAAGAAGTTCATATAAATAGTTATTAATTTATCAATTGTAAATTAGATATTGATAATACACACATAATAATTAATTAATTGTTAAAAAAATCTTCAAAAAGGAATTTTAAAGGGAGAAAATCAAAATAACCATAATTTTATTTTATTTTATTAAGTTTATTGTCTTTTAATTTTGACTTTTTATATTTTTTATTTATTTTCAGCTCTCGCAACACAATATTTTCATCATTATTTTTTTTTATTATATTACAAAAATAGATAAATAAATAAATAAATTATTTACCTATATTAAATTAACAAATAAGTAAATATATACGTCGTAAGGCGTTCTTTTTGAAAACAACTCCCATTGGATCAAATGTTAACGATTTAAATGTTTTAGGCGATCAGATCCACAAGTAAATAGTTTTACTTGTTATATTTAAACCTCAAAAATTTTTAATAAATTTAATAACTTAATAAAACTAAATTTTACATATATTATTTTAATGAAAAAAAATATGCAAAATACATAAACATTAATTTTTTGGGTCTGTGCAAATGACAATGTTCATTACTTATGCTATTATGGTGACATCTCTCAACCTTTCTTTTCAATCAATTTATTTACCCATGGTAAATAAAATAAGAATAAACTATAAAAAAACAACCCATGGTATTGACCCATGGTATTCATGTGGAATATAGTTTATCTAAAGGGGGAAATTAAGATGGTTTAGAGTGAAAAGAGAATTTATCCCTCTCGATAAAGAATATAGATCTAAACTAACTATTTAATATTTTTTTTAATTGTTTATAACCATTATTCTTTTTTAAATTTGACTTAATAAAATGTATTTAAATTTTCATACATCCAAATAAACTCGAGCTTTTTCTTGTTCTATATTATTTTTTTTACAACGATTTTATTATTCAAACACATGGTCTTTTTTGTTATATATTATTTATGTTACAATTGTTTTATTATTCATGACTAGTATTTTTAATATATAAAAAATTAAATTAATAATGAAAAATTTTAAAATATGTGATTTTTTAAATTTGCAAATTATTTCACAGACATGATTTATCTTCATAAATAATGATGAATGTTCATAATTTTAATTTCTTAAATAACAATAAATTTACCTTTAATTACTTAATTGCAATAGATCTCATGAATTCACATACATACTCATTAGGATTTTTTTTGTTAATGAATATCAATTTTCTTCATCACTATATACATATCTTTAATTACCTAGCTAAAAAATATTACATGTTTTTTTACTTTATAATCATAAAAAAAATTTCATATTATATGATGTCAAACTTTATCAAATTTTTATTCTAAAATTTTAAACAAAGTTTTTTCACTACATAATTTTAGCTTTTATAATTTTTTTATTTTTCAATTACAAACAAAACTTAGAAAAGAAAAAACCCACTCAAATCCTTATAGTTTTACAAAATTGACACTATGTGATTAACAATAGAGTAAGTTGGAGACAACCCTAAGGGGTTTTTTGTACAATTTTTATCATAACCTTTTCCCTCCATCCAATATATACTATAGAGTGTTATGAAGAGAGAGTGTATTCAGTTTATAACCAGATCCACAATCAAAAGAAACTCGACTAGGATTTCACAAGTTATTAGTTTGTAACTTTCGATCCACAATCAAAGAAAACGTCTAGGGATGTCACAAGTTATCATTAACACGTTGATTTATCGACATTCTGGGCTGGAAATGGATCCTATTAGATGCATGGTGGCCAAAGAGACTAAAAAATTCAAAATATATATCTCATGTATGACATCCATATTATCTACAAACCATCCAAATTTCTCATCTTATACAACAATTTCTAAAAATAACCTCTCAATTTACTCTCCAATTTTTTGAAAACCCCCCACCATCACAAGTCAAAATCAATTCTTGTGGTTTTTTTAAAGGGTTCATAAACAAAACATACAATGAGAAAGTCAATATCGTGGTACAATAAGCTGATTTTTGGAATGATTGTGACAAACAAAGCATCACATTAGCTCACATAATATATCTAATACTATAAGGATCTCAGATGATAACAAAGTTTTGAATCATAATAACGAGGTGACAACCAAAACTAAAGTTTTAGCCACAAGAAAAAAAAACACAACTCACATATATATATCAAAGGTTGCAATGAACCCCATACATAGTGATGGACATCATGGAAATTCTAGTGACATAGAACACCACCCTAAAAATTCTATACCCTTGATCAATTTAGAGTAACCTAAGAGTGTCTAGATTGGATGCCGTGGGTGGTACAATAATTGAGGATGTTTTCAGCAAAGAGGTATGGGAATTTAGATACTCTACCCTTCCACCAAAAGCTATAAAAAGTGAGACTTTTCGCAAAATTTATAGTTTTACAAAATCGACACTATGTGATTACAGATAGACTTTCACAAAACATCATGTATTTAAAAAGTAATAAGAGAGGAAAGGTTACGTAGGCCATGGTAATTTGTCTTGATTCTTTCGTACTATTTTAAAATAGTAATTTGTATTTGTATTTTTTTAAATGAATATTTTTAAATGTGTTGTACTATTTTTATTTAAATATAGATAATTTAGATTTGTATAAAAACTGGATATTGTTAAATGTGTAATTGGGTGAAAATGTATTAAATTGATATTCTAATTTTTTAAGATATTTATTTTAAAAATTCAAAGTATGGTGAGTTTTGTTTTATTAAAGTCTTTTACTACTAGATGTGAAAAGAATGCAACTATCTCAAGTCCCAAACAAGATTCTCATGTCCTGCAAATAGATTCTTCTTTTTATCTTCTCATTCTAGATTGCACCTTGAGACTCCCTCCTCTCTCCTCATCCTTGCACAAATTTAAACTATGAGGCACAAGGTAGTTTTTGCATATATGGCAGGCCTAGTATATGATAAGAAAAATGTGATACTTTCCTTGTAATTTTTTCTACAAATGTCGCAGTGGAAAGTGTGCCCTAGAATTTTGTCAATTTCATGGTTAATGTAGTAATTATAGCTACATCCAAATTTACAATCTTGTATACTAGATCAAGAAAGCTATGCCAATATCCAATATCCACCATAGAGGCAAGATAGGTTCGGTAGACTCAACACTTTGCTTTCAAATCTCTCTCGATGCTAGAGTTGTTTTCTCGATAAACTTGTTTTTCTCGCTCTTTAACCGATGAAAGCCATCGTTGGCTGCATATGGGAGCATTTAGTTATGATAAGAAAGTTGTGACATCGTCGGTATATTTTTCTTTACAAATGTGTTGGAGTTGTTTTCTCAATAAACTTGTTTTTACTACTCTCAGTGATGAAATCCATCGTTGCTACGTACATAGGAGAAATTTCAGCTCTAATAGAGAAAAGTGTGATAGTGTGTTAGAATTTTTCTCTACAAATGTATGTTGGAGTTGTTTTCTCGAAATATAAACTTGTTTTTGTTGCTCTTAAGTGATGAAATCCATCGTTTGTTTCATATCGGAGCATAATGTAGCTCGATAAACATGTGTGATAGCTACGGTATAATTTTATCTACAAATGCGAGTTAGGCAGTGCCATGAATGTGTGGAATGATCCCAGACTACCACGGGAGAAAGTCGAGGGTTTTTCTCGAGGTAGAAGCTAGGGTTTCGAGGTCGCTTCTGATCCGAAGCCGTAACGGCAGGCTAAAAGCCGAGATCGCATCCAAGATCCGCGCGGCGACAAGGGTTGTGAGGCTGAGCGCGAGAAGATGGACGCCCGCGCCCTGGAGCCCCACCTTCAAACAAGTCATAATAGACAAAGGGAAGAAGCCGGATGAGGGTTTAAGAATCGAGGCTCCCTCTACAAACCCGCAGATCACATGTACCACTGGCCGAGACAATCTCGGATCGCTTCCACAACCGAGCCGAAGGGATCTACCCGGCGGAGAAGGTGCCAATCTAAATCAACCTTCGCGGTATGCGTATCCACAAAGCAATGATCCAGATCGCGAATAACATTGGCGAATGCAAGCATTTCGCCATTTGATGATCGATCTCGAAAATGCTTTGAAGAGAAACAAAGCGCAACCAAAATTGCAAGGACGATGCAAACCAAAAGCTTCCGGAGCTGACTCGAGGGTAAGCATCAGCGATCCCGAGAACTTCGGAATCCCCGAGGAATCACATGTCAATCTATCACTGAATAATTTGCAAATTCATGGGTTACGGCGATCATGCTGAAAAAGCTCTTTGTCATTGGGATCAAGCAAGTTTGGAAACCGCGAGGAAATGTCCACTGCACCTAGGAGCCAAAGGATTTTTCACGGTGGTATTCACCAATCTGGATGACAAGGACTGGATCTTTGAGGGAGGTCCTTGCTCCTACAGGCCTCGGCGGGCCTCTACATGCGGCCATGGAAACCTACTTTGCACCTCGAGCAAGAAACCTTCACCCAGTGCAGTCGCCTGATCGACACCTGTCTCCTTGCCAATTGACTATCGAGAGCCGAGCGGCGTGCGGAACAAATCGGCCTTACACGTCGGGCACCTTTGTTCGAGCTTCTCGACGCCACTCTTCAAAAAAGGTACACAACTTATGCCCGCATTTGTGTTTGAAATGGATGTATCACGGACCGCGCATGAAGGACTTTGCTGGGCTACGCAGATGAAACCTACTTTCAAACTATAGACTATGAGCAAATACCTTTTTAGATGCCGAAAATGCCACGAGCATGGGCATCTAGTCGGAAGAATGCCCTCAAAATAAGACGCGAGAAGAGGCGAGTTGAAACCCGCGCTGCGCACGGATGGATTCACGAGGCCCTACTGGAAGGCACGAGGAGCTGACCGTAGAAATCATCCTAAGACAAAGGCGGATCCAAACACGGCACACCCACAAATCCGTTCGAAATGTCGGAGAGTGACTCTCAAAGGAGACAAGGCGAGTATCCGGATCTACGAGAATCGGATAATTGAGCGGACTCAAGATACCCTAGATCCCGAAAATATCAAGGCGAGCAAGCTACGCAAAACAAGCACCAAGTATAAGGAGATGAGGACATGATCCTCGGTGAGCGAGGACTGAAGACCTAGAAGGCTGGATGAAATCTTGGAGAAAAGAAGGGTCTTTGAGATCTTAACTCAACAGTAGAACAATGGAAACAAAAGGGATAGACAAAGTACCCGAGAAGAAAATCAACAAGATCGACCATCTACTACTAGCTAGACAAGATGCTGACCAACAAGAAATATGAAAAAGGGTCGTGGTGCTCCCGCGAAGCACCTGGGAATCAAATCACAAACCCTGCACGCGAGACGCAGAAGCCTGGGTAGTCGGTACAAAAAGAAAAGAAGGAAGAAGATCAAACAAAGATGCTCTCTTCGAGTTAGGACAGCTTCGACCCGATCCTCTCGCGGAAAGATGAAACGCTCGCTTAGGGCTTTCTCCTTCCTCTTCCTAATCTCGAGTTAACACTATGAAAGTCCTCTCATGGAATGCAAGAGGACTAGGAAACCCTCGAGAAGCAGAGGCTCTGAAAAAGAGTACTCAAGAAAAAAGCAGGATCTATGGTTTTCCTCGAGAAACCAAATATGCAATTCAAAAACAAGGGTATGAGATAACTAAAAGACTAAGCAAGCATCTAGAGCATCTAGCGGTGGAAGGACGCATGGTGGAGGAGGAAGCAGCCATCTACGTGGAATCCAAATGTCTACCATCTCATTAATGCTAAAACGGCGAAACATTTCCTAGCTATTCAAATGCAAATCATCGGAGAAGAAGGATCCTTTCTGTTCGTCAATGTCTCCCATTGCAAAAATTTTGGATGACAAACTATTGCTACTACGGCAATTAACCGACACCGCATCACCAGAACACTGACCCAGCTCTCGGGCCATCTATGGAGGGACTTCAACATGATAACATCATAGAAGAAAAGGAAGACAGCAGAATCTCGACAACGCGGACATCACTAGCCTGCCTTCATTCAAGATATAAGCCTAGTGAGGCCATAAAGCCAAGCAATGACTTGTACCTAGGACCAGCAGACGAGGAGAAGGCTCATAGCCTCACATGACTGGATGGTTATCCCACGGTTTCCGAGAAAAGCCCCAATCTGAGAGAGACACTATAGGATCGGAAATCCACCGCATGCAGGGGTTCGGACCATGGCCCATTTCTGCGGAATTATCAATTTTGGCACCTTTGAAGCAGGCCCTTTCGTTTCGGAAAGGTTTTAAACCAACCATAAAGATTTCCTCGGTGATGTTAAACATGGTGGAAGACTCACGCTATGAGACAAAAAGCACAAAATGTTCAACTTACAAGCAAGGCTCAAGTACATCAAAACACAATGAAAACTTGGAATCGAGAGGTTTTGGGGAATATATTTGCAAATAAACGCCGAGTTTGGAGCGAGAAGATGGAGGGAAATCCACGAATGGATTCAGGGCAAAACAACACGGGAATCCATTGACGAGCTTGACTCATGCAAGAATGGGAAGAAGCAAGAAGCAAGCAGAAGAAATGCGCATGGAAGCAAAAATCCTAGCAACCAATAAGCTAAAGGAGAGAAAAATACCAAGTTCTTCCACGGATACGCATTGATTACGGATGTAGCAAGTGCAGTTACAAGAGGAGCAGAAAGTTGAAGCTCCCACGAGTTCTTACCAGCCGACAGTTACTTTCAAAGACATTACCCTTGAATTTTGATTACAACCGAAGGGGAAGCCATACGACAAAGTCCCTGCTGCCATACCCGGACTCATCACGCAAGTGAGCAAAACGATGCCACAGAAGGAGCCGGTTTCTCTCCCGGGAGGTGGAAGTCGCGGTGGGAGAAATGGCCAACGGGAAGGCCCGGGACCGGATGGATTCACGGTAGACTTTTCAAAGCTTCTTTGGGATATTGTAAGGAACGCGGGAGGTGGTGGAAGACTCAAAGAGATTATCATCCTTAATCTTAAAGTCTCTAAATTCCACTTTCATTGCCTTAATCCCAAAAAAAAAAAAAAAGAACGCTGCACCAGGTATTAACAAATATTCTCTGCACGTATGGTTTATAAGGTATTTCAAAATGTAGCGAACGACTAAAACCTATCCTACGCAGAATCATCTCGGAAAAACAATCGGGATACGTGGAGGAGACAAATGTGGATAATGTTTTATTAGCCCATGAAATGATCCTACTCTAAAGGCTCAAAAACGAACGCAATGTAATACAAACATGGACTATATAAGCTTATGACAAAGTAAGTTGGGCCTATCCTAGGAAAATTTTGTCTTACAAACTTTTGGATTCGATAAAAAGGTGGATAACTTGGATCTTAGCTGCGATCAAAACGCCCAATCATTCGATCTGTAAATGGAGCCCCCGTCTCCAACCTTTCTACCCAACCGAGGGGTATAAGGCAAGGAGACCCAATCTCCCCGTTTCTTTTTGTTATTCTAATGGAAGGGTTGGGTCGTCTCATCAAGTACGCTCGGGGAGAACAACACAATAAAGGTACGCAACCTACGAACAATTTTCGGCCACACAACTCACCGACGGTTCGTGGATGACACCATGTTGCATAGCACGCCTCTTGTCAAAAAAGCAAAGGATTCAAAAAAATACTCACCATTCGATGAGCTAAGATAGTTCAATTTTGTGCAATCTATGATGTTCTTTTAATATAATACGGCGGTTCAAAGACACACATTTTGCGATCACAGGTTTCAAACGAACGCCTTCCCTCAAAATACTTAATTCCCCTAACGGACAAGCCTGGCGGAAAGCTCCTTTGGGAAAGAGCGATAAACAGGTGAGACAAATGCAGCTTAACGGACCAACGAGTTTCTAAACTTAGCAGGACGTTTGGTAATGACCAAAGCGGTTCTACAAGCAATTCCCAACTATATGCTCTCGATTCTACTTGCTCATGAAGTCTGCAGAAAATAAGAAAGCACGTCAAAGAACTTTCTATGGTCGGAGGCAACTACGCCAAGCCAAAATGGGCGTTGGTGGCATGGGATAAATATATAAAGACTAAGATTTTGAGGTCTTGGATTACGGGGATCCACCGGCACCATCAATAAAGCCAACGGTGCCAAGCTATGGTGGAGATGGTTCGCAGAGCCCAAACTCCCTGGGTAAAACTTTGAAGCCAAATACGCGGCACATTGGCGACAGAAGAGCTCATCGAGAATCAGGGTCCCGATAGGCTCATAAATTTGGAACCTAGCCCGAAAATCGACACATAATGCGAATCACGCTGCAGGGAGAGATAGAAATGGACGGTCACGGCTCTTCTTTGGGAAGATGCACAGCGACAACTCCCAAAACTAGAAAGCCCCAATCTTCATCCTCTTGCAACGGTGGTGTCGGGAAAATGGAAAAACAAAAAGTACATCATACGGGAGAAAAGGTAATGAACGAGCGGTAATGGCGAAAATGGCCGACTCCACTCCCCTTCCCCGGAGGGCTTGTTGCAAAATCTAAACGAACACTCAATGCGACAGCAAGCGAGTTCTTAAGAAGTGCACGGACGGACAAGCTTGGTACAGGGCACTGTGATGGATGGAGGGTCTTTTAACCTAAAAGAAGCCCCGAGATATCACCTGGATAACGGGGAGGAAGCGGGATAAGGTTGCTTGGCATGGGGAATGTGCGGGAGGGGATCCTTTGGCCCCAAGTATCAAGCATTTCACCGTGACGTAAGGAACAAGAAAGTCTAAGTGGAAAACTTAATAAAAAAGGGGCTTCATTGGTCCCTCCGGTGTATTATGCGAGCGACGAGAGGAAACTACCAACCACCTCTTCAATAGGCTGCAAATGGACCAACGAACTGCAGGAATGGGCGCAGAAATTTTCCGGCAATCGAACAGACAACTACAACTCAATTCTAAAACCACCATAGCACAGCGATCTCAATTCTCCAATAATACTATGGTCAATGCACTATGTGGGCAAACGATCCAGAAGCTTCATCATATGGAACGTGTGGAAGAAGGAATGGCAAAATCTTCCAAAACGCAGGATTCGTCAAACCGAAGATCTAAAAGCAGGTCATCATAAAGGGGCTCCACGGAGAAGAAAATCTTGCTTTGGTGTACGGAAGGGAGCCAGGCAGACTGTTAATCCCGATGATAGAAAAAATTACGAGCATCTTCGGCCTCACTAACTGTTTGAGCTGTGACAAAAACAAGTCTCGACCAGCAGCCATTCTCTGATCACTTGCGCGGTATCCGCCCCCGCAAGCACGCAAGTCGCTTCGATGGGGCCGCAAGGAACGCCCGAGCCCGGCGAGGCCGGGGAGTTCTCGAGATGGCAGAGGAATCATTCACATCCTCGGCAAAGCTTGGGTGAAACCACTAATAACTATGCGGGGAATTCTGACGGAACGAGGTCTCTGAGCCTCTTGAAGCACGGTGGGCAAAAAAAGCAATGCGTGGAAGGTGACTCTAAGCGAAAACACCTTACTTGCAGATCCGCCGAACGCAGCAATGAAAGTGCGCGTGGAGGCTAGTTGCGATGTGAGAAAGACACGCATTTGCCCTCTCCGGTGGTGTGTCTTACAATATGTGCGGACGGGCGGAATTCCTCGCCGGACACATTGCAAGCTATGCGATGCGACGACCCAACTCACGCACGGGACACGTGTTGGCCGAACTCGGGAGATGACAAGCTCGGGGATCGGTGCGGTATCATATCAAGGACAGATAGCGACTCTAGGGGGGACGGACGGAAGAACGGTCATCATCGGAAAATCGGCGTAACGGTTTGGTGATTGCGGCAGGCGATCGGCACACGCGGAAGGTGAAAAGCCATCGGAACAGCCCCAGCCTTAATAAGTGAAAGTGATAGCAGCTTGACTCCCGAGCGCCTTAGCGGATGACGACGTGTGAGGATCACCATGACAAATCGACACCTCAGGCACTCACCTAGTCTGTGACAATTCATTGTGTGTGCTTTCTGCCCAGCAATATTATTTGGATGGCCTGCACCCGCTCGGCACTTCCTTCCCCCCGCCCGCTCTCTACCATTTACTCCTCCACGCATCCTCCTCTCTCTTTCTGTTCTTATGACTGTGCAGCCATGCGAGGCTCGGTTCAACATATCCCGGTCTTCGATTGTCGCAAAGGAACGAGGTGCGAAGGCAGGCTCGCTTCATCGTCAATCCCAGGAGCATCCAAAGCCTCCCCAAGCCCTCAAAGAACGTTGGGCGCTACGAAGAATCGATTTCAAGCGAGCAAACGAACGGTGGGAGTTAAGAGGAAGAAGTAGGTGGCAGGAAGTACACACGGACGATACCAGCATCGGCGAAGAGTGGGCGGCTTGTGGATCCGAGAACCCCATCCCTCGGCACACCAGATTTCACGCACCCAACGCAAGTGGTAGCTTGTGAAGTCAAGACAATGCCTTGGAGTACCAGCCATCTTCGAGAGCGCGGTGGAAAAGAAAAATTAGCGACCACGACCGACCGCCCATTTCGAGCCTGTACGTCTCGTGGTAAGGTGCCAGCGGGCCAAGCTCATGGCGGAGGAACCTAAACGGCAAAGAGCTACGACCATGGAGAAAGTTCGTCCATACGATTCGAACTCTATCTCCGCCATGTTCAAAATATCTCCATCGGCGCACGGATGCGAGAGCAAGCCATTGTATTGAAGGTTCGGCGAGCCCCAACCCCGGTGGTGAAGGCATGGCCCGAGTGAGGGAGGGCACTCGGGTACCTCTACTCCTAGCATCTAGTGGCTCGGCCATCTCTTTTCCTTCGCGCCATCGAATTCGGCCACGGTTGCAATGTCTGGCATCTCTTGGGTCGTTTTTATTTCTTATTCTTGGTATGTAACGGAGCCTTTATGGCCATCGGAACTATGATAACCTAGTTTTTGACCGAAGAGGGGTCTGTGGTAATGACTAGGTAAATTTTGGTTTTGTTTTAAGGGCTTGATGATCAATTGTCAAAATTTGAGCAGTACATTATCGATAAACTCTCTGGAAAATTGCAGCAAAGCGAATACGGAATCAAGCATAAGTCTTTGCCGTCCTCTGCTGTAACCTCTGTTTATATCGTAATATAATGTGACTACTTACTTACAAAAAAAAGAAAGCATGCCATGAATGTTGGAAATTTCATGGTTAATTTAATATAAGCTAAACAAAAATTCATTTCTTCTACACAAGATCAAGAAAACTATGCCGAGTAGCGAACACCACGGAACAAGACATGTTCGCCAACTCCATAAATGCTACTTAATCTCTCTCGGTGTTGGAGTTATTTTCTCAATAGCATTATTTTTACTGCTCTTAAATTTATGAAAGCCACCTCTCCATACATTTTTTACTATATGCACAAGAACAAAAGAAACGAACTTCATATCAGTAATACTGAAAAAACAAGAACATGGCAGACACGAGGGAGGTCAGTGGTAAAGAAAAATGTGATATTTTGAATAGTTTCAAAGATCATGAAGAAAATAACACATAGGTGACTCAATAGGAAGTGATCAAGATTAAATATGGAGGAATTGCACCAAAACAACCTTTGATTTTGAAGGTAGAAAATCAAGATCTATTTCTTTATTCATGAGGCATTCATGTTGGCATGATCAAACAAGGTATCTAACTTAACTTCAACATAGGCCTCCTGATTTGTAAGGCTCAAGGAAGTAGTATTGCAATAAGATTTCACTGTAACATGGTCCTTGCCTTTTCTTGATATAATTATTTGTTAAATTAATAATTATTTATTTAATTTATTCAAATAATTTTTTTTTTGTATTTAATATATATATAAAGTTATAAAAGTTGTGCCAAGAAGTTTTTAAATTCTTGCTCTTCAGCTATGTCTTATGAGTTTAGTATGTTTTCAATCAAGAAGAGGCTTCAGAGTTTAAGAACTATATATTAGATCTGAGCACGTGATTCTATTAAAATTTATGAAACGAATTAAATTTTTACAACTTGTATGTTTAAATATGTGATTTTGGAAGTGATGATGGCTTCTTTAGACACTTGATTAGTATTGTGGAAGAAATTTCAGTATATCATTAAGGACTATGAATAGTTCTTGTAGCAGTTGCATTACTTCTTTTAATATCCTTTCTTGCTGATACATATACCTAATCCATGAAAATTTGGTTATCCATGAAAAACAGTAACCATGTATGCATTGATATATGTTAAGCATTTTAGTTTTATGTTGATGAAAAGTTATTTTATCATTTGTTAAGTAAGTCTTTTAGTTTTTATGTTTATAATAGTTTAGAAGCATTGATATCAATATAATAAATTGATATTGCAAAGAAACTGATGTTTGTGAAACGCCTGTAGGTGTTTCCATTCATAAATTGCTTACTCATTTTGTCTTGAGATTGCTAGATAATGGTGAAAGAAATATAGTGCTGATCCAAGTGACCCAAAGAGGTATTCACGGCCAGCTTAGACAACCAGGTATGAATATGCTTCTAATTTTCAATGAAGTAGTATTCAAAAGTTCATAGCTCTATTTTAATTACATAAATGCATTGAAAACCAACTGATAGTATTTACTTCAGTTGTTTTATTTGGACGTGTTGCAAGCTGACAGGCACTTCTTTACAAGTTGTGCATCAAGTTATTATGTAACAATTGTGCCAAGAAGTTTTTAAATTATTGCTCTTCAGCTATAGCTTATCAGTTTAGTATGGTTTCAATCAAGAAGAGGCTTCAAAGTTTAAGAACTATATCTCAGATTTGATCACATGATTCTATTAAAATTATGAAACAAATTCATTTTTTACAACTTGTATGTTTACATATGTGATTTTGGAAGTGATGATGGCTTCTTTAGACACTTGATTAGTATTGTGGAAGAAATTTGAGTATATCATTAAGGACTGTCATTAGTTCCTATCACTACAAGGAAAATACCCTCTAGCGGATGTTTTTGAGGAACCCCTTATAAAAATACCCCAGACATCCATTTGTAGCAAAGGTTACTAGAGGAGGTTGGAGGGTGGAGGTTTTTATGAATGTTTTTCGTCCGATGCGCTTATCATCCTAAACCATACCAGTGCGTTAACAAGAGAAAGCGTCGGTGTGCATAAAACATTGGCACACCAGAAACCGTGCGCTCCGTACAAACCCGCTCGGTGCGTCTTATTACTGTAGCACACCGGTGCTTTACAAATATTTCACACCGGCGCAACCTAAAACCCCACGCGAAAACTAAAACCTCCTAGTGCGGTCTTAATAAACCGCACCGGTGCACCTATAAAACCATGCACACCAGAATAGGGTTAAATAAAAAAAAATTACGGCCAAAAAACCACATTTTTCACTTTTCAGTGCTCCAAAGCTCTCAAGCACCATTGAAATTTATCCTTGTCGGAAGTGCCCTGACATCGATGCTCCCATCGCACCCATTGCACGCACTGCTACTATGCATTGCCCACCAATCTCCATTTTGAATTTTCCAAAACGGTGGGAAATTTTACTTTTGCAAATTCTACAGCCAATACACCTCCTTGACGGCCAAATGTACATGTATTTTTCTATTTTTTCCATAATTAATCCTTTTAGCGGATTAGAATTGTAAATTAGCCTAAAATTAACCATTAAAAAAAAAAAAATCTTGTGCGGTGTGCTCGAGCCATTTAGCTCGCACCGGTTCACGGTGTTGCCTGTAAATTTACAGGCTGCACCGCAACTGACGCTAACGGTATCTGCATTTGTTTCGGGGTGGTATCGAAAGGCATACTATGATATTTTAAAATTTAAAAAAGTTTCAGTGCAGTCGGTTACCCGCCACACCGTTAACCCTGTGGAATAGCGGAAATGCGGTGCGTTGACAAAAATATGCGCCCTACGATGGGTAATTTTGTCAGTGCACAGCATTCCTACATTTTGATATGGTCAACGGTGCATCCTGGTAAAAGACCGCACCGTTGACTATGTAATGATGTCAAGAGGTCGATGCGTTGACCAAACTATACGCCCCAAGGTGTATAGTTTGGTCAGCGCACCGCCCTCCCGACACTGGTCCATAGTCAACGGTGTTGTTTGTTATACCACCACACCATTGAATTTGGAACAATGCTAGGAGGGCAGTGCGCTGAAAATTTTCAGGTGCACCGCCTCCGGTGCACTTCAAATTTTCCAGTGCACCACCGCCGGTGCACGACAAAAAAAGACGCATCGTGACCAGTGCATGCCTGTTTTTTGTATTGCACCGACTGTTTTTTTTTTTTCAAAAAAAAATATATATGTATATTCCTAAATACATGTCTCATTTAATAAAAAAATTGTATTTAATATGTCAATCATTCATAGACGTGAAAGAAGAGAAGAGAGGGAACATCAACAACAACAGGTGGACTAGTATAACATGGTTTGCTTGTGGAAGGCACAAGAGAGGGAGAGAGATGCGTACCCTCACCTTATTATAGAAGCTACCCAGGGGCTCCTAAGGTAGGTAGGCCTCCTTAAGTTCTATGAGGAGGCTACTTCACTAAAGGGCCATGGTTTGTTTTTGCGACATCTTATCCACAGGTGGAATGCCCACTTACAGGCTTTCCGGGTTGGTCCTAGCGAGTGGTACACGCCCACTAAGGAGGACATCTATTTCATTACAGGGCTATCAAGGAGGGGGGTGGATTTTCCCTCATTCATAGAGGTTCTAGTTGGCTATGCATCAGGGAATCAGTTGGTGTACTCCCAAAGATACATTAGCACGGATATATTGTCTCCTTTAGATTTTCAGGTCTCCAGAGGCCAGTTACGTATTGCTACATTTGGTAGTGAGGAGGTGAGGTGCCTCTCACTTCTGATTTTGACCATTTCACACAACACTAGCGACGGGTAACGCATTAGTTGTCTGCTTCTATATTATGTTGATTCTTTAGTACAAGAGCCACGACTTGTCAGGTGGTCTGCCATTTTTTTTATGGTATTCATGTATAGCCTTAGATAGTTGTCATGCTCATGCACAAGGGAGGGTCAACTTCCCTTTTGCTTCAGAGATTTTTTGTTTATTTTTTTAGAGGTTTCCAGAGACGAGGCCTAATTTTTTTCATCAGCCTCGTAGGCCGATGTTGGATGCACGGATGCACATGTTGGGATAGATGATGCCCAAGAGGGACGATACTGAGTTTTCCGTGAGGATATCACATGATGCACTGGAGTTGCTAGCCAGTGTTGACGAGAATCACTTTGTTATAGTCCCCTGTCCTTATGCTGGTTTGGATTGGCGAGGGTGTGCCAACATCCTCTTCACAGATGATGAGCCATCGTATGATAGAGGTGATATTACTGTTTTATTTAAATTTATTCTAACATGTTCTTTAACTTGTTTTTATTAAATTGTGTAATGAAATTATCCATTTATTGTTGTGTACTTGTATATATTTTGCAGACAATGGGTCTTTTGATGGCAAGGACATGCCAGCGCCACCAAATGATTCAGGTTTCGATCTTGATGACGATCAGGATATGCCAAATGCTAAGGATCATGAGGCCGGTGCAGAGATACTTGCTCCTGCTGGTGCGCCGGTATCACCTTTTGCTAGGCGCAGTAGGCTTGGTAGCAGATTGAGGATGGAGTTGGGCGACCAAATCTATGCATTGATTGTTGAGGCAGGAATCAGACTCGCTACTATGAGAGACATACAGGCCGATGGTAGGCTGGTACATATGTGGAGAGGCATGTTGCGTGACATGTACAATTTGATGTGGCATGTCGTAGGAGCTACGACCTTAGTTACGTGGCTGAGAAGGACCCTTGCATGTTATAGGCATGGTCGAGATGCAACACATGATCGACAGTCCGTGAGCAGTGACACATTATCTGATGATAATGATCAGGGGAGTGATCATCGTTCACCTCGCACCGTGCCAGATGAGCAGCCTCCACTAGCCTCGACCAGCAGTCATCATGGAGAGCAGGATGGACCATCGACCACGTCGAGTCAGCAGCCTGCAACATCTAGAAGTACTCATGATCATGAGAAATATGGACCATCGACCATGTCGAGTCATCACAGTGAGCAGCCGATAGTTGATCCTGATCAGCATGAGGCACCAATACCAGGTCAGCAGGCACGTGATGATCAACATGTATCTGAGCTTGTTGAGGTTGCACCATTGACTGAGCAGGCCTCGACTAGTACTGCTATTGATGATGTACCACCCGCTGATATATGAAATTTATATTATAATTGTATATTTTTGACATTATTCAGTTATATATATATATATATATATATATATATATATATATATATATATATATGTATATATGTATATATGTGTATATATGTATATATATATATATATATATATATATATATATATATAATCCATGTATTTTATGTTTATGTTGTAGTTGAACTTAATTTACATGTTGGTGATCATCATGATGTGTATATTGTTAGGTCATGTTAGATATGTTCATGTAATGTGCAGCTTGCAGATAGATGTGTATGTGATAGTAGTTATTTCACATGAGATGTATATTTGATGTTTGTGTTGTGATGATGTTATACAATGCTAATTGTGTTTTGTTACATGATCATGATCACGATGATGTTAGCGAATTTGAATGTTTTTTTTAATCGAATATGATGTTTGTACGATGGTGATCATGACTGTGATGTTTATTAATTAATTTAATATTAAATGATCATGATATTGTAAAATTGTAATTGTATTTGTAATTGTATGTAAAATATTTGTAAAATTTTGATTGTATTTGTAATATTTAATTTATTGTGAAATGATTGTAACTGTGATTGTAATTTTAAGTGTATATATGTAAAATTGTAAAATTCTAATTCTAATTCTAGTTATATGTAAAATTCTAAAATTGTAATCGTATGTAAAATTCTAAAATTGTAATCGTAATGGTATATATGTAAATTTGTAAAATTGTAATTGTAATTGTAAATTTTAAATTTGTAAAATTGTAATTGTATATATGTAATATTCTAAAATTATAATTGTAATTGTAATTGTATGTGAAATTGTAAAATTGTAATTCTAATTCGAAAATATTTGTAAAATTTTAATTGTATTACTGTGAAACGATTGTAAATGTAATTGTAATTGTATGTAAAATTCTAAAATTGTAATTGTAATTGTATGTGAAATTGTTAAATTCTAATTGCAATTGTAATTTTAATTGTATTAATGTGAAATTATTTTATTAAAATTTTTGCATTTATAAATTTCCAAAATTTTAAATAATTGTAAAATAATAAATCTAGAATAATATAAATTTTTGTAACATAATAAAGTTTAGAACATAATGCAAATAAATTCATGTACTTTAGAAGTATCATTTAACATTAACACAATGCAAATTACCAAGTGAAATATTGATTTTAACATTAACACAATGCAAATTACCAATTAATTCAAAATACATATTATAATGTTTCAAAAAACTCATCTTAAAAAGTATAAATATTGATGAAATAACACATGTACCATATCACTCTTGGTTCTCATGATCACCCTCATTATCTTCCAGCTCGAATGGCATAATAACACTATTGTTTTAAAAATAAGCACGTTGACAATATTGCATGATTAATTGGTTTGATGTTAAAATAATTATACCAAACAATTATAATTATTACCATCATTGTCCCAAGATTATGGCTAGAAGATGCAATATTGTTACAATTGATAGGGTGAAGAGGTTGTCCATTTTCATCTACCAAATGCGCTTTGCGGTATGCTGCTCCTGATAAGAGCTTCCGACGTTTTGGAGCTATTTGAATATTTTGTGCATCTAAACTCGATTCTAAATCTACATGAACCTGCAAATTTGTATAAATTATAAATTTAATTAAGTTGTGCATGATTGACATGGATATAAAACATAAATTCAATTAGATAATGAAAATATAAATAAAATCTGAAGTAAATATTACGTCTCGAGATGGATAGGGAGAACTCCACAATGAGAAATATTATGGAACGAGCTAAATTTTGAAGAATTGTCCATTTGATATAATTATGATATTTTCTCCCTGCATTTGAGCAAAATGAACAATAAATTTTGGTGTACACACCTAAAAGTAATTTCGATGCCTTAAAAATGGACTTCTTTTTATCGGTGCTAATGTACAGATAACCACACCGGTGTGTTTTAGTTACTGCGCACTGGTGTCGTGTTATCAATGGACGCACCGGTGCGGTGCCATTAAGTGACGCACTAGTGACGAATAACCACAAATAAAAAAAAGCGCAACTCTATTTTCTTTAAGTGAAAAAAAGCAGTAAATTGAAAAATGGGCGGCAAAATATTTTCGAAAATCTAATTTCATAAAACAATTCTTTAAATACTAAACACTTTTCATTATTTCACTATTTTTGCAAAAAAATTCAACCAGAGATTTGCAGGAGACATACCTAGAGCAAGAGAGCATGAGAGGACTATGAAGTAGCGAAATACGTTCGAACAAAAGTATTCATAAAATCAGAATTCCAAACCTCTGGTGATTCAAACCCTGTAGCATAGAATTTCAAACGATCTCGTGATTAAATTTTATTGTTTTTTTTACTTTTTCTGCAGTTTTTTTACGCAGTAAGAAAAAAATTTCAATTTTTTTTTTCATTTTCATAAAAAAAATAAAAAATAAAAAATAAAAACAAAAATCTGTTTTTACCCTAAATCCTTCATTCTTTTAGTTTCTGCCCTTTCTTTTCCCTGTTTCTGTGATTTCAGAATTAGAGCTTTTCATTTTATATTTATAGGGTTTGTATTGCTATATATAGGCCTATGACATCCAACCCACGGGACGACTTGTATAGTCGGATCCCAATCCATTTCGGCCCTTGTGTGATTTAAAAAAAAAAAAAAAAATATCAATAACCTAGTGCACCGCACAAGTACTGTGTGATAAAAAATTTAAAAACAATTTATTTTTAATCAATGCACCATATGTAAAATAGGGCACCAATGTGCTATTTCATTATGGCACACTGTGCACGTGCTGTTTCACAAAAAAAATTTGTGTTAATCAGTGCACCATGTAACATATAACGCACCGCACCAGGCCTCCTAGTTGATAGAGAGCTATGTATGGTGGTCCCTTGTTTGCGTGGGGCGTTTATGCTACAAAAAATAACACTGGACTGTTTTTATTATTTTTTCTGTGTTAATCGATGTGGTGGTAGTTAACATGTAACGCACCAGTGCTCCTTGTTGACATAGAGCACCATCCAATGTATTATATTGTTTTGGCGGTGCGTTCACAAGACCACCACGCGCTAACTTCAGTGCGTACACCATGAATGGTGCACCGGTTTCTTGAGATTTTTTTTTTTACCTAAAAAGTTGATAATTTATTTATAAAATATATTAATGAATGATATGGTACAGGTTTCATATTGATAAAGAAATGGCTGACAAGAGATCAAGTAACAAAAATACTAATAACACATCAAGAAAAGCAAAATAGGCAAGTTCTTTGTAAATTATTTACAAAAAATATTGTTTTTGAACTATATGTAAGTTTAACTAATATGTGTTGTTTACTATGTATCATGCAGAGCCATAAAATAACAAAGTTCGATAAGATTATTTCTGATCTAGGATCAGAAGAGCATAAAATCTTAATGGAAAAATTACAAAAGGATGAATCAGGGGAATGAAAAAAATACTATCGATCCAATATGAGTTTCTTTTTTTAATTTTCATTAATAATATACTTAAAATTATTAGATAACATGTGTCTAATAATCTACTATTTCACATCTGTTTAATGTTCTACAGGGACCAACAACTCATAAAATGAATTTTGTTCTAAGAAAAGAAAAAAATAGAACATGCAAATGGTAATGAATTGCTCGTTAGCTCATCTGGAGTGGTGTTGGAGGTTAACGAAAGGGGTAAAAACTTTTACAAAAGTTTGAGGGATCTAGTGGAATGAATGTATAGACGTTCTTTCCACTTACAATACAAAAATAAATCCAATGATTCAAAGAACCAAATTTCATCTAAACTACAGGAAGAGTTTCCAGAGAATTGGTCAATTAGACATGTGAGACTTTTAATAGCAAAATCGTACAACAAAAAAAGGAATAAAAAAGTAATATTCATTTAAATGTTTGTCTAGAATTATTTATAAATATCACTTTTGTTATATTTACTTTTCATATATCAATATAAAAATTAAATAGTTTATTGTCATGTTACATTTTCAAGAAGATTAAGAAAATCTCAAAAGATGAACAAGATGATATCAGAAATATGCCAGTAGGAATGTCCAAAAAGTTGTACAAGGAGATGGTCAAAGAAATAGACAAAATTGCATCGCAAAAGGAGCCATCTCAACAATAACGTGCTTCAAATGTAAAATGTAATCATTGAATTTTTCGATCATTAGTTACAATAAATAAACAATTTAGCATTAAATATTAATTTTCAAGTATTTTTTTGCATAAAAGAAAATAAAATGGAACCCATTCAGCACATAAAACAAGACGACAATGAAGAAAAGGGTTGATATCTAAGTTTGTGAGTAGTTGTTACTTCCTTATAAAAACTTAACTAGATTTCATTTTTGTATTTTTTAAGTTGTTTTACAAAAATCATCATTGAATGTCTTCAAAAAGGTGTTATCATACAAATAAGAACCATCAGACAAATTGATTGACATCGGGTTAAATATGGGTTGTGAATATATGTTGGCATATCAGAAATTAATTGTGGAATTTGTAAGCATCTATCGATCTTGTTTTACTTAGCTCCGTCTATAATTAATAGAACAAAAAAATATTTTATATTAAATATATAATTTGTTATGGGGTATAAAACTTACAGGAAACAAGGTATGGAACTGTGCCAACAGATGAAATCTTGAAAGGTGGCATACTACATGGTTTTGAAAGAATGTGTATAGTTCATGAGTCAATTGTTGCAATGTTACTCCATTTCTTTTCGATTTACATTGATGTATAGTATTTAATATTGCAATTTTCATTATTCTCACCAATGTATATACACTCATTATAGTTTATTTTTATGTTTGTAGATGGAAGGTGAAGAAGAAAAAAACAATCAACACCGTGAACAAAACATTCCTGAAAATAACCCAAGTCGTGGAAGTAGCTCTAGCAGTGACAACAGTTCAAGCGAAGAATGATGATCACTATGTTTGGATATCAAAGCAAGGTATTGTATTTTTTGAAATATTTGTCTGTGAAATCAGACATTTTGTTTAATGTAATGGAGCTAGTGTCCCAATTGAAAGACAAAGGGATACCAATAATTGTCCCATTTTGTATGACAAAGACTGTCTTATATATATATATATGTGTTTTAATTTATTCTATTACGTTCTCCATTGTCGCCGTGAAATGTAACACCACTGATTAAATTTATGGATGATTAAATATTATAATGAACAGATGTGAAATTTGATGAAATGATATAAAAAATTAATCCAAACATCACATTCAAATTCACTAATAAAAATTTAATTGATATGAATATTGTTATAAGATATGTGTCGCCTTTTGATGAATAATGAAAAAAAAAACACAATAATTATGATATGATATAGAAAATTAATCCAAGCATCACATTCAAATGCATTAATAAAAATTTAATTAATATGAATATTGTTATAAGATGTGTTGACTTTTGATGAATAATAAATTTTTAAAAATCACAATAATTGCATTGTCACAGGTCGATGTTTCTAAAAAATACAAAATGAACACTAGTACGTGTCAGTTACTGTACACTGGTGGGTTTGTATGATACAGTGCACCAATGCATTTCTACGGCCTATAGGCACCGCATAAATACCAAATTCCAATTATAAATCTCAGTGCGTTTGTGCGATACTGCGCACCGGTGCATTTATGTGAGACTACGCACTGGTGCATTTGTATGACCTATGGGCATTGCACAAATACCAATACCATTATAAATCTCGGTGCATTTGTGTGATACTGTGCACCAGTACATTTATGTGAGACTATGCACCAGTGCGTTTGTACGAACTATGGGCACCGCACAAATACCAATACGAATTAGAACAATCGGTGTGTTTGTATGATACTACGCACCGGTTCATTTCTATATGTATACATGTTGGTGCGTTGATATGACCTATGGGCATCACACAAATCCAAAGACCAACTAGAATGGTCTCGTGCGTTGTATCACCAACATTGCGCCCGGTGCAGTTTTAGACCTTGACGGCCTAGTGCATGCACCTTCGACCGCCCCGAGCCACCTATTAGATGACATGGAACGGTGCGTTGACACCTTAGTAGCGCACTAACAAAAAAAACATCCGTAATAACCTCTGGCTGCCCAGTTTTTTTAGTTGTGTTGAAATTCTATTAAAAGCTCACCAAAACCTCCGTAACCGTAAACGGATGTTGTAGCAAATGTTTTTTTGACAATTTTGGTCAATTTTATAACGCTAAAAACCTCCTTTATAACCTCCGCTAGAGGGTCTTTTCCTTGTAGTGTATGGTAGTTGCATTGCTTATAACATATTTTCATATCCTTTGTATAAGCTATTGTATATATATAGTTCTAACACATTTCCTCTAGATGTTACCTATATGGTGAGTAGTTCATGTAGCAATTGCATTAATTATAACAAATTTTTATATAGTTTGTATAATCTATTGTATATACAATTCTAACACATTTTCCTAAGTGTTACCTATATGGTGACTGAGTGACAATGGCTTCTTTAGGAACTTGATTAGTATTTTGGAAGAAATTTGAGTATATCATTAAGGATTGTGAGTAATTCATGTAGCAGTTGCATTGATTATGAAATAATTTTTATATCATTTGGATAAGCTATTGTATATACAATTATACTATGATATGGATACACATTCCCCCCACGCGTTACCATATGGTCATTGTTGTCCAATTGCTGATATTTAGAGAAATATAATTAAGTGATTGATGGTTTTTGAACATCAAAGTTACTATGATGACCTTTTATCTTAGGATGACTCCTTAGTGTTGAGATTCGATCTGTATGACGAAGATGCATAGATCACTTCAAAGGAAAAACCTTTTGCCTATTGACAGTATGTGGTAGTTGTATGAATGGACTGCTTATATTGTCCTCACTGTCATAAGATTCCATCACTGATAATTCTATGTACAATTTATACATATTATGTAGTAATAAATTTACTTTAATAATAATATTCATTGAAAGGGGAAATGATCATCTCAATACTCCCCTCTAGATATACAATGTCTCATGATATTTTTCTCATTTGGTGACACATGGAAATTCCAATACCAAAACTCTTTCACATTGTCGCTCACATTATACGAAATTCTAACTTGATAAGTTTTCCTACATATATTAGCCCAACATGCAAGTTCATCATTCTCATGTTATTTAATCCTAATTTTTTAATGCCTCCATAAACTTTTGCGTAATGTTTTGTGCATTCTTGTTTTCATTGAAATCAACCGATTTGATGTAGTTCCTTTTCCAACAAAACCTGTCAATAATGCCCTACTAGCACTTATGCCATATTGAGATTGATATTTTTCAATTTTTCCAGGGGTTGATGTCATATTTCTTGATACCAACTAATTTCCCTTCACCTCTTTGGAATTTCTAATGCCTAATAATTGAACTATATTTCTTAGATATTTGTGCTTTAAAAATATATTTAAGAATTAAGCTTATGCTATGATAGATATACCTTGAAAAATATTTTTTATCACCTAATTTTCTTTATCTTGAACTATTCATTCATGAATTAGTGGTCTCATTTATTCAATTTTAGTTGATTCTATATTATCTAGAAAATTATCATCAAAGAAAATTTCTTGCAACTTCTTATTAATGTCCATGTTTTTCTAGGTGTGGTACAATCTTGTTGTAGGTAAGATGTTTTTCCCTACATAAAATATATATATATATATATATATATATATATATATATATATATATATATATATTTTAATTTTTAATTTGAACTTGACATGTACATTGAAAAAAATTAAAATATTAAAATGGTGACTTTATTTGTGTGGTCAATATTCTCATTGACAAGTTCCTCTACATCTCTCATTTCTTCATCATTTCCATGTACATCCACATCTCTTTCAAGCTCTCTATTTTGTACCTATACATCTCCTTCAGGCTCTCTATTTTGTATGTCCATATTCCTTTAGGCTCTCTATTTTCCTTTAATTCTCTTCTCATTTTTTTTATTGAAAATAAATACATTTTATAATTTATTTTTTAACTAGTATATGAAAATTATATATATATATATATATATATATATATATATATATATATATATATATATATATTAACAACTAAAATTTGAACTAAAAATTCTAAGTAGGTGCAGGCTTTTTTATACTGATACATCACACTATACTACATTTGGTGGTAAGGAACACTAGTGCCGTTTTAGTTCCAACTTAGTCTTATTTTCTCTCAAAAATATTATTATCATCAAATATATATCTTAAAAATATGCAATTATATTTATATATAATTATAAAATAATATTTTTAAAAATTAAATTTAGAAATTCGATTGTGAAAGTAGTCTTTTTTATTAATATAACTGGTAAATCTATTATCCCTTTTTATTGTTTTAATGATTCAATTAAGATTAACATTTGTATGTTGTCATGAGGAGCTTTTTTATTTTTCATGTCAATTACCTTGTATACCTCTAGGAGGTTCTTAATATTGCCTTTGTTTTTAACATATGTAACTCAATCATATGTTTTAAAAAATGATTAGGTAAGAAAATTTTAGGATTATATATATATATTTTTCCAAGTTGACAATGTGAATGTTTATTTACCTAAAGTTGGCTCCCATGTTCAATACCTCCCATGGGGTTTCAAGATAATAGGTAATGGAAATTGAACGACATATAAAACAAATAATTTATACACCAAAAAATTAGTTCTATATATTATAGTAGTTCTCGCTTGATTAATTTTTCAATTTGGCATTCAATTATTTATTAATAAATTTGTTTTACTTAGTAGGGAGTACAATAATTTTGTAATCAAATAATAGGAGAAAAAATATTCAAAATATAATTTATTTGAATAAATAGTTGTGTAAAATATTTTAATAAGAAACTAGATTTATAATTATAAAATATAAAACTATAACTTCAATTTGTGAAATTACTTTGTATTTTTTTCTTATGTATATAGAGAAAGACTAAACCAAGTTTGGAGTGAAGAAAATAAACCATAACATAAAGAACAATATCTCCTTCCAAAAATGTCTCCATATTAAAATCACATTTACTTTCTTGTATTCCAAGGCTATTGTTCTTCACATACAATTTCTAACAAGCATGCAATTGGTGCTGAGATATGTAGATGAACTTGGAGTAAACCCTATTTTTGTTAATAAAAATTATCTTTCTGGTGCTTGGATATGTACATGAACTTGGAGTAAAATCTATTTCTGTTAATAAAAATTCTCTTTGTTTACATCTATGCTAGATAGATTGTACTTGAACATATTTCAAATATCTTATTTGAGTTACATGCTCATTTCATGTTTTTCTAGGAGGATTATTAATCAACAAAGGATTTTCACCCCCAATTTCCTATTTCAATATCGATAATAATTTTTTTTTATATGTGAACATATTATGTTGGTTTACATATATGTTTTCACCCACATTTGCCTATTTCAATATCTGTAATAACATTTTCTGGTCGATAACTCTTTTTCAGCATGAAAAACACCTGGTATATATTAATGTACCAGCACAAAGTTCCAAAAGTGTTACAAAATATTTCTGACAAATATACAACATCAATGATAAAACCATAAACTCATTAATTAAACCCATTACAGTTTATTATTCCATATATCTATCATCTTTGTCCACTTCATATACTGATAAAGCTACTGGCATGTCCACAGATTGTGCAACAATTAAAACTCGTCTATCCTTCTAGTCTTCCCCTTCTTCATGAAAGATTAATCTGGAAATCCAACAAAGTCTAAACTTTATAAAACCAGAAATACATATGTGCTCACCATACTCGGTAGCTTAAAACTATGCCTACACTCAAAGGTCTCCTTTGCATCTATGTGATTTTCACTTAATTCCTCCTTGCATTGAAGGCAGTGTAACACATCAGACAAAAGACAAAAGACCACAATCCTGCACATGCTCGGTAAAATTAATTTCATAGAAGGCCCCAAAGTGCCCCAAAGTGCCAATGTCTCAGCCCTGGTGTTCAATCCTAGTCCACCATACCAGTATAGTTTATAATGGAAAGTAGGGGATATCATCAACCAAGCTCTGCAGCCACATCTACCATTCTATTCTGCCCCATCAAAGAAACCCGCAGGAAAATTAATTTCATGAGGTCGCATTCTAGTTGATAGATCCCTAGGTGGTTTGAGTTGAATTTTCATACTCACCCAATTTGTAATAATTTGAGATACAATCCATGTCGGAGTAATGGTACTCCTCAAATATTTTCTAATTCTTGTTTTTCCATATATACCAATGATATGTAAGTGGGATGATAATAAAGCCGTTCCCTTTTTCCAACCACCATTTGGTACACGCTTCAACTGATTGGTAATCTGAATCCTGAAAATTGAAGTGACTACATAATAAGTATCTTATCTCCTTTGCAAATACACAGTTGTAGAAGATATGCCTATTATCCTCCTCATCATTCATGCATAGACTGCAAATACCTAGGCCAATCTTACCTATTTTCATCAAATTCATCCATGTTAATTTTTTCTCCTTCCACACACACCACATGAAAATGATTATTTTAATTTGTGTCTTTACCTTCCAAACTGCGTTGAACCAACACTCACCTTTTTGGCCAAATTTTTTTTCCATGTTGGTGATAACTCTTATCACCAATATCTTTGAAACCTCCACGACCTGCTTCCATGGAAGCAAAATTCACCTTTCATTCCTTCACGATGGCTCCTTCCCTGCAACAACTTATTTCTTCTAGACTACTCTTTCCTATGCTATTCCTTACGGTGTTTCTTTTGCAACATGTGTTGCAATTTCTAGTTATATTTAAAACTTAAATAATGAAAAATCAATAATAAAACAATTTTTATAATGTTGATTTTTAAATAATAATAATAATAAATCAATGGTTATAATGCTGGTTTTTTAAAAAACTAATAATCAGTAATAAGTCAATTGTTATAATGCTAGTTTTTAAAAAGACATAATAAAAAAAGCAATTGTATTTTATAACCATGTGAATTTATTATAATAATCAATAATAAATCAATTATTATAATGTTTGTTTTTAAAAGTAACTAACAAATAAGGCCATTGAATTGAGTAACCATGTGAATTTATTATAATTATTTTGTATTTGCATTTGTATCATTGTTGAAATCTTCATTACCGTATTAAGATCAAGCTAACCTAATCTTGATATACATTATTTTATAATATATTATAAAATATTTTATTATAATAATTCAAAATTTAATTTTATATTATTATTATTATTATTAAAAATAATATTTTATTTATGTTATTAAAATTTCTTCATATAAATGATTTTGAGATATGAATTTGTGTTTTGCTATAATAACATTTTTACTTATTTTTATTTTTATATTGATATTAATATTAATTTTAACAACATAATTATGAATAATACTTTATAATATTTTATTTTTTATTGTTATTTCATTAATTATATTTTTAAATATAATTTTATTATTTTTTAATGGGTGTAGAATAGATGACCAAATAGTGTTATGTTAGGGTATTTCATAGTGAAAATGTTATGGATGATTATCTTAGAAAAATTCAGTGATGCTAAGGGTTAGTGTAGCCCAGGCTAGTTGCAATCCCTAGGTGATTTTGATGGCTTAGATGCATTTAGATCATAGCTACTCAAACCACATGTTAGTCATGCTAGTCATCTCTCAAAATTCTCTCTCACACATATAACTAGCAATTGCACCACATGTTTCAAGGGAAACACGACAAGGCAATAATATAGAAGAAAGAAGTAATTTTTTTATGCAATTTTGTTTCTTTACTAGTATATCTAATTTAGAAGAAAGAGGTAAAAAAATTATGCAATTTTGTTTCTTTATTGGTGTTTCTTTTTTATCATATGTTATGTTTCAAGGAGATTCCAAGCAGACCAATATTACATAATATGTTCAAAGTGAAGGTAATACACAACAATTTTTTTTTGTAAGTTTGGTAGGACTACATCTTCATCATCATGTCCAAATACGTCACCCCGATCGGGGAGGGGAATTGAACCTGTGATGGGTGCCTTAACAACTCACCTCATCACCGTTTAGCCAAGACCTCGTGGATGTAATTCACAACACTTAACTCTAAAGGACTTATGAAAATTTTCTCCATTAAGATTAAGGAACCATTACAAGTAACTTATTTAAATCAAACATTTCATTGCACAAGTAATCTCATATCAACTTAATTCACAATGTAATGGATAATAGATTGTGTTCATTAGATATTGGTCTACACTTATGAGTAAATATTAATAGAAAGAATTTAATAGTAAGGGGAATATTAATGAGCTCCCTCATCATTTTATATATGATGTTGTTAATTTAGTTACTTGTTACTTCTTATCCCTATTTCACTCGTGCAAAAATGTCCAAACTATAAAATAATGGTATTAGTTGTTCTTCTCTCTTTAACATTGTATTTTATCTATCTCGATCATTTACATAGCCTCAAATAGGTGCCATTCATTCTCCTTCCGTAGTGACTCAATGTCTTCAAATTCATTTCATAAATTTGGTTTAATAATTTTTGGTGGAAAACCAATATATTTCACTTTCTAGACAGGCATGTACAATGGTTGGGATAAAATTGTATTTCTCCTACCATGTGATGATTTCATCCAAGTCTTGAATATTTCTCACCACTGATGAAGTTTCCCATTCTAAGAAGTCAATGATAAGTGTCACAATTTGTTCCTCATAATTGTGAAAGTAAAGGACAAATTAATTCACATTATGTTTGAAAACTTTATAGTAAGAGTCTTGCTTCATGAAATTTTGTATCCTCTGTTAGTTCCCTATATTACTAGTATAGTCCCTTATTGTTGTTAGTGCAACCCACTTATTGTTATTGTTGTACCCCTGTAACCCCAATATTGTTATTATTGTTCCCTTACATTATTATTGTTAGGTCGACTAGGATTATATTATGATCCCATGGACTCCTATATATAGAAGTAGGTTTTTTAATTTGTATCATCCAAGAATTGTTCATTTATGCAATGTATTGGAGGTTTCCCCCTCAAAGTGGCTGATTTCTAAGGTGTTTATCTCTCTTTTCTTCTATTTTTGGAGTTGGTTTCATAACATTTGGTATCAGAGATTTGGATTCTAGGGTTTCCCCGCTCCAAATAGGTCATCGTGGAATTTTCGCTATAACGTTCTTTCTACAGCAGTTCAGAGTCTGATATTTTTATAGAGTGAAGTCGAAATATTGAGTAACGTCGTGTAAAAATTTCAGATCTTGGTTTGTAATATTTTTGGAGATATGATCTGTGGAATTTAGGGTTTTTTCAGGGTCCCCAATTTCACCTAAAACATGTCATCATGGCATGTGCGCCATAAATTTCTTTATACGAAGGTTTAGAAGTTGAAATTTGTATACAGTGAAGCCGCAATCCTGAGGAACCTCCTGTAAAAACTTCAGATATTGGTTCACAATATTTCAGAGCTTTGATCTGTGGAAGTTATGGTTTTTTTAGGCTCCTAAATTTCATCTCAGATAGGTGACCGTGGGAAAATCATCATAACTCTTTCTCTGAGCATGGGATTGGAAATATGTAAAAATTGTCCACAAGTACATGGACTGTAGTTTACTTTATATAAATTTTAGAGACGAAGGAGGAAACAGTGACAAGTGGCACGTCGTACAAGTTTTATCTACTGAACCAGTCCATAATTAGGTCATTGTGGGATATTGGGCATAAATTTGCCTTGAAGAATCAAAATCAGGTCATACCTATGGCATTTGAAAGAATATTTAGAAGGCTACTACAGGGCCGAATTTTAGTTATTTAGGATCCGTAATTACAGAGATAATTCAATTTCATTATCGATCTCCTTAAAATAAAGAAAAAGGTGTGTAATTTTTTTCGAATTGCGTAAGTCTTATGTGAAAAATCAGTTTGAATTGATTCCAAGGGCATATTGTAAAATAAATATTAGTATTGGGTTCTAAAATGCCTCCTAAAAAGAATTCAACACCCATTAAGCCTTTATAAGGCTCTACTATGACTCATGAAGATGAAGAACTACAACATGAAACGTCAAAATTACAAGATCAAGTGCACCAAATGTCGCTCTCGCAAAGAGCAACCAAAAATGAAATGGAAGTTTTGAATAAAGGCGTGGAAGCTAAGATGGATGGCATGGAAGCTAAGATGGATGACATGGAAGAAAAAATGAAAGACAACATGGAAAACATGAAGAATGATCTAGAAGTAGATATAGAAGGTTTGAAAAAGTTGATACAAGAAATGTTTCCTAATGGCGAAAATATAGTAGAGGAAACTCATGATGAGAAAAAAAATAAATGTTAATCATGATTTTATAAACTCTAATGTTGGATGTAAGAACCACCATATTCCAAATATGGATATGAGGAATTTTGATGGCAATGATCCCGTGTTGGAAATATTTTCATTGATGGCAAAGGAGGCAGCAGAGGCAGAGATAGAGGCAGAACCTGTGTAGAGATCGTGAACGAAGGTGAACCGGGGCGAAGGACTATTATACAGTGAAGGGAAGCAAAAAGGAATGAAGCAGTAAAACAAAGTAGTTGGACCAGTAAGATCAACGAATGTCATTAAGACAGATATACAGAGGAGTGGAGCGATTGCTCAGAGAGACTCTGTATTGTTTATTGAAACAGATCACATGTATCATCCCTTGAGCGGCCCGTGGAGGCCTCGAATGATTTGTTTTTTCTTGATGCCTTGACAATGACTTGCATAGAGACCTGCACCGAGTTGCATAGTGTTAGGAAGCCAGAGAGGGCAATTAGGAGAATAGAAGGCCATTAACTTTGAAGATCTGGCCGAGGACCTATTAAGGAAATTTCATTTTTATGAAGAACCTATTTATTCTTATGCGCACATTCCTGTTGGTCTTATGTGTACATTGATTTATTCATGGATGGCTAGATTCCTGTGTTGAGGAATTGATATATATATATATATATATATAGTGTATGTGAGAATGGTTGGACCTCTGTAGCCAAATGTGTAATTGATTTTTGATGTATGGGAGGTTATGGCATTACTGCACACCTTTGGTAGACAAAGGGGAGACTGTGATTGAGCATTGGGAATCTGGCCTGCGTGGCCAATTTCATAATGGGCAGAGGATACCTACGGTACCCGGGAAGAAGCTCCATAATGGAGTTCTGAGATTCTACACTCGATAGAAGATGCGAGCTTATGCCATTACCAATGTGGTTTGAGTTAGAAGTGTCGAGGTGGATAAGGAGGGACGTTAATCTCTGTTCGAGAATTCTGAAGCGATGGCATGGTCCTGAAATGAAACACTAGAACTATGCGACGGAGCGGTTTGACTACAAATGAAACGTTGTTAAAGAGCACGACGGAACCCTGAGGGAAAAGGAGACGAACCACAAGCGCTGTGAACAATGATAGTGGGTTTGGAACACCTGACGGTTTTCGCGTTAATTCAAAACCGGAAGTAGTTTGCAAAACCAAATCCACTCATATCGCACCGCTTTTGTATGGTAAGTTGTATTTACAATTCGAACGCGATATATGCTAGGAGCTGACATGTGGTCTTAAGCGGGTTGGAGAAACCGCTCTCATCGCATGGCTATCGCGCGTTAACTGTTGACAGTGAAATGAACGCGATATTGGATTATGGTCGTCGGATCATCTTGGACGGCGCAATAAGCCTCCCACCGTTGGATGAGAAGGGTGCGTTAAGAGGCTGGGCCCCAGTTCATCGCATGGCTTTTGAGAGTTAAATTTCATATCGTTTAATCGTGTGATTATCGTAGGATCGGAGGGTTGGAGCACGATAAGACATGCACTGTTGGATGTGAATGGGAAATGAACTGCTGTGATCGACCACATATATGTGTTAAGATGTGGGCCTGAGGCAATTACATAGGTTATTGTTTGGGGTTTAAACCTTAGTCAAGGCGTATATTAATGTTATAACAACTGATGCGATGATATTAATTTTTAATAAGCCATGGCTCGAATCAAAACCGTAATATATGACGTAATGCCATACATTGATGATAAATGTAATATGAAGCGTTGGCAAGGTTCATACCTTGGAGGTTACGCCATATTCATTACACAATGAGTTTAACAAGTTACAAAATGGGTTTTGGTACAAAGTTTTCATTTTAATTATAAATGCAGTAATAAGGTGCCAACCATATAACTTAAACATATGCATTTTATATGACTTCTATGCACAGGTTAAAGGAACAAAAAGGAGAGGTATACATATGTGTTATGCATTCGTCGGCGATTGAAAATTTTTAATGATAAATAAGTGAGCACGGTATTTTGATTTTTTTATTAACCAAAGTCAAAGTTTATATTAACTAATCTTCATATGAGTGCCTATATGAAGGTTATTAAAGGTTTGAAGCCGAGAAGTAGAACCTCCACAATGAACAGAGATTACCCAGATTAGACAGATTATGGACCCTTTTTGAATTATTAATTGATGCATGAGACCTTGAGATTTATTGGTGAGCTAAAATTATAAATCAGGTATATATATATAGCAAATACACAACTACATTGGGCTTGGAGAATATGTACAGAGGTAAAAAAATACTGCAGAATTGAAGAGGTATGCAGCGAAGGGATTTAAAATTGCAGTAAATAGGTGTGCATGCACAAGTGCTCAGAGTTGCAGTAAACAGAGGTATGCAGGACAGTTGCATGACAGCTACAGAAAGGAAAAAACCAGCAAGCCAAGGGCTGAGTGAAGTTTATATTTTGAAACTGAAAATGTAAATGTTTTAATTGCTTTATATTTTTTGTGATGCAAAGGAAAGTATCCGAAGGGAAAGAAAAATCCCATTGTAACATTGAAATTTGTACATATTGTTATATTTTTTTTAAATGAGTTGGACAAAGGAATGAGAAGGTAGAAGCCAAAGAGTCATGGTTGTTCACTCCAAATTCCTTGTGGAATACAAACAGTCATGTGATGAACTATATATATAATATCAACTTGATATATATAGTGTGGTTAGAGAGAGTAAACATAGAGAATGCAGAGTACAGAATATTCAGGCAGAGAAGATAAGGAAGAGAGGAGCAGAAAGAGATGCTACAAAACAGAGCTGATATTCGAGGTAAATTAGCAAACATTTATTTTGATAAATTGAGGAAGTTGGAGCTTCCCTATCAAGTTGAAGCTTGATAGTTGTCAGTTGTAGCTGACTGAGGTTGGAGCCTCCTGTAGGTTGGTGCCTGTAGAAAAACAGTGGTGAGAGGGAGTAGGAGCTTGCCTTTGCATCACAACAATAATAAGATGTGGCTTTCTCCCTTTATGGGTTTCCACTTATATCTGTTGTCTCTATCTATGTTGCTTGTGTGCTGAGATGATTTACCAAATCTTCTTAATGTTTGCTACTCTCATAATAAGGTTGATTTCACATTAATTTAGTACTTGCTGCAACATATTAAGACTGTTCATATACTAAGGTTGGCTATAAAAGTAAGTTGTAAATAAGTTGATGAAAAATTTAAAAAGCTCATGTATGTGTTAAATTGATTCACCCCCCCTCTCATTTTAACTAAGAATTCAACAATTGGTATCAGTCCTGGTTCCTTTTGTACCAGTTTAACCACTGAAAGGAGATCCTAGGCCCCCCAAAATGGCTAGCCAAGAAGGAAGCTCAACCAATAAATCCCCTTTCTTTACTGGTGCTAATTATGTCTTCTGGAAAATCAGAATGAGAGCATACATAATGTCTCTAGGAATAGAGGTATGGGCTTACGTAGAATTTGGATATGCCCCAAAGGCAACTGATCCAGAAAGAGAAGCTAAACAAGAATTTGTAGCAAATGCAAAGGCCATGAATGCAATCTTAAGTGGACTTTGTGAGGCTGAATTTATCAAAATAATGCACAATAAGACTGCCAAAGATATGTGGGACACTCTAGAGAATATCCATGAGGGAAATAAAAATGTAAAGACTGCAAAACTTCAAGTATATAGAGCCCAGTTTGAAAATTTAAAAATGAATGATGATGAAGATGTTGGCAGCTTCTTCTTAAGAGTTGCAGAAATTGTTAACAATATGAAAGCTCTTGGAGAAACCATACCAGAAAGTATAATTGTGAAAAATATTTTAAGATCTCTTCCATCCAGGTTTAATCCCAAGGTGTCTGCAATAGAAGAAACAACTGATTAGGAGACCTTGACTATGAACCAGTTACTTGGAAATCTATCATCCTATGAGATCAACTCCCACAGAAGAAGCCAAGTACGAGGGAGGAAAATTTTAAAACAGAAAAGAAGAAAGAAGAAAAGGAAGATACATGTTCTTCCTCTGATGAAGAAGAGGCTAAATTTGTCAAGAAACAGGATAGAGGCTCAAGTAAATACAAAGGTAAACTTCCTTTCAAATGCTTTAACTGTGGAAGAGTTGGACACTATGCTACTAAGTGTCCTCACAAGAAAGTAAAAGAATCAGGCTCAAAAATCAGGGAAAAATACATCAAAGAACTGGCAGAAAGGAAAGAAATTTAGTAGAAAATCCTTCTATGCTCAACAAGACAGCAGTGCATCTGAAGACTCAGATGAACCCTCAAGTGAAGAAGGAACCTCTGAATTTTTATTGATGGCCATAGAAGAACTTTAAGGACTCCTGCTAGAAGATGAAGAAGAAGAAGGTGAAGTAGACCTTAAGGGGGAGCTAAGAAGTGCCCTGGAGGAGATTGATAGACTCAAACTGAAGTGCAGAAAACAAAAGGACATTCTCCTCAATTAGGTACGAGAAAAACAAAATTCAGAAGTCCTTATGCAGCTAAAGATAGAGCTTGAAGAAGCCAAGAAGATAGAAGACATGTTACTTAAGCAGATCAAGGAGAAAACTCAGGAACAAGAGAAGTTGAAAGAAGAAGTAGTATGTCTCAGGAAGAAATTAGAAAATGCTCAAAGGAAAGTGGCTATAAATTCTTCTCAAACAAAAAGCTCTCGTAATTTGAACAAAATTCTGGATGCTCAAAGATCTCCTATGATAAAAACTGGAATAGGCTATGAAGGAGAATCAAATAAAAGCAAAGAAAAAGAAAACAGAGAGATTATTTTTGTAAAAGCAAAGAAGGATGATGAAGCAGCTCAAATAATTCCTTCAAAAGAAGAAACATGTAAGGAGGGAGATAGAACCCAGAAGAATCCTCTAATAACAAAGAATGAAAGAAATACTCAGACAACAGAAAAAGATTCATATACCCTTGAGTATGTCAAATTTGGAAGCCATCAAAGGATATTCTTCCCTCCTATGAAAAATGCCACCTGTTATGTCTGCCACAAGCTAGGACACATTGCTGCATATTTTCATGCAAAGAGGAGTAATTCAAACCAGCAAAAGATGCAAACAGTGAAGAGACTGTCTCAAGCAAACAAATGGAGAAGACAACATTACATAAGGTATGCAAATAGTTTCTATGGTTACTATTTTTATTGTAAGGAATTTGGCCATAAAATCATTGAGTGTAGAAAATATGGAAAAATATTGATGTTCAACACCTCAAGGGAGTTTATGAATCAAAGAAATTTTGTTCATACTCACAATTCTGCAAAAATTATGATCAAATGTTGTGTACGCAATAAAATTGGACATATGCCTTCAAAATGTCCTCTGAGAGGATGTGATTCATCATCTCACAAAATATACCAAACAAAAGGATGCTTCCAGTGGAAAAAGAAGGTGAATAAGTGTGACCTGGCTCTAACTGCTAAAGACCTGAAAAACCAATGGTATCTGGACAGTGGCTGCTCAAAACATATGACTGGAGACAGAAGCAAGTTTATAACTTTTGACAAAAAGAAAATTGGTAATGTTACTTTTGGCAATGAAAAATTAGTGAAAATCAAGGGAAAGGGCTCAGTCAGCTTAGATAATGGCAGAGGTAAGGCTCAAGATGTACTATTTGTAGATGGGCTGAAAGAAAATTTGTTGAGTGTCAGTCAAATGTGTGATAAAGGCTGTGAAGTTCTTTTCAGAGCACAAGACTGTGAAGTCAGATCAAGCACCACAGGTAAGACTCTGCTCAAAGGTGTTCGAACAGAGAGTAATGTTTACATAATGAAAGAGGAAGATGAAGCATACCATCTTAGCAAACTTGAGGAGTCATGGTTATGGCATAGGAGATTGGGACATATCAGCTTCGATCATATCATCAGACTGAGCAAGAAGAAAGCTGTTAGAGACATGCCAGAAATAAAAAGGCCTTCTAATACCATATGCAAATCATGTAAATTGGGAAAACAGACTCGCACATGCTTTAAGTCCAAGCAGTGACAAGACTCCGTATGAACTATGGCATGGTAAACCAGCTTGAATCAAACATTTTAGAATCTTTGGAAGCAAGTGTTACATAAAGAATAATGATGAAAATCTTGGGAAATTTGATGCAAGAGCAGATGAAGGGATATTTCTAGGATATGCTTCCAAAATTAAAGGGTATAGGTGCTACAACAAGACTCTTCGAAAAATAGTAGAAAGCATTGAAGTGAGATTTGATGAAGAACTTCCAAACAATACAAGAGGTACAGACTGCAATAGTCCATCAGAAAACCATGAAGAAGAAAACCAATATGATGATGAAACAAGCAAGACAACAGAATATGTTGAACTGAGATCGAAAGCTCCCTCAAGATACACTCAGAAGAACCATCCAGAAGATCAGATCATTGGAGACAAGAGAGTAGGGGTCTAGACAAGAAGGTAGCTAACTGAACAGACAGAAGACGTATACATAGCCATGTTATCACAAATAGAGCCAAAGAAGTTTGAAGAGGCCAATAAGGACAAGTATTGGGTGAATGTTATGAATGAAGAATTGGACCAAATTGAGAAGAACAATACCTGGTAATTAGTCCCTAGACCTACTGAGAAAAATGTCATAGGCTCAAAATGGGTATTCAAAAATAAATTGAATGAGAAAGGACAGGTAATCAGGAATAAAGCAAGGCTTGTTTGCAAATGATGTTCACAAATCGAAGGACTTGATTATGAGGAAACATTTGCCCTTGTAGCCAGAATGGAAGCTATCAGAATGTTTCTGGCCTTTGCATGCTACCAAGACTTCAAGGTATATCAAATGGATGTGAAATCTGCCTTTTTGAATGGAGATCTAGAAGAAGAAGTATACATGGAACAACCAGAAGGCTTCTCATTAACACACAAATAAGACTATGTATGCAGACTAAAGAAGGATCTATATGGACTAAAACAAGCTCCTCGTGCTTGGTACTCAAGGCTGGATAAATACTTGCAAAACCAAGGCTTTAAGAGAGGAGGAGTAGACATCAATCTATACATAAAAGCCCATGAAAATGAACTCCTGATTGTTGTAGTATATGTTGATGACATTATGTTTGGAGGCAACAGAGATGAGCTAGCGAAAGGGTTTGCTGAGGAGATGAAATAAGAGTTTGAGATGTCTATGATTGGAGAGCTCAGTTTCTATTTAGGACTTCAAATTTAGCAAAATAACATAGGTACATTCATATCACAGGAAAAATACTTAAAAGAAATGTTGAAAAAGTTCAAAATGGAAGACTGCAAACCTGTGTCAACTCCCATGATCATGGGATGCAAGCTGTGTGCTGATGATGGATTTGCTGATATAGATCAAAGACTCTACAGATCCATGATAGGAAGTCTTTTGTACCTGACAGCATCAAGACCAAACATCATGCTAGCAATAGGACTTGTGGCTAGATATCAAGCAGCACCTAAACAAAATCACCTTCTAGCAATCAAAAGAATATTCAGATATCTACAAGGAACTGCACAATATGGACTTTGGTATCCAAAAGGAAAAAGCTTCACTTTGACAGCATACACAGATGCAGATTGGGCCAGCTGTGTGGATGATAGGAAAAGCACAAGTGGAGGTGCATTCTATCTAGGAGAAAGTCTAGTGGCATGGCTAAGCAAGAAACAAACATCTATCTCTCTATCTACAGTAGAATCAAAATACATAGCAGTAGCATCATGCTGTACACAAGTCATGTGGATGAAACAAACCCTCCAAGACATGAAGGTAAGCATTGATGAACCTATCTCTATCAAATGTGATAATACAAGTGCTATAAGCATATCAAAAAATCTTGTGCTTCATTCAAAAACTAAACATATCCCAATCAAGTATCATTTTCTCCGAGAAAAAGTAGCTTAGAAGGCAGTAAAGCTGGAGTATGTACCAACAAAAGAACAGACAGCAAATATATTTACCAAACCTCTTGCTAGAGAACCATTTGAATATTTGAGAGATAGAATAGGGGTAGTATCTATAGATGCTACTCTCTGATATGAAGAGAAAGCATAGTTTCAGGGGGAGAACAGAAACGAAAATATCATTCCAGGGGGAGATCAGCTAGCAAGGAAAGCATGAAACAGGTCCTCAAGATCAGTGCAACATGGGAAAGAGTTCAAAGCACACTGAAAAAAAATGAGCAACCCCTCGCCATTGATGTCAAAGGGGGAGGAAGAGCAAGCAACAGAAGGAAGGGTCCTAACAGGCAAGCAAAGGAAGTGTATTGCCATCAATGCCAAAGGGGGAGATTGTTGGAAATATTTTCATTGATAGCAAAGGAGGTAGCAGAGGCAGAGACAGAGGCAGAACTAGTGTAGATATTGTGAACGAAGGTGAACCGGGGCGAAGGACTATTATACAGTGAAGGGAAGCACAAAGGAATGAGGCAGTAAAACACAGTAGTTGGACCAGTAAGATCAAAGAATGTCATTAAGACAGATAGACAGAGGAGTGGAGAGATTGCTCAGAGAGACTCTGTATTGTTTATTGAAACAGATCACATGTATCATCCCTTGAGGGGCCATGGAGGCCTCGAATGATTTGTTTTTTCTTGATTCCTTGACGATGACCTGCATAGAGACCTGCACCGAGCTGCATAGTGTTAGGAAGCTAGAGAGCGCAATTAGGAGAATAGAAGGCCATTAACTTTGAAGATCTGGCCGAGGACCTATTAAAGAAATTTCATTTTTATGAAGAACCTATTTATTCTTATGCGTGCATTCCTGTTGGTCTTATGTGTACATTGATTTATTCATGGATGGCTAGATTCCTGCGTTGAGGAATTGATATATATATATATAGTGTATGTGAGAATGGTTGGACCTCTGTAGCCAACTGTGTAATTGATTTTTGATGTATGGGAGGTTATGGCGTTACTGCACACCTTTGGTAGACAAAGGGGAGACTATGATTGAGCATTGGGAATATGGCCTCTGTGGCCAATTTCATCATGGGAAGAGGATAGCTACGGTGCCCGGGAAGAAGCTCCAAATGGAGTTCTGAGATTCTGCACTCGATAGAAGATGCGAGGTTATGCCATTACCAGTGTGGTTTGAGTTAGAAGTGTCGAGGTGGATAATGAGGGACGTCAATCTCCGTTCAATAATTCTGAAGCGATGGCATGGTCCTGAAATGAAACACTAGAACTGTGTGACGGAGCGGTTTGACTACAAATGAAACATTGTTAAAGAGCACGACGGAACCCTGAGCGAAAAGGAGAGGAAGAACGAGCGTTGTGAACAGTGACGGTGGGTTTGGAACACCCGACGGTTTTCGCGTTAATTCAAAACCGGAAGCAGTTTGCAAAACCAAATCCACTCATATCGCACTGCTTTTGTATGGTAAACTGTATTTACAATTCGAATGCGATATATGCTAGGAGCTGACACGTGGTCTTAATCAGGTTGGAGAAACCGCTCTCATCGCATGGCTATCGCGCGTTAACTGTCGACGGTGAAATGAACGCGATATTGGATTATGGTCGTCGGATCATCTTGGACGGCGCAATAAGCCTCCCACTGTTAGATGAGAAGGGTGCGTTAAGAAGCTGGGCCCCAGTTCATTGCATGGCTTCTGAGAGTTAAATTTCGTATCGTTTAATCATGCGATTGCCGTAGGATCGGAGGGTTGGAGCATGATAAGACATGCACCGTTGGATGTGAATGGGAAATGAACTGCTGTGATCGACCACATATATGTGTTAAGCTATGGGACTGAGGAAATTACATAGGTTATCATTTGGGGTTTAAACCTTAGTCGAGGCATATATTAATGTTATAACAACTGATGCGATGATATAAATTTTTAATAAGCCGTGGCTCGAATCAAAACTATAATATATGACGTAATGCCATACATTGATGATAAATGTAATATGAAGTGTTGGCGGGGTTCATACCTTGGAGGTTACGCCATATTCATTACACAATGAGTTTAACAAGTTACAAAATGGGTTTTGGTACAAAGTTTTCATTTTAATTATAAATGTAGTAATAAGGCGCCAACCATATAACTTAAACATATGCATTGTATATGACTGTTGTGTGCAGGTTAAAGGAATAAAAAGGAGAGGTATACATATGCATTATGCATTCGTCAGCGATTGAAACGTTTTAATGATAAAGAATTGAGCACAGTATTTTGATTTTTTTATTAACCAAAGTCAAAGTTTATATTAACGAATCTTCATATGAGCGCCTATATGAAGGTTATTAAAGGTTTGAAGCCGAGAAGTAGAACCTCCACAATGAACAAAGATTGCCCAGATTAGACAGATTGTGGACCCTTTTTGAATGATTAATTGATGCATGAGACCTTGAGATTTATTGGTGAGCTAAACTTATAAATCAAGCATATATATAGCAAATACACAACTACAGTGGGCTTGGAGAATATGTACAGATGTAAACAGAGACTGCAGAATTGAAGAGGTATGCAGCGAAGGGATTTAAAATTGCAGTAAACAAGTGTGCATGCACACGTGCTCAAAGTTGCAGTAAACAGAGGTATGCAGGACAGTTGCATGACAACTATAGAAAGGACAAAACCAGCAAACCAAGGGTTGAGTGAAGTTTATATTTTGAAACTGAAAATGTAAATGTTTTAATTGCTTTATATTGTTTGTGATGCAAAGGCAAGTATCCGAAGGGAAAGAAAAATCCCACTGTAACATTGAAATTTGTACATATTGTTATATTTTTTTTAAATGAGTTGGACAAAGGAATGAGAAGGCAGAAGCCAAAGAGTCATGGCTGTTCACTCCAAATTCCTTGTGGAATACAAAAAGTCATGTGATGACCTCTATATATAATATCAACTTGATATGGATAGTGTGGTTAGAGAGAGTAAATATAGAGAATGCAAAGTACAAAAGATTGAGGTAGAGAAGATAAGGAAGAGAGGAGCATAAAGAGATGCTACAGAACAGAGCTGATATCTGACGTAAATCAGCAAACATTTATTTTGATAAATTCAGGAAGTTGGAGCTTCCCTATCAAGTTGAAGCTTGATAGCTGTCAGTTGTAGCTAACTGAGGTTGGAAGCTCCTATAGGTTGGTGCCTGCAGAAAAACAGTGGTGAGAGGGAGTAGGAGCTTGCCTTTGCATCACAACAATAATAATATGTGTTTTTCTCCCTTTATGGGTTTCCACTTATATCTGTTGTCTCTATTTGTGTTGGCTGTGTGCTGAGATGATTTACCAAATCTGCTTAATGTTTGCTGCTCTCATAATAAGGTTGATGTCACATTAATTTAATACTTGATGCAACATATTAAGACTGTTCATATACTAAGGTTGGCTATAAAAATAAGTTGTAAATAAGTTGATGAAAATTTTTAAAAAGCTCATGTATGTGTTAAACTGATTCACCCCACCCTCTTAGTTTAACTAAGAATTCAACATCCCGTAACATGGATACTACAGATGGAGCAATATTTTGATCTCAATAATGTGAAAAACACACAAAAGGTATGCATTGCAACTTTACATTTAGAAAAAAATACATTTTTATGGTATCGATGGCTTTTCTCCCATAAAAAAATTGTCACTCGGTCAATTTTTACAGAGGAAATGATAGCACATTATGAGGATACAAAGAGTAACACCTTCTTTATCCAATTGATAAATCTCAAACAAAAGGGTTCAGTGGTGGAGCACATTGAGGACTTCCAAAAATTGAATATAAGGGTAACTGATATTCCAGAGGAACACAGGATTTATGTCTTCATAGGGACTTTAAAGGATAACATCCAACATGAAGTTCGTGTTTGGGAACCTGATTCATTGGAGAAGGCATTCAAGTTGGCAAGAAAAATTGAATGTAAAATTATGGCGACAAGGAAGCCTACCACTCACATCTATAAAGATGGAAGTGTTGCTACTCCTAGACTTCCACAACCTACAAGGTTGACACCACAAAAATTGGAAGAAAAAAAAGAAAAAGGGCTTTGCTACAGTTGTGATAGCAAATACACTAAAGGTCATAAGTGTGCTGAGAAGAAATTATTTTACATAGATTGTGAAGAGGAGGAAGAAAATGAACAAGAAACTTCAAAAGAAGAGGATATACACCAGGAATCAACCCTAGAAGAAGAATAAATGAGTCCGACCATATCGTGTAATGCATTGGTAGGTATTACCACTCCTCAAACTCTCAAGATAGAAGGACATAACAAGAAGAAAAATGTAATAGCGTTGATTGATTCGGGTAGTACCCATAATTTTATTCATTGTAAGGTAGCCAAGGAATTGAATTTTTTCCTATACCTAACACCAGAATGTCAAGTGATGGTTGCAAATGGAGGAACTATAAATTGCTCTAGAAAATGTCGTAATATCAAGCTAACCATGGGGGAATATGGATTGAATAGTCCAATGCTTTCCATTCCAATGGGAGGTGTTGGTGTTGTACTAGGAGTACAATGGTTACAAACTTTGGGGATTATATATTTTAATTTTCAAGAAATTTTATTGAAGAAAATAAATCGGAAGGAAAGGAAGTCGAATTATGGGGTATAGCAGGGAATTTGGGAAAGATAATAAGCTCTAATTTCATGACAAACCTTCTGAGGAAAGAATAGCGAGTCGTAATTGCGCAATTGCGCTCACTAGAAGTCCAAAATCAAAATCATCTATTTCTCCAGATCTCCAGCAAGTCCTGGACAATCATTTCCAAGGTGTTTGAAACTCCCAAAGGACTCCCACCTATTTGTGATCATGATCATGCTATTCATTTGATTCCAAGAAGTGTTCCTCCAAACATCAGGCCTTGCAGATATCCTTAATATGTCCAAAAGAGTGAAATTGAACGTATGATTGCAGAAATGCTAGAGGTTGGTATAATTCAAACTAGTCAAAGTTCTTTCTCTGTTCCAGTCGTATTGGTGAACAAGAAGGATGGATCATGGTGCATGTGTCTGGATTATAGGGAGCTCAATAAGCTCAATATTAAAGATAAATTTCCCATTCCTGTGATTAATGAATTATTGGATGAATTACATGGAGCAAATTATTTTACCAAGTTGGATCTTTGTTCAAGATATCATCAAATTAGAATGAAGATGGAAGATATTCTAAAAACAACATTTCGAACTCATGAGGGTCATTATGATTTTTTTTTCATGCCTTTTGGCCTTACCAATGCATATTATACATTTCAAGGGTTGATGAATTCCATTTTCAAACCCTTCCTTAGAAAATTTGTGCTAGTATTTTTTGATGATATACTAATCTACAACAGGTCTTGGAAGGATCATGTTCAACATGTTGGCAAAGTGCTAAAACTATTGGAAGAGAAACAATTATATGCAAAAACATCCAAATGAGGTCATATTGTATCTCATGAGGATGTTAAGGTAGACCCTAACAAAATTAAATCCATTAAGGAATGGAAAGTCCCCACAACTATAAAGAAGTTGCGAGGATTTCTTGGGTTAACAAGGTATTATCACAAGTTTGTTAAGAATTATGTGCGAATAACAGCACCTATAACAACATTATTGAAGAAAGATGCATTTTCATGGACTCTTGAAGCAACTAAGTCCTTTGAACATCTTAAAGAGGCAATGTGCCTAGCACCGGTCTTAGCTACGCTAGACTTCACAAAATCCTTTATTGTGGAATGTGATGCCTCAGGAAATGGAATTGGTGTCATTTGAATACAAAAAGGAAGACCCATTTCTTTTCAAATTCATCCAATCAAAGGAAAGTATTTACAGAAAGCTATTTATGAGAAGGAAATTTTGGCAATACTACATGCACTAAAGAAATGGGGACCTTACCTAATGGGAAGACACTTCAAGGTAAAAACTAATGATGATTGTCTTAAACACTTTTTGAAACAAAGACTATCTTCAGAAGAGCAACAAAAATGGGTCACAAATATATTGGGTTATGACTTTGAAATCATCTACAAAAAATGGAAGCTAAATGTTGTTGTAGATGCACTCTCAAGAAAGGATGAAGAGGTGGAAGCATTGCTTTGTGCCATTTCTATTATCCAACCAGATTGGATAACTGAAGCAAGGGATGAATGGAAGAAGGATGAAGAAGTGTGGACACTCATTCAAAAGTTACAACAATATCCTAGTACATCTAATACATTTAGTTGGAAAAATGATTCCTTATGGTACAAAGATCACTTATATATTTGTAAGAAATCCCAACTAAAACAAAAGATTGTTTTGGAATTGCACACTTCTCCTTTAGGAGAACACTCCGGATTTTTAAAAACTTACCATAGGGTGAAGAAAGATTTTTTTGGGGATGGCCTTAAACTGATATTCAAAATTTTGTGGCAGAATGTAGAAGACTCTGGGTCTTCTGCAAACTTTATCCATTCCAAGTCAATGTTAGGAGGAGATTTCAATGGATTTTATCACAGGTTTACCTAAGTCCGAAGGAAAGAGTTTCATCATGGTGGTAGTTGATAAACTTACCAAGTATGCACACTTTTATGCATTATCTCATCCATTTAAGGCAAGCACAGTTGCTACTGAATTTATGGAAACAATTCAAAATGTACATGGAAACCTAAAGATTATTATAAGTGACAGAGATCCCATTTTTACTGGAAATTTTTGGATGGAATTATTTTCTTGTTTGGGTATTCAACTAGCTCATAGCTCATCTTATCATCCACAATCCGATGGTCAAACTGAGATAGTGAATAAATGTTTGGAAGGATATCTTCATTGTTTTGTATCTGATAAGAAAACACAATGGGTCAAGTGGTTACCTCTCGTTGAATGGTGGTATAACACTTCCTTCCATACTGTAGAAAAATGACACCATTTATGGCACTTTATGGATATCATCCACTGTCCATCACATCATCTTTAAGAGAAAATTATAAGGTTCAAGCAGTGGAAAATCACATCGAGCATCAACAAGAAGTTCTCCAACTCTTAAAGGATAACCTAAATTTGGAACAAAATTGAATGACACAACAAGAAAATCATTATCGCAGCGAGAGAAGTTTTGATTTAGGAGACTAGGTATTTTTACAGTTACAACCATACAAAAAAATGTCCCTCAAGCAAGCTAATAAGGATAATAAATTATCACCAAAGTACTATGGTCCTTACAAGGTGTTGCTAAATATTGGTACTATGACATACAAATTGGAGCTTCCTGCTTCTTCGCAAGTGCATCCATTTTTCCATGTTTCATGCTTAAAGAAGGTTATAGGTGAAAAACTTCTAGTTCAAACAATATTTCCAGAACTTGATGAGGAAGGAAAGATCATATTGGAACTTGAAGCAGTCAAGGAAACAAGAACTCGACAACTACGAAATCGATCAATTGTAGAGTATCTCATCAAATGGAAGAACTTACCCACTGAATATTCTACATGGGAGGATGAGAATTTTATACCAAAGCATTCGGAGCTACTCAAGCATTGAGGACAACACTTTTTTGAAGAAGAGGTGCATGTTAGGTCCCTATATTGCTAGTATAGTCCCTTATTGTTGTTAGTGTAACCCCCTTACTGTTATTGTTGTACCCCTATAACCCCAATATTGTTATTATTGTGCCCTTACATTATTATTGTTATGTCGACTAGGATTATATTGTAATCCCATGGACTCCTATATATAGAAGTAGGCTTTTTCATTTGTATCATCCAAGAATTGTTCATTTATGTAATGTATTGGAGGTGGCCCCCTCAAAGTGGTTGATTTATAAGGCATTGATCTCTCGTTTCTTCTATTTTTGGAGTTGGTTTCATAACATTCTCTCCTTTTGTTGTTTTAATTTGTGTCATCTCAAAAAAATGTTTCTCCAATAGCCTATGTTATTAATATCTTAGTGGTGACATTGACATTAGGTTTGATTGACATTAACCACAACTAAGTAATATACATGGTAAAATATTTTAGCATAATACAAGATCTATTGTGATGAATTCTTCTAGTGAAATATCCATGGCAATGTACATGTCCTTTTTCATTGTGCATTTCCTAGCTTAAGTGATACCAAATAATGTGGACGAATGATGTGAGGACTTTCCAAAATAAGGTGCCTTCTGTAGAAATTTGCTGAATAATGAATATTTATCCACTGAGATTATCCTGATCATACATTAATTCGAATTCATGTATAACACAACCTCTTCTACAATCAATCATCAATTTGCGCAAATAGAAACAGTCACATGCGCACATAAACATAGTATGTATTGGGGAAAGCTTATAGCTGAAAACCCCCAACTATTTGTATATTATAATAGAAGAGAAACATGTAACAATCTCAGTACAATACTCCTCACAAGTACTCAGTACTGTCTCCAAAAGTTACACTCAAACTAGCTCAGTTTTGAACAAGTCACAGGTTCAAAACTTATCCACTAATTGCCTGCCTCTATTGCGCAATCAAGGCTGGTCTAATGAGAGATCCAAGTTCGAATCTCACTGGCTCCAACTGCGCAATCATCATTGGCAATCTCCTCCAATGCTTGTGCAAATCTCATGCACAACTGTTGTCGCAACTAATAGCAAACTCACCCTTTCATCTACCTCTTCCACCGGTCTCCACTGAACTGTCCATGCACTGTAGTGAACTGATGTGTTCTTGAGTTGAATAATGAGTTAATAATTAGTGAATTAAATAATATTTAATTCACTCCACTCATTACTAGTCGATTAGCTAGTTAAACTAATCTCAACTAGTTCAACTAAGTTAAACCGAACACAACTCCACCAACTGTCTCATCAACTCCACCAAACTTCTGCCACTGAAGTCCTAACTGAAGTCAACCATGCATGAGCTCACCAAACCCCAAGGAATAGCATAATTCCTTCTGTCAGATGCATGGGCCACATCCGTAGCTCCAACTGAAGTGCTCCAAGAGAATAAACTAAAGTTTAGAGTCCAAATATTATTAAGGGCTAATAATATTTGACTGACCTATTTTTAGACAGGCAGTCTAAAAATAGACTTCGACCTATATGTCTAAAAATAGAGGTCCATCTATTTTTACCAACTCGACCAATCATCCAAGAATAACATACTGTAACTCCTAGACCATGCTCCATATCTCTAAAAATAAACATAGTCTAAAAATAGACTTTGCGCCAAAAATAGCCTGCGAGCCCACTTAGTGAAGGCGACTTCATTTCTCTAAGCTCCATCATCTTGTTGCATTTTCAACACTCCCTCTCAAAAAGATATGGATTATCTGCAACCCCTATCCTGTCTTTGTGGAATTCTAACTTGCTCCTGGTGAGCGCCTTCGTCAAGATGTCAGCATCCTGATCCTCCGTGGGAACATATGAAAGTAACATGATTCTCTGCTGAACACAATCTCTGATATGATGGTACCTGATGTCGATGTGTTTGGATCTATCATGAAATACTAGATTATCCGAGAGCTTAATGTAGCTCTGGTTATCACAATAAATCACAGTAGGCTCCAAGTGCAACCCGAACAATCCAACGAGGATCTTCCTCATCCAAATAGCCTCACATGCAGCCAATCTTGCTGCCATGTACTCGGCCTCTGCTGAACTAAGTGCCACGGATCTCTGCTTCCTGCTGTACCAGGAAACTGTTGTCAACCCAATGCTGAAAACTCCTCCAGATGTGCTCTTTCAGTCCGTTGGGCTCCCTGCCCAATCTGCATCAGTGAAGCCGGAAAGCTTCGCTCCATCCTCCTGTCTGTACCAAAGACCATAACCCGATGTGCCACTAAGATAATACAATACATGCTTGCCTGCCTTCCAGAAGAGCTTGGTAGGCTTAACCATAGCTTGTGAAAGCTGGTTAACATCATAGCATATATCGGGTCATGTATTGACCAGATACATAAGCGACCCCACCAACCGGCCGGAGCAGATGCGGGCATCCACTACTCTCCGCTGAAGTAGCATCCTCCTTCCTCCAACCACTGTAGAAGAGGAGGCCAACAGCTTGCGCCATGCATGTTGAACCTCTCCAGTATCTCCCCGGGCATACTTACCGTGAGAAACAAACAACCCCTCCATCGCGCTCCGCCAAATCTCCAATCCCGTGAAATAATGAAGGAGGCCCAAGTCCTTCATCTCGAACTCTCTAGCAAGGTCCTTCTTGCATGAAACACCATCACCACAAACTGTATCATCTACATACAAGACAATGATCAAATGTGATGCACCTTCCACCAATCCGGTACAACTGTCTGGATGACAACTCTTGGAGAATTCCAAGTCCGTGAAATAATCGTCTATCCGTGTACCAAGCACGAGGTGCTTGCTTCACTGCATGCGTTCTCTTGAGTCGAAAACATGCGACTCACTACTGAAGATCTCGAAACCTTCAGGCTGCTCTATGTACACCTCCTCCTCAATGACTCCGTTGAGGAACGCAGTCTTCACATCCATCTGATGGATGTGCCATCCCATCTGCGCTGAGAGAGCTAGGATCGTTCGTATGGAAGAGTACCTTGCGACAGGTGCAAAGGTCTCCTCATAATCGATCCCCTCGATCTGTGAGAAGCCACGGACAACAAATCTTGCCTTGTACTTCTCCACACTCCCGTCAGTCGCCTGCTTCACTTTGTAGATCCATCGCGAACCCACCACTGATTTCCCCTCCGGTCTTGGGACAATCTCCCATGCACTGTTTCTGACGATCGATTCATATTCTTCGATCATGGCATCTACCCATGCGGGTTCCTCCAAAGCTTCCTCAAAAGAGGATGGCTCTGTCACGACACATTGACTCATAAGAGCCATGTATCCAGTGTATCGATCCGGTGACTGTCTCTGTCTGCGTTCTGTTGTAGGTGGTCCTACAACCTTCTCTGCATCTTGAGCCGCCGCCGCCCTTCGTAGTGCGCTTGCGCCCTCTCGGTTGGCTCGCATGAGTGGCTTTTCCACCGCTGAACTTCCTCTTGTGGCTGATCCACATCTGGAAGCTCCTCCTTAGGAACTAACAACTCCTCATCTGCATGCAAGTGTGGCTCCCTCTCAAGCGAACACTGCATGGCTTTCTCCTCCTGAAATTTAATATCCCGTCGCACAACAGTCTTGCGACTGTCTGGCAAATACACCCGATAGTTGTGAGGTGTATCAGTGTACCCCACAAATATTCCAACCTCTGCGGTCGGATCCAGCTTCTTTCTGGCATCCTTCGTCACATGCATGTAGACAAGTGAGCCAAAAATTCTCAGATGAGAAATATCAGGCCTCTTGCCAGAAAACGCCTCCTCCGGTGTACTCATGCCAAGAACCTTGTGAGGACAACGGTTCTGCACATACACTGCTGTATTGCATGCCTCAGCCCACAAGTGAAGGGGTAGGCCCCGATCATGCAACATCGCCCGTGCAGCACCCACGATCGTTCTGTTCTTCCGCTCAGCCACCCCGTTCTGCTGTGGGTTATGGGGTGCGATGAGCTCTCTCCGAATCCCTTCTACGCTGCAAAAGTCTTTGAATTCAGTAGAGATGAATTCACCACCATTGTCGCTCCTAAGAGCCTTCACATGCTTCCCCGATTCCTTCTCAACCAGCGCCTTGAATTCACAGAACTTTGAAAATGTCTCGCTCTTCTTCTGCATGAAGAAGATCCAACACTTCCGAGAGAAATCATCAACAAAGATCACATAGTACTTGTGCTTTGCTGTCGAAGCTATAGAGAAAGGACCACACACGTCTGTGTGAACTCTCTCAAGGATCGTCGTGGCGCAACTATCCTTCTCGTGAAAGGTGGCTTTCACAAACTTCCCTAAAGTACACCCCTTGCACTGATCTGACTGCACAAGGGTGCCCTTAGGAAGCCCAATAGAAATCTGCTGCAGGATCTTCAAAGCTCCATGGTGAAGGTGGCCCAATCTCCTGTGCCACAGTTCGCCCTCATCATCCCGGCTCACCACTTCTCCCACCTTGCATGCCATTGTTGCGCAGCCATCTACTTGCAACTGATAAAGGTTCTTGACTCGAACCCCTATCTTCCGGGTTTCTCCAGTTGTCTTATTGCGCAGGAAAGCCTTTCCTTCGCTGAAGACCACATCATACCCCTTGTCTTCCAACATCGCCACAGAGATCAGATTCTTCATCAATCCTGGAACATGCAATACTTCCTTCAATATGAAGGGTTTACCAGACTCCCTCTCAAAGGAAATGGTACCGATACTGGTCGCACTGTATCTACCATCATCACCCATCTCGATGTGCACTCCAAGATATTTTTCCTCCAGATCTGAAAATAGATCTCGATCTCCGGTCATGTGAAATGATGCACCACTGTCCAAGAACCATACTGATCCCATCACACTTGAAACCAAGCATGAAATCAGTGAAAAATCTAGTTCGAATTGAGAAGCCAATGCCTCTCCCGCTGCAGATCCAGCAGCCTTCTTATTTTTCTTCTTCTACGGACAATTTGTGGCATAGTGTCCGTGCTGGTGACAGTGAAAACACTTCACCTTGGACATGTCTTGCTTCTTGCCTTTCGCACCAGACTGAGAAGCCTTCTTGCTCTTCCCCTTCTTTTCTTTGGCAGCCAAAGCGAAATTTTCTTCATCAGATACCTTTGATGAAGATCCGTCCCTGGTAGTCCTCCTTATCTCCTCCTGCATGAGATCCGCCCAAAGTCGCTCCCATCCCGGCAACTTCTCCCGACCATTGACAGAGTCCTGATAGGAATGCCAAGCCTTCGGAAGACCAAGGAGAGCCAGGTCTACCATGTCCTCTTCTTCGACAATCACCCCCACACTTCCCAGATCATCTCTGCATTGAGTGAACTTCGTGAGGTATTTGGCGATACTGTCGCCTTTCTCCATCTTAATGTTTCTGAGCTTATCCTTGAGCGCCAGCTTCCTTTGGTCGCTCTTACTCTGGAATAGATATGTCAACGCTTTCCACATCAAATATGGAGAAGCTTTTCCATGCAGGCTGGATACAATGTGATCCTTCACGCCCTCCAACAGAATCCTTCGACATTTCGCCATCTTCTTTTGCCAAGCTTCGACTTCAGCAGGATTAGTGGGCTTTTGGACATCCGTATCTATGAACTCCTTCAGTCCATTATCTTCTAATACTTCCTCCATCCGATCTTTCCATGCAACATAATTTGAACTGCCTTCAAGAGCATATTCAAGTCGCAAACCATTGAAAGACATTTTCATCTCCGGCACCAAGAAAACAAACTGCTGCAAAAATTCAAATTCCAAACTCAAAAACTCAACTGCTTCTGGATCTGTGAGAACAAATTATTTCTAGCACAGAGATCGACTGTAAGGGCATTTACTGGATATATCACCTTTTAGAGAAAGGATGGATCCAGAGGCTACCTGGCCCGTTACAGACTCTGTCTACCGAAATAATATTGTAATCACTGCAATAGATCTCGATGATCAATTCGCTCCGATACCATTTAGAAATTTGCTGAATAATGAAGATTTATCCACTGAGATTATCCTGATCATACATTAATTCGAATTCATGTATAACACATAACCTCTTCTACAATCAATCATCAATTTGCGGAAATAGAAACAGTCGCATGCGCACATAAACACAGTATGTAATGGGGAAAGCTTATAGCTGAAAACCCCCAGCTATTTGTATATTATAATATAAGAGAAACATGTAACAATATCAGTACAATACTCCTCACAAGTACTCAGTACTGTCTCCAAAAGTTACACTCAAACTAGCTCAGTTTTGAACAAGTCACAGGTTCAAAACTCATCCGCTAATTGCCTGCCTCTATTGCGCAATCAAGGCTGGTCTAATGAGAGATCCAAGTTCGAATCTCATTGGCTCCAACTGCGCAATCATGATTGGCAATATCCTCCAATGCTTGTGCAAATCTCATGCACAACTGCTGTCGCAACTAATAGCAAACTCACCCTTTCATCTACCTCTTCCACTAGTCTCCACTGAACTATCCATGCACTGTAGTGAACTAATGTGTTCTTGAGTTGAATAATGAGTTAATAATTAGTGAATTAAACAATATTTAATTCACTCCACTCATCACTAGTTGATTAGCTAGTTAAACTAATCACAACTAGTTCAACTAAGTTAAACCGAACACAACTCCACCAACTGTCTCATCAACTCCACCAAAACTCTGCCACTGAATTCCTAACTGAAGTCAACCATGCATGAGCTCACCAAACCCAAGGAATAGCGTAATTCCTTCTGTCAGATGCATGGGCCACATCAGTAGCTCCAACTGAAGTGTTGTAAGAGAATAAACTGAAGTTTAGAGTCCAAATATTATTAAGGGCTAATAATATTTGACTGACCTATTTTTAGACAGGCAGTCTAAAAATAGACTTCGACCTATATGTCTAAAAATAGAGGTCCATATATTTTTACCAACTCAACCAATCATCCAAGAATAGCATACTGCAACTCCTAGACCATGCTCCATATGTCGAAAAATAGACATAGTCTAAAAATAGACTTTGCGCCAAAAATAGCCTGCGGGCCCACTTAGTGAAGGCGACTTCATTTCACTAAGCTCCATCATCTTGTTGCATTTTCAACACCTTCAACATTCTTTTCACGGTCCATAAGAGAAAAGTAAAAATTATGCACCCCACAACAAAGAAATTAATGTTGTATAAACTAGGATATATATGTTTTAGAGTTACTTTAAATCAAATAGTATATATGTCTTAGCACTTGCAACGCTAGTTTCTTTGCTGAAAGGGTGTTTATTGTTAGCTTAAGTGAAATTGAATTAATATATTTTCTCTAGATAATATCCTTCCATAGTCTTCTTTTGAAATTGATCTTGATGCTTCCCTTATTAGTGGGCCAATGAGAAGTGATGAATATTTTTTAAACCAAATGGTCCTATGAATTCCAAGTTGAGATACTTTCTCACTAAGCCATATGAGGCCAACCAGTGCTTTTCTCCCTGGAAAAAATAAATTTTAATTGTAACTTTCTCATATTGTGGATCATTACTATACATGCATACATAAAAGGAAAATTTAGTATGCTAGAAATCACTAGAGAACATTGAGAACCAATCTACCTCCTATTTGTTTGTATATATAAATCCATATATGTGTTTTCCTCTCAAGTTGATTTAGATTTGGGTGATGGAATCCACATATGAAAACATGAGATCATGGCTAGGGGATTTCAAAGGCAAAACAATATCCACTATGTGAACTCTTTCTTCCTGTAATCTAGGCAAAAAGTTTGGATATAGATAATTAGGGAGGACCATTTAAAATTAGAGTTGGTTAAATGAAGGTTGTATTGAAATTTATACTGAGTAAGATACATTATTTTATTAATTTGTAGATAAATAATTCAACTTCAATAATGTATCCATGATTATAACTACGAAGTTATTAAAAATTGTCTTGTGTTGGATGATGCAACTCACTCCCAACACTTAGTTGGGAACTAATATTTCCTCATATTGTGCTATGTTTTTTTCACTTTAAACTTTTTATCCCTTATGAGCAACATAAATATAGCATTATAGAATTTGTGAATTTTTAAATACCATATAGAAAGGCCTCTCTATGTCTCCTTGTCTTTCACAAGTTCTTATAAGGAGCCAACAACAATTATCATTGCTATAAGAAGAGATATGAAGCTAAATATTTGGAAAATGGTCCACTTTCCTGCCAATCTTGGGACTCTATTATCTAAAATGTACATCTCAACTGGAAATTAGACTACTAATGGCTAGAAATTTAGAGCACCCAAAATTCTGAACACAACATTGAATAATGGAAATATGATGGAAATGCTAATGGTTGACAGCACAAATGCAGTTCCCCAACATAGTATGAAGAGATTAAATCTGCACCACCCACAGAATGGAATGTGTATGGGAATTCCATCCTTGATGAATTTATTTCCAGGCCAAGTATGATAAAAACATGCATCAATGCAAGCAAACATTTGCTGACAATACACCTGCAACAATGGAATGAAATGCTTTATAATGAAGTTTCTATGCGTAACAGAGAGATTAGAGTTTCAATCCAGTATAACTAAAACAAAGGATGAGAAAATTATTTCTTACTGGGTATGCTCCCACCAGGTGAACCACAATGCATGAATTGGAAAATTCAATAAGCCAGTAAGGCTTATAGAGTCCAAATCCTATCAATAGGTTTCTAGGTGCATTTTCCCCTAAAGCTGCATAACCTAGAAAATCACATAGTATATAGAAGGTAATTGTTTTTCTTAGTGACGAAAAATTTTCTAATTTACCAGGATTCAGATAAAGATTCATGTATGAATACGAATCTAGATCCAAATTTTGTATATTTTTGAAAATCCAGTATTCAGATACGACAAGGATACGTCAAGTACACAAAATATAATGATATTTTCTAAATTTTAAAAAGCGCTTTTAGAGTTCAAAAATCAAATCCAACTATATGCATTTAATGTATCTATAATATTATTTGTGATTAAACATAATTTAGTAATTTTTTTGCTGTAAAAATTGGTGTTATAATGCAATATTTTTCTGAAACTTATCCCCATTATTCTTTCACGAGGACTTGATTTGCATTTTCTGTAGGCTTCTTAGTGTGTTATTGCTTCATTTTTTGCGATAAATGAGAAAGGTATACTCTTGAGACAAGTCACATAGTCTCACATAGGCTCACACTTCCCACTCTTCTCAAATGAGAATGAGTCACCCGATCAGCGAATTCCCTAGAAAAGTTTTGTTCTTGTGTAGCTTATGGATACCTAAATTGATATTATGATTGACTATCTATTTATATGAGCACATGAATATAGGTAGATAGAAGCCTCACAACCTCACGACATTACGTTAGTTTTATTATAGTATGACCCAGGACATACATTGTTAGTCTAAGGAGAGGGGGACTATCCTGCTGTTGGGCAGTGAAAGAGGTATGGAATTACTATGTATTTACTCATTTTGTTACCATAGATATACTCCTGTTTTCCTTGGAAAGGTAATTTATCATAAGAATTACTATAGAATTGGAAATGTTTATGTTTAGTACGAAAAGATAACTTAAGGTTACTTTTTGATTGACGAACAGGAATTCGAATAGGTGAACAGATGTACCAAAGGTGGGGTTGAGAATAATCTAACTGCTTCTCCATTAGCGTTGAGCCATATCCAACCAAAGGCAAGGAGATCTGAACGAATAGCCCAAAAAAGGCAGGGGACAGCTCGGCCTCAGTTAGAGTAAACAGAATGATGACTAAATGCAGAGGAGCGAATCCCTCAGGATCTTTCGATCCTGAGGGATCGTTGTTCAAACTCATCTTATTCCTTGATTGATCCGTCGAGATTTGATATATAAAGCCATGTCCTTTAGTGACAAGAGGAAGATTGTTGTTGAAGTTGGGAATTGGTCGAAAGACTTTACATTTTCTCTGTTTTATTGACTCTCTGTTTTGAGAGAAACTTCTCTGTAAAAATTTATGTTGGTTTAATATAAGACATGAGTTTCATCTACCTTCTACAGTTTTGAATTATCCCAGCAGTATTTCATTGGCGTTAAGGGCCCGGCTCTGGTGGAATCACTTCGTTGTCTGTATTTTAATCTTTGTTTACTATCGTGTGGAGTGTGTTTAATGTTTGTTTTAATTATAGAATTGGTTTATTGTTGATTGGATAAAATACAGATTCATTGCTATTTCATTCTTTACAAGAAGCACGATTCGTTGTTTGATTATCTTGCTGTTATTATAAAGCTTCGCTGAATTGTATCTGATTTCAGTTGCTGTCCCATTAGTTTATAATCTGTTATAATTTATTGTTGCGTGGTAAGAAGTTTTCGACAGAATTGAAGCATAGAAATCTAGTGGCTTGAATACGTTAGAATTATAATTGTTGTTCATTTCACGTTGTTGTTCCATTTCTGTTCATTACTTATTCATATTCTTTGATTAGTAAACAGATGAGTTATAATTACATGCTTCTGTTCCTTTCCAGATTGTGTTTCTTTTAAGTTGCTTTCATTGAATCTGCTTTTGGTTTGATTGCTTTAAGATCTCCAACTGTAGAGGATAGAGGCCTTTACTTCTAAGTCCCCAGATTGGTCATCTTGCATCGATTTCTAAGGGAAAGAGTTATTTCTACTGCATCCCTGATCGATGGTCTGCAAGATTGAAGTAGTTTAATATTTCCATTCATGTCAATGTAATTAGGTTTCTTTCCGAGCATTTGTTACTTTTGCATTTTTTATTTTGTACTACATCTGCACAGCATTGCTCTTAGACAATTGCAGCCTCAGACAGAGTACACTCTTGAAATGCAAAGTTGCTCCCAGATTGATGATTAATGTAGGCTAATTAGGTGTTCAAAAGATACCTTTTTATGACCCAACATTTTTGCGTCGTTGCCAGGGAGAGTGTATGCCATTTTAAAGGAGTAATGCACAGCTGATTTTCTTCTGCCTGCGGAGAATTGGGTATTAAAGATGGAAGGTAAGGACCTGCGCATTGGGCAAGAAACACACTTGCTCGCAGCCCGCTTCACAGCAGAAGTAGGTAAGCTTCTTTCTTTAGGTAGGAATCAAGGTTTGTTTCTTTGAATGAATAAATCAACTAAGCGAAACAAAATTCCTCCTAAAACTGAAAAACCTAAGGGACCGGTTACCCTTGGGCGCACAACCTTTATTGACGAAATCCTTAAAAGAACTGAATCTCAGCCATCAGTAGGATTTAAAAGAACTACTTCTAGACAGCCTACTAGTTCCCTTCAGGCTACAGAGTCACCATCTGAAGCCTTTGCTGAGATACACAGTCAAACAGAGGGAATTGAGCAAGATTCCCAAGAAATTGAGAATCCTTGCATAAGTTTCCTTCAATAAGGGAACGCTAGTAATCTCCGAGAAGGAGAAGGGGAAATGGTAGAAACCACAAACTTTAAATCTCCTATTGAAACTGCCCAAATAATAAGCAGCCCAAATAAGGGAAGTGTTGTTCAACTTATTCAGAACCAAGGCCCCGAATCACCTCAAACAGTAGGTCGACAGGAAATACTTATTATCCCAGACAAAGGGAGTGTTGTCAAAGCCATTCCTGCCCCTGCTCGTCAACCTAGAAATTCCTTGGAAATCCCAGAGGGATATTGGCATATCTTCGATCAAATGGCCCAGAACCAAAATCAGAATCAGTAGCAGACCTCTACGCTGCAATATCCTATAGTAGATACTGCAGTCAATGCACCCATGAAAGCTATTCCTCTTCAACATATTCCCACATTTCATGGCTTAACATCAGAGGACCCATATGCATTTTTATTTGAATTTTATGTGCTGTGTAGAGGATACGATTACACCACTGATGCCCAAAAACTAAAACTATTCCCTTCTACATTAAAAGGGGCAGCCTTACGATGGTTTATGGGATTAGGTGGGGTTGTCATAACTGATTGGGATCATATGAAAGCTTCATTTTTAAAGAAGTATCAAGATTATTGCAGGTCTCGAGAATTAAAAGATGAGATATTCCAAATGACAGCAAAACCAAATGAGACCTTGGAAGAATATGTGGAACGGTTCCAATACAATCTTCAGAGATCCCCTTATGCATCTTTACCCTTACCTAATAATTTTTTTAAAACCACATTAATTAGGGGAATGAAAGATCAATGGGTTGAAACATTGAATATTATGGGAAAAGGTGATATATATCAAAAAAGTTATCCTAACATCATTGATTATGTGTATCAGGAGTTCGAGGGGTAATACAAGGTTGAAATCAGCAGAACGTGATATAATTACAAGGGAAAATAAGACCTCTAATGAAGGTGTGACTCGTGCAGAGATTGGAAATCTGCTAGAAGACTTTAAGACAGACATACTTGGGACTCTAACAACACAGTTCGATATTATGCAAGCCAAACAGAAATAGGCAGAAGCAGAGCAGAACTAGGCAATATTTTTTCCCAGATATAGAAAGAAGCACAACCACAAAGAATGCCCGTTGGATGTGATTAAAGTTTGTGCCATTTGCACGAAAGATCACCCTATAGAGGGATGTCCTTCGCTTCCTAGCCTAAAATCAGTTGATAAGGAGGCAGAAGAAGAATCAGAAGTGGTATGTCTGCTTAATCAGCGCTGACAATGGCAGCCATGACCATCAGGTATGCCAAATGATCCATTTTCTTTTCAACCTCCTCAATATAATGCTCAAAAATATAGTGGGATGTGACAGAATCAACCATATTTTCCTAATTGGTCACAACAGCCATTTCCTCCCACATCTTGGCCAAATCAAAATAATTGGCCTAGCTTTCCTTTCTACCCACATTTCTAGCCTACACAATGGTCCCCCTCTACTTCCCAGAGTCAGGCCTGGCAGTCAAACTGGAAAAACCTACAAATCAGCCAGCTGGATCAATTCCTCTCTCTCAACCTACACTTCCAGCTCCTTATACAAACCCCTAGACCAATTTAAGACCACAACTCCCAGCCCAACCCAACCCAAACCCAAACAATAAGCCAGTTTAGTCTGTCCAAATAATGGAACCCCCAGAAGTAGAAACTGAACTAAGGGAGTGTAATGATCTTCAATTAAGGTCTGGGTGCATAGTCGAAACAGAGAGAAACAATGATGTCCACATTGAAGATCCGTTACCTGTAGAACAAACAGTACAAAGTGAGAAGGAATTTCAACAACAAAATCAACAACAAAGTCAACAACAAGTAACAAATTCCTCTCCACCATTCCCAGAACGATTAATTATACCTCATCCATTAGAACAACCTAATTTTGATCTTCTGGGAGAATTAAAAAAATTGTGTATAAAAATCCCTCTCCTCCAAGTTATTCAAGATATTCCTATATATGCAAAAAATATTAAGGAACTATGCATAAAGAAGCCAAAGAGGAGAACAACAACCAATCCTACTATCCAAATAGTCGGTACCTTATCTGACTTATTATCAGGAATGGAAACACCCATCAAATATGAAGACCCGGGAAATCCTATAGTGATAGTACAGATCAATGGCCAATCATTTCCAAATGCCTTAGTTGATTTGGGAGCAGCAATCAACATTTTAACAACCACCACCTGTCAAAAACTTGGCATTACATCACTGGAACCAACAACAACCTTGTTGGAATTGGCTGACCGATCAGTAGTCAAACTAGAAGGTATACTACAAGATGTAATGGTATTTGTAGATTCTTGGGAATACCCTGCTGACTTCCTGGTTATCAATCCAAAGAATCGACTAGATGGACACCCGTTAATCCTAGGCAGACCTTGGTTGGCAACTGCTGATGCTTATATTGGATGCCGACAAGGCAACATGACAATTACAAGGGGAAATTATGTCAAGAATTTATCCCTATATCCCCCAGCCCAGCCAAGTCTATCAATAATCAAAACAAGAAAACCACCTGCATCATATCTTATGGAGAATATGAGATCACCTCTAACTATAGAAAATGATTTGGATTTTAAAGATCAAATAGAGGATGATATCATTAATAATTTTATTAATAAGTCACAAACCAGATCTCATTTGCAATGTCACATGATCAAAGCAGCATTCAATAATAAAGAAGAAGAAGATCCTTTCAAAGATATTCCTGATCAAACAATAACTACTACTTCTGTGAGCAATAGCAAGGTTGTAGAAATTGAGCCGGGAAAAACTTTAAATATTAATAAAAATATCACTGCTGAACATAAAGAGAAATTGGTCCAATTATTACGAAAATACAAAGCAGCCTTTGCATGGGATTACCCTGACATGAAAGGAATTGATCCTCAATTGTGTACTCACCACATTTACATTGAAAAAGATGCAAGACCCATTCGCCAACCCCAAAGGAGACTAAATCCTCACCTTAAAGATATTGTGAAAGCTGAATTACAAAAACTATTGGACGTTAATTTCATCTACCCAATATCTGATAGCAAGTGGGTCTCCCCATTAGTGGTAGTACCAAAAAAGAATGGAAAGTGGAGGATATGTGTAGATTACCATGAACTTAATAAGGCAACACAAAAAGACCACTTTCCCCTTCCTTTCATTGACCAGGTATTAGACACATTGGCAGGGAAGAATTTTTTTTCTTTCCTCGATGGCTTCAGTGGGTACAACCAAATCCAGATTGCCCCTGAAGACCAGGACAAAACTACTTTTACCTGTCCATGGGGGACATTTGCCTACCGAGTCCTACCTTTTGGCCTATGCAATGCCCCTGCTACATTCCAAAGGGAAATTCTCAACATTTTTGCAGACTTAATAAATGAAGGTCTCGAAGTATATATGGATGATTTCACACCCTATGGGGATGACTTTGAGCCTGCATTGGAAAACCTAGAAAAGGTATTGCAAAGATGTATTGACACTAGGCTTTGCTTAAGCAATGAAAAGTGTCTTATGATGATGACCGAAGGAGTTATCTTAGGGCATTATATTTCAGCAGCTGGAATTCAAGTAGACCCGGCTAAAATTCAAATACTCTTGTTAATTCCTACACCTACTACACAAACAGAGGTACGTAGCTTTCTTGGATTTTCTGGTTACTATAGAAGATTTATAGAACATTATTCTCGAATAGTTGCACCTTTATATGCACTGACTGGAAATGTTGATTTCATTTGGACAGATAAATGTGACAATGCCTTTAATGATCTGAAAAATCTCGTTTCAACAGCCCAAACGCTAAGGGGCCCAAATTGGAATTTGTCGTTCCAAATTTCACCTGATGCCTCAGACACAACAATTGGAGCAGTACTTGGGCAGGAGGAAGACAAAAAGACATATGCAATTTACTATATTAGCAAAAATCTATCCCCTGTTGAATTAAATTATACTGTGACTGAGAAAGAACTTTTAGCTGTAGTTCATGCTATAAACAAATTTAGACATTACATAACTGGGTATCCCGTAGTACTATATACTGATCACTCTGCCATGAAATTTTTAGCAAATAAACCTGTTACAAATGGAATAGTGACAAGATGGTTGATTTTACTGCAGGAATTTGATATCACAATCAGAGATCAACCTGGGAAAGAGAACCCTGTAGCTGACTTTCTGTCAAGAATTCCAAAGCCAACAGATATAGAAGTAGTTGAAGACCACTTTCCGGATGAACATCTCTTCGTTGTTACTATTAGAACACCGTGGTATGCTAATATAGAGAACTATATGGCAATAGGTAAATTACCTAAACATCTGTCCCTTAATGAACGTAAGCAAATAATACATCATAGTACCCGCTTCTCCTGGATTGGAGGCTACCTATTTCATATAGGTGCAGATATGCAAATAAGGAGATGAGTTAGGGAGGATGAGGTATTTGACATATTGAAAGCATGCCATGATAGACAGTGTGGCGGACATTTTGCAGATCGTAGAACTGCCCATAAAGTTTTACGAACAGGCTATTATTGGCCTACTATCTTTAAAGATGCTAAAACATTCATGCAGGCCTGTGATAGCTGCCAAAGGGCAGGTTGCCCTGGGCAGTCTGATGAAATGCCTCTAAACTCTCAACTAGTGATCGAACTGTTTGAACGTTGGGCCCTTGACATTGTTGGTCCTATTAGCCCCCCATCAAACCAAAAAACATATATCCTAGTTGCAACTGAGTATGTCACCAAATGGGTTGAAGCAGAAGCTCTTTCAAAAGCTACACAGGACTCTGTAATATAGTTTCTTTTCCAAATCTTTTTGCACTATGGCCTCCCAAGGGACATAATCACAGATGGAGGACCACAGTTTATAGGTAATAAATTAGCTAAAACATTACAAAACTACCACATTCAACACAAGATTACAACTCCATATCACCCACAGGCCAATGTCCAAGTAGAGAACACGAAAAAAGTAATCGAATCAATATTAACAAAAACCGTTGCCTCTCATAGATGAGATTGGGCCTACAGATTGCCAGAAGCATTATGGGCATATCAAAAAACGTGGAGACCTACCATAGGATATTCACCATACCAATTGGTATTTGGAAAAGAACCCATATTTCCTATAGAATTCGAAATTCAAACATTAAGAACAGCTCAAAATGTGGGTCTAAATTTGAATGAAGCCCAGGCTAAAAAGACTATAGCAAATTAATGAGTTAGATGAAATTAGGCTCTCTGCTCTTCAGCACACAGCATTAATTCAGCAACAGAGAGACAAATGGCATGACGCCCATATCAAAGAGAATATCTTCCATGAAAGAGACTGGGCACTCCTATATGATTCTAGGTTTCAGGATTTCCTAGGAAAACTCCAGACACGATGGCTTGGACCCTATGAAATACAAAAAGTGCATGATAATGGCATTGTTACATTAGTTACCATTGATGGTTCTGGACATTCCTTCAAGGTAAATGGTCATCGAGAATGATTGTATCATAAACTGCTTACCCGGGAATCCTTTTACCAATAGTTACGGGAAGATTCTACCATGGAAATTCTTGCTGAAGGGGAGAACTCCTCCTCGACACCAGTTTGATAAATCATTTTTTTTAAAATTTTGTACATAAATCATTGTTTCGTTTCTCAATTATTGTTTTATGAAATTTGTTTTTTTTAACATTCTGTTAATATTACTTCTTTATTTCTTCATCGTTTGTTTCATGAAATCTGATTTCTTTAAAGAGAAAAAGAGAAAAAAATTCTGTTTATTTCATTTGTTTTGCTGTTCCTTTCTAAAGGAACAGCACCTCTGTTGTTCCTTTCGAAAGGAACAACAGTTTCACAGAGCACTTTTTTTGTTCCTTTCCAAAGGAACAACACTTCCGCAGAGTATTTTTTTTGTTGTTCCTTTCGAAAGGAACAACAGTTCCGCAGATTTTTTTTGCTGTTCTTTTTAAAGGAACAACACTTTTTGAGTGGATTGTTTTTGTTTTAAGCCAACATTTTGAATTTTTGATTACTTTTATAAAGGAAAATATATCATTTATATACAATCATACAAATTAAAGCTTACTGTAATCAAAAAATCAAAAGAAATCGTCATTTTTTAAGAAAATTTTCTAGTAATGATAAGAAAAAAAGAGAAAGGGCATGATCAATAACATAACTTTGCTATTGTTACCATTGAATTAATCTGATCGATTATTTTTATCATGATTGGTTCTTTCCCATATGCTATAACTTTCTTTGATGTTTATCTATGGAATAGGAATAAGGGCATATTGTTTTTTTCTATTGAGATGTTCAGACTTCTTCCACCATCCCTACTCTTAAGGAGTGTTGAGCCATCCCTTATGAATAATTGAGGAAAAGTGTTGCATGAAAAAGCAAAAATACTTATATATTTTTAACAATGATTTTTGCAGATGGAGGATAGGGGGTCTCACTAAGAGCCAGCCTACCGTGATCATAAGGAAGGAAGTGAAGCAGCATTCCCATTATGGCCACCAAACCAGGGAAATGGTCCAATAAACAATTGAAAAAAATCAAGAATTCCTTGAAACAGGAGGTATCATCACGAGCCGGCCTGCCCACGTTTCGCTTCTTCCTGGTGAACGAAATTGTGGTTTATCTGGTCACCAAGCTAGCACAATGGCCTTTGTCATGATATTCAATAAAAAGCACTTCCTCAGCATAAATAAAGGACAATGGTTCCGTGGGTAAGAAAGCAACTCTGTCAAGGTTATGGACACCTGTGGGCAACATAGCTCTGCTGATGGTATTGAAGTCACATTTATACACATCAATAGTTATATTTAACCATTTTCCTATATCTTTATTTAAATTTCAAATGAAAATATGAATCCCTTACCTTTACCTCCGAACCTATTATACATGAAAATCATTACAAATCGATCATATTAGTTTGAAATGGTAAATAACGCAATTGTATTTATGTTTATCTTATGTTGTCCCTTCTCCTCGTATTTGAATCATTACAAAACGATTTTCTATTTATTAACGATTCATCACATACATTGATTTCAGTAATTGTTGTAATTTGATTGAATGTATCATAATTATGCCTGATTTTTACTACTGTACTACTGCTATGCCACACATGCTCCTCTCAATTGACGGTCGAGGGTGACCTTTCATTCATTCGGGGGGCGCGGATGTCTGCATGCAAATCAAACTCCAAGATTTCCTTACCTGTATATGAACTAAATCCCTGCATTTTAGGAAATGACAAATTTTCAACGAACTGTGCTGTGTTGTTCCATTGTGATTACTATGTGTTGAGAAAATTAACAGAGCATACAGATGGGGAGACGGCCAATTTGCAGTGAACCACAGGTGTTGATCGTCTCTGATGCTACATGAGCAATTTTAGAAAGACTAGGGTGGATTACATATTTCATGAGAATGCAGCAACCCCACAAAGTAGTGGCCACCGAATTTTTATTAAACCTGCAGGAAGGATCCTCCATGGTCAAAGGAAGGAAAATAACTGTATCTGACGAGATAATTTCAGAAGTGTCTGGAATTCCCGCGCAAGGGACTATCTGGACTCAGAAGAAGATTAGGATTCGGGAAGCCATGAAGATTTTTCAAGACGATGGACAGACATTAGTTATCAAAGGTAAAGGAGTCCAGCCAGTGTCATTAGGAGAACCATGGACAGAGTTGGCCGGGATTGTGCAGGCTTACATAACGTGTGACGGAAGAAAGGATGTGTTAAGACCTCGCCACCTTAAGCTACTAGATGTATTAAAACAGAAATGCACCATTAATTTGCCTACATTTTTAAATTCTTTGTTGCATGATACTGCTCGTGGTATAAGAAAATCCTAGCATGCAGATATGGTGGTTAGCCACCATTGTCTAATTCGATTAATAGTGAGTCGTAGCCTCACCCAGCAACAGACCAGCTGGGAATAATTAATATTTTCCATTGACGGAGGGTTAGCTCTACCCGCTCCAAAACGGAAGAGGATGGCCGGCTCAATAGCTGAGCCTTCTACACACGGATAGTCCCTCCAATTGAAATGAAGTAGGAGGATGGTGGAAGGACTCCCGGGCAGTAGTAGCCAGCCCCTAGAATTGCACATCTCAGAGGAGGAACAACCTCCACAATTGGAGGGAGTAAGCCCTCGGACTGATGAGGAAGAACAATTGGAAGGAGAAATTCGCTACTCGGACGAAGAAGAAGTAAGTCATCATACCGATAGTGAAAAACAATCTAGTGCAGAGAAAGGAGATAATACGGAAGAAGGAATCGAAGGAAATCCTGAAGAAGAAGAATTTGAAGGAGAAATTCGGTATTCAGATGAGGAGGAAGGAAGTTATCACACTTGTGTGGAGGATGAGGACAATCATAGCAGCAATAAGGATGAAACAAAGCTGCCCAAAAATGTTATCGTAAGCCCTTTACAGGAAGACCAATTGGCCCAGATTTTGGCCAATATGGGTGATTATGCACGACCTCATAGCCCTTTGGACCTAAATATAGATATTAATCAACTACCAGAGTACTCTGTAATTGATAAAGAAACAGCTGGAGAAAAACTGAATGAAACAGCAAACCCTAGCGAAGCTAGGGTTGCTTCTCCTGAGAGGCATGAACAGGAGAAAGAGAACGCCGAAATTGGAAGCCCCTAGGAGACTGCAGAGTTAACTGAGAATATGATTCCCGAAGAATTTAGCCAAGGGGGTATGAATGTAGAAGAAGAACAAGAAGAGAATTTTATTGAAGGCACAGCTGATATAGGCAAAAACCCTATTGAGCAAACAGGTTTAGATAAAGAAATGGTTGTTCCATTAAGAAAGAGGAGGAAAACAACTGAGATTGAGAAGCTTCGTAGGGAATGACTAAAGCTTCATAAAATAGTAGAACAGCTCAGGAAAACCATTAGGGTTCTGAGGATGAAACAGATGCCCAAGCGAGCCCCTAAGAGAAGAAGCATTGCTATCAAAAGGGTTTCGAAAAAGAGAAAGGTGACCACTAATAGGAGCCCCCACGTTACAGAAGAAACCATACCTGAGCCTAATTATGAGAATGTGGAGCAACAAACGGCTGTTCCAACACAAGTTGTTTCAGAGGAACCTGTTCTAAGTGAAAATATGCAATCTAGCAGTCAGCATACTTTTAGTGATCCAACACTGGTCAGACTTCAAGAAGAATTGACATAGACCCGAATAGAACGGCAGAGATTAGAGGAAGATATTGTCCCAAGAAAGAGATATCAGGAATTGCAGCAAAAAATGAGAATTATTCATGAAGCTGAAGCTGAAGCTCATGAAAAATGTCGGAAAGCAGAGGTAAAATATGATAAGGTAATGAACCAACTAAAACTAGCCTACACTCAAATGGACACTCTCTGCTCCTTGTATATTGATGTCTTAGCCTGTAGATGCCCTGCCAAAAAATATGCTTTGTTTTTACTAGAAAGATATTTACAATTAAAGATTAAGGCAGTTAGGGCAGGGAAATCCATAGAGCTAAAAACCATAGATGACTTTATATCACGCTGCAAACTTTATGGGATCAAAGTACAGCACCTTTTGTGTGAATTTTACTTGCATAATCTAATACTTGAAAATGACTGTGAATCAAACCCTAGCCCTTTTATTAGAGATGTTCAGTTTTAGGCATTCATTTCCTTTGTTGTAAATCAATTAAAATGGCTTAAAGCTTATAACACCTTTCAAAGGCAGGAAAATGGATTAGATCTGTGGGTCAGAAGTGAACCTCAGGACCCACTTCAATTTTGGGCTAGACAGAAAAGTTTGATGACAAAGGAAGGCATTACCCAAACTCTGGGGCCTGTCCACAAATCAATTATTTTGAATGGAACAGACTATTTCTCATCCATTAGAAACCAAGCTTATGTAGCAGCCAAGGTCTGGTAGAAAATCTCCAATCATAATGTGCAAAATAGGGAACCATTTAATTATAGAAACTTTGGGCTAGCAGCAGACTGTTTGATTTCCTATAGCCATCTCGTTTTAAAAGAAGGACCATATTGGTTAGGATGTAGGTTCCGCAACCCTATTGCATGGTACCCTGCTTCAGACTACAAAGCTATTTATGAACTTCCTGAAGGACAGACAGAACATGTTTTTGAGGAATTAGCTGCACTACATGGTTTTAGGCCTGTTGATGACAAACCTTATCCAGCTTATTCTTTGACTGCTCTCCATGTGAACTATATTTTTCATGAGGGCATGAAAAAGATTAAGCAGGGGGGTATGTTGGGCAGTGAAAGAGGTATGAAATTACTATGTATTTACTCATTTTGTTACCATAGATATACTCCTGTTTGCCTTGGAAAGGTAATTTATCATAAGAATTACTATAGAATTGGAAATGTTTATGTTTAGTACGAAAAGATGACTTAAGGTTACTTTTTGATTGACAAACAGGAATTCGAAGAGGTGAACATCTGTACCAAAGGCGGGGTTGAGAATAATCTAACTGCTGCTCCATCAGCGTTGAGCCATATCCAGCCAAAGGCAAGGAGATCTGAATGAATAGCCCAGAAAAGGCAGGGGACAACTTGGCCTCAGTCAGAGTAAACAGAATGATGACTAAACGCAGAGGAGTGAATCCCTCAGGATCTTTCGATCCTGAGGGATCGTTGTTCAAACTCATCTTATTCCTTGATTGGTCCATCGAGATTTGATATATAAAGCCATGTCCTTTAGTGACAAGAGGATGATTGTTGTTGAAGTTGGGAATTGGTCGAAAGACTTTACATTTTATCTGTTTTATTAACTCTCTGTTTTGAGAGAAACTTCTTTGTAAAAATTTATGTTGGTTTAATATAGACACGAGTTTCATCTACCTTCTACAGTTATGAATTAGCCCAGCAGTATTTCATTGGCGCTAAGGGCCCGGCTCTGGTGGAATCACTTCGTTGTCTGTATTTTAATCTTTGTTTACTATTGTGTGGAGTGTGTTTAATGTTAGTTTTAATTACAGAATTGGTTTATTATTGATTGGATCAAATACAGAGTCATTGCTATTTCATTATTTACAAGAAGCACGATTCGTTGTTCGATTATCTTGCTGTTATTACAAAGCTTTGCTGACTTGTATCTGATTTGAGTTGTTGTCCCATTAGTTTATAATCTGTTATAATTGATTGTTGCATGGTAAGAAGATGTCGACAGAATTGAAGCATAGAAATCTAGTGGCTTGAATACGTTAGAATTATAATTGCTGTTCATTTCACGTTGTTGTTCCATTTCTATTCATTACTTCTTCATAGTCTTTGATTAGTAAACAGATGAGTTATAATTACATGTTGCTGCTCCTTTCCAGATTGCATTTCTTTTAAGTTGCTTTCATTGAATCTGCTTTTGGTTTGATTGCTTTAAGATCTCTAACTGTAGAGGATAGAGGCTTTTTCTTCCAAGTCCCCAGATTGTTCATCTTGCATCGATTTCTAAGGGAAAGAGTTACTGCTACTGCATCCCTGATCGATGTTCTGCAAGATTGAAGTAGTTTAATCTTTCCATTCATGTCACTATAATTAGGTTTCTTTCCGAGCATTTGTTGTTTTGTACTACATCTTCACAACATTTCTCTTAGACAATTGCAGCCTCAGACAGAGTACACTCTTGAAATAAAAAGACGCTCATGGATTGATGATTAATGTAGGCTAATTAACTGTTCAAAAGATACCTTTTTATGACCCAACACCTGCCTGTAGGGGACTAGTCCGTAAGGAGACCAACTCGAAGGCGACAATTCAATAAATGTACCACTTACCTTTGAGAGCTAGAGACTGATACATTATGCATGCCCACACCCCTAAGATGTGTTTAGTGGGCATAGTGGATCCATCGATAAGAGCTTTGTTGAAGACCAAAACTGTTCCTTTTTTACACCCTTTTTAAACTCCATTCTCTTCCTTTTTTACCATAATAACCCAAATTAAGTGTCATCTTGCAAGGTTATTGGAAAAAATAGGTATTTAATCATCTTTTATTCATAGTTTCATTGTTTCTTTAATATTTTCACAAGCTACCAAATTTCATCAATTCTGCAGCTAATAATAGATTTTGCATCTTATTGGAAGAATCTATAGGTTCGGAAACACCAATTGAGGAACGAAGCATATGCATAGGTAGTTGGAAATCGACACAATGATACCCACCTATCCCTATGATCTATCAAGGTGATAAGGACAACGTATGAGAAGGTCAACATGCAAGTCAACCCAACGGAAAAACCCAAAGACAAATAAGAAAAGTAAGAAGATCATTGATCGAAGCTGATATTTTGCCTCATGATTTTCTTCTTCGATAGAAAATCATGAAGAATCGTTATTTTATTAAAAACATTTTATTTTAATATATTTTGTTGAGAAGGATAGGCTTAAAAATTTCCAAACAATTTAACAAAGGAGGTTATAAAATCTACCTCTCAGCACGATGAAAGACATGGCTAGTTATTGTTTTAAAAATTCTTTGCAATCATTTAATCGAGCTTCTTATTCCACTGTGTTGTGCATATAGATGTGTGATTAGTTTCTATTGATCTATGTGTACCTTCACTCATGGGAGGGCCCCTAGGAAGTTGTAAGGTTTCTTTTTTATTCATAGTTAAGCTTTTTATTTCATAGGATTAAGTTATCATAGTGATTATAATTTTGATTTTCAAAGAAAACTTGTGACAACTAAAATAGAATTTGTTGTAGAATTCGTAATAGAACTTGTTGTACAATTCCTTTTATAGAGTTTATTTCATATATTTAATTTCGTTGTGTGAAGAATTAAGAAAATAGTCAAAGGGATTTATTATGCACAGGTAAATTTTGATTGATTTAGATAGAAAGCGGAATCATTTGATTTGGAATTTGCAATTAGAGGTATAATTTCTTTCAAGGTTTTATTTTATCTCACTGTGAAGTATATTTAAATTTAATTTTGCTAGTGTGATATTTATTTCTGCACTTTAAGATTAAGTTTTCTTTTCTGTCAGTGTCAAGTAGATTTAGATTTAATTTTTCCAGTTGGATATTTATTTCTGCACTTCAAATTAGCTTTATTTTTGTCAATGTGATATTTCCCATTCCTACAAGAGTGACAATTTTTTTACTTTGAGTGATTCTTAGATAAAATATGTGCATTAAAACATCCTAATTCAATTTTAAAGTTACTCACATAATAAGGAATCCTAGCACAAATGGTGCACATACACTTCATTAGTTTACAAGCCTTAGTCGATAATTTATGAAGTAATTTAAGATCAGTTAAATTACCAACATTTTGGCGCCGTTGTTGGGGAAATGTATATAGGATTTATTCTTGTACAATATTTAGAAGTATTTTCACTTGAATAAAATTTTAAAAAATCATAAAAAATATTTATGCATAGGGAAAGAGATTCTAGAGGTAGATTTATAAGTAGAGGTGGGAGTTCAGTTCCAACATCACCACTCACTCCATCAAGACCCTATAGTGTCACACCATCCACACAAACTCATATTTAATCATTTGTAGGTAAACATAGACTTCCTGAGGTACATAGATCTGAAATCCAACCTAGGGATTCACCAAATTCCTCTATTGAAGTTGTAGTAGAAGAACCTACATCCCCAACAGAAGGAGTAATCTTTCTATATTCAACTAGAGAATAGATTCTAGGACAAGAACTAGAAGTCCCTAGTCAAGAGGGATGAAAAAATTATTTTAACATTCCATTGGTAGAAGAACCAAAGGAGGAGCTCGAAAATCCAATTATAGAACCCTATATTAGCTCTAAGGAATCTACTATGGCAGGGGAAGGAGAAGGAGAAATATATAATGTGAATGGTGAACTTAGATTTGGACGTGGAAGAGGAAGAGGAGGAAATATAGGAGTAGGTGTAGGAAGAGGTAAAGGAGGTGGTAGAGGAGATCCATAACATTTTTTATTTCCCATATTAGATGAAGATACCACAACCACAATAAAGCATATCTCACCCTCCATCCTCCCTAATTTCCATGGAATAAGACATGAAGATCCTGAAACATTTATTTTTGAGTTTGAAGTCTTGTGTAGGTCTTATGACTACTTGCTTGATTCTGAAAAAATGAAATTGTTTCCAGCCACTCTTAAAGGCAGAGCACTTAAATGGTTTATGGGATTAGGAACACATACCATAAGAACATGGGAAGACATGAAAAATGTCTTCTTAGAAAAATACAAAGATTATTATATGTCTCATAACCTTAAAGATGATTTTTTTTAAATGATATAAAAAGAGGATGACTATATTGAAGATGTGGTTGAAATATTTGCTTATAATGTTAAAACGGCTAAAATGCATAATCTAGATGATGAAAATATAAAATCGATTTTTTTGAAATCCAATAGAGATGAGTGGGTATATCTTCTCAATTTAATGGAAAAGGGAAATGTTTCTCAGTTATCATTTAGAGAAATTTGTGCACTGTGTACACATATTTCAAGAGGTAGGGCTAGAACCGGGAAAAATCCAAGGACCCTGTTATGTCTAGGATTAATAAATCTGCAATTGGGACAGTAAGTAAAGATGAAATAGGCAATTTGATTGAAAATTTTAAAACATGTATTTTATGGACTCTTAGTGAACAACTAGATACCCTTAAGATTCAAAACAAAAAAAAAGTTGAAAATGTTACATTATCAAATGTTTTCCCTTGATGCAGAAAGAAATAAGCTCTAAGAGAATGTCCTCTTGATAGTGTAGAGATATGTGCTATTTGTGCAGAAAACCATGACACAAAGGAATGCCCTTCAATCCTCGGACTTAAGTCACTCTTGCAAAAAGAAGTTGAAACAAGCCAAGCTGAGTCACTTTGTTTTATTAGACCATGGCAACCACAATAACCAATGCCTTGGAAAATTTTACCACCTCAAAATCCATTATGGACACAAGGTTCAAAGTACAATCCTAGAATTCCTCAACATAATCAGTTTCAACAACCATTTATCCCATATCACCTCCATATTATCCTACTCAATCAAATTCCTTTCCACAATCTCAAATTAAAACTCAACTTTATAATCAACCACTTCCATTTCCACCCACATCATATCCCCAAAAAACTAATAAACTACCTTCTCAACCACATCCAAATCCGAATAATAGAAATTCACAACCTGTTTACAATATAGAAGGTCCGAATTTCCAAGATTGCATGATAACTCAATTAGATCTAAATAATGTCCAACTTAGATTTGGTAGAGTTTTGGAAAAGAAGTTATCATATGTTTTTATTTAGGAATCCAAAGAGGTAAACTTCTTGAGAAATAAAAATCTTTTAATCGAGAATAAATTCCTCATAAATAAATAACCCTTGTACATTCTAATGATACTTCAATAAACTCAACTCTCATTTCAAAAAAACCTTCTATTTCTGTTCAAAATCCACCTTTTCCTAGAAAGGCTAAAAATTGACAAAGGAATAGAAAAACATATTTTGTTGCTTGAATATGATATGTTAGATTAAATCAATAATTTTTGCATTAAAATTCATTTGTTACAAGTAATAAATGAAATACCAATATTTGTAAAGACAATAAGGGAGTTAAGCATTAGAAAACCAAGACGAAAAAGAAAAAAATTTTAAAAAATCCAGTTAGTCGGGAAAATTGCAGATATTATGATGTGAAAAAGCAACAATTCGAAAACTTATAGATCCAGGTATTCCCATTGTTAAAACACACATTAATGGTATCGAGATTCCAAACACATTTATCAGTTTAGGAGCAACTATCAATATCATGAGTAAACAAACTATGGATCAATTAAAACTTTCCATTCTTCAATACACACCAACATTACTACAGTTAGCAGATAAATCTGTTATCAAACCAAATGGTGTGTTAGAAGATGTCTCTGTCTCCTTAGATTCTTGGGAATATCCCATTTATTTTATTATTTTAACTCACAAGAATAATTTAGGAGGACGTCCATTGATTCTAGGCATACCATGGTTAGCTACAACTGATGATTTCATAAGTTGTAGATCTGGTGATATGTTTATCTCTAATGGAATCTCTACTAAGAAATTCACACTATATCCCCCTGAAAAAACAACAATAGAATTATAAAGTGAAGTTTGGATAGATGATGATAACGAAGACTTTGATATACAACCAATATTTGGTACTTCACAAAGAGATGAAGAAGATTAGATTTTAAATTTAATGAATAATAATGATTCTTCCTCATATTGTGAACAAGACCAAGGTTTTTAAGAAAAATGCAATAATTAATATTTATCATCTCATAAAATGGTTTTACATTCTATGGCAAAAGTTGGCAATTATTTAATAGAAATATTTCCAAGAAAAACTTTTAATATTAATAATAATTTGGAAGAATCCCAAAATAAAAAATTAATAAAGATGTTACAAGAGCATTTCCCTGATTATGAATGGGAATACACTGATATGAAAGGAATTGATCCTAACACTTGTATGCATCATATTTATATTGAATAAAATTCCAAACCAATTTGATAACCTCAGAGGAGGATGAATCCAAATCTAAGGGAAATCTGGGCCAAAGCATGGAGGAACAATGGATCTGGTGGCATTAATTCATACAAAATCCAGGCCAAAGCGTGCAGGAGTACAACACGAAATTTAGAAAGATGGTTATAATGTTGGGTATCTCTCCAAATAACCCAGATGTACTCCTGGAGTATTTGGGAGGTCTACACTGCCATATGCGTGAGCAAGTGATGTTTTTCAAGTTCATATCGATGGACGAGGCTTTTGTACAGGCACCATACCTAGAGGACATAGGCCTGAAGAGACCACAATCAAGTGGATCGAAGTAGAAAGAGAAACATGATGCTTCTAAGGAGGGGAAGAAAAATAAAAAATGGGAAAATATAAAAATACGACAACCAAAATGCACCAGTGTAAAGATCCCAACAATCACTGCAAAATTTATGGCCATACAGAGGAGAAGTGTTGGAAGTTGCATCCATAGCTAAACTCGAAAAACAAGAATAAATACAATAAGAAGAAGAATCTCATGACCACTGAGTCGAGCAACCAAATTGAAAGCAACTCGGATGTGGATGAGAAGATCATTTGTAAATCATTGCATAAGGAGGTGAACCTAAGTAGCCTTCAACAGCAGGAAGAGAAATAAATAACCAAACTCGTCCATATAAAATTACAGGGCAAGAAGACAAATATTGATGTTATGTTTGACTCAAGATCATAGGAGAATATCATTGCATCAGATATTTTCAATAATTTGGCGCTGGAAGTTCATGATCATCCAAACCCATATCCACCGGGATGGGTAAATAAGGTTGCAGAGTTGAAGTTAACTAAATAGTGTAAAATTAGATTTGCTATTTAAGTTGATTTAGTTGATGAAATAGATCTATATGTGGTTCCCCTTTATGTATGTGGAGTCATGTTTGGGAGTCCATACATGTACATGTGTCACTACAAGAAAAAAGCACATTGGTGAGGGTCATGCTTGTGACGGACCTTTAAGGTCCATCACCAATGTCACATATGGTGACGATCCTTAAAAAACCGTCACTGTAAGTGTATATAGTGATGGTCCTTTATGGTCCGTCACCAAAGACATTTTCAATGACACTTTTGGTGAGGGTTATTATTGGTGACAGACCTTGAATGTCACCACAACACCTATACTTTCGGCGACGCCACCTTTGGTGACATTCAGTTTTTGGTGACGAAGGCTCTTTTGACCCTCACCAATGAGCTTATGGTGACCATTTTCACCCCTCACCAATGTGCTTTTTTCTTGTAGTGTGTGATGCATTATTCATGAGGAGATCCAAACAATACTAGCTCATAAAGGATGGAAAATCGTTCATCATCAGCGCCTACAAAGGCAAGTAAAATATCACACTAGTAAGTGCAAACCAAGCCACGAAATTGATCAATTATAGCAAGAAGTATGTTTTATTGTTTTTAAGAGAAAGTCAGTTTGCAGAGGAGTCAATAATAGGCAAGACATCCTTGGAGGGTTGCACTAAGAAACAAAAACAACAATTGGAGGATTTTCTCTAAGCATACAGAGATGTGTTCTGAGAGCTTAAAGGACTACTACCTAAGAGGGAACATGAGATCCAGTTATTTCCAGACTCCCCCTTGCCGAATATTGGGCTATATAGAGAGTATATTATAGAAGTAAGTGAGGTGAAGAAACACTTGCATTAGCTACTGGAGCATGGTTTCATTCGACTGAGTACATCACCATGTGGATCACCCATCATCATTGTGCCAAATAAGGATGGTACTCGCAGGATTTGTATAGATTACAAGGCGTTCAAAAAATCATGCTGAAGAATAGATACCCCCTACTCAAGATTGATGATTTGTTGGATTAGTAGTAGCAAGAAATATACTTCACCAAGTTGGAATTGATGTCTTTATATCACCAGGTTCGAGTCAAAGAAGAAGATACCTAGAAGACAGCCTTCAAAACCAGGAAAGGTTTGTATGAGTGGTTAGTCATTCCATTTGGCCCATGCAATGCACCAACTATGTTTATGAGATTAATGAATGATATACTACACCATTTTATATATTCATTTGTTATTGTCTATGTTAACATTGGAAAATCATACAGTAGAAGATGACATTAATTAATGTCAAGCCAAAGGATTTACAGGGCAGGAAGACATTATGGAATCAAGAAAGTATTTAAAATCTCTAAGGTTTTGAGAAAATAAAATTTGAACTAGTCATAAAATGCTATTTTCGCACATTATCCTTCGAGAAGAGAGCCTTCTGCACGCCTTTTTTCCCGATAAGCACGCATTCCTGAAAGTGGCAAAATGTCACTTTCCGGGACCACACAAAGCAAAGGATAGTTACTCCTTACATGAATCCGCCTAAGGATAGCCACTAGTGCCTCTTTAGAAATTACGTGAGCACACAAAGGAATATTTGGAGCAAGCAATGGAATCATACCTCTCCCTTGGGTCACCATCCACCATGTACCAAGGGAGGGAAGGAGGATTTGAAATCCCCTATATAAAGCCACCATGAGATGAAGAATGGGTGATCACATTGTTATGCTAGCCAGAATTGCCCAAGAAATACTAGCAGTGTGTAACCTGAAGCTGGAGATAGAGGGGACTTGATTGTTGGCCATCCAACAATCTTAGTCCATCACAACAGAGAGAGAGGGAGCTTGCACCAAGGCGAGCTTGGAAAACAACATCCTTGCATCTAGACCTAGAACCGTTGTCTAGGGGCCCTTTGGCAAGTGGGTAAAATTTCTTCTTCGTATCAAACATTTAATAACAAGGGGCCTAGAGCCACTATTTTCACTATTATCGTTTGACTCTCTTCAATAGCTTATGTATATTTGTGTTTTAGTTTTAGTTTAATTTGAGTATACATTTGCGTGCTTTTTCCTCTAGATTGTATGCTTTTGAACTCCGCCACTTTCTGCCTATTACCTAGAGTTTAAAGGGTCGAACCACACCCTTTAAACTGGTGCAATTTCATACATTCGTGCACCAAATCCATCACAACAAGATTGGTGACTCCACTAACGTTTTACAAGTTTATGTGGTTGTGCCTTTTGCAGGAGACCTTTGTCTATGCTGGAGAGTGGAGCTGATAGTCCTCTGATCTATCTTGCAATCCCTAGATTCACTTTGAGTAACAGACTCAAGAAGATCAACTCCTATTTTTTTTTTACTTGCAAGAATTTGCATGCATTTTTTTCCTCACAGACGAGCAGGGCGTGCATTCAGTGCTGACCTACGCGCAGGAAAGCGCACTTGTCAAGGCTTTTTGCGCGCAATTTACAGAATGAGATTTCTTTCCCAAGATTCTGTTTATTTCTTCTTGTAAAGTTCTTGGAAACCCCTATTGTATCTTCCAGCACTTGTTTTGATACCCCACAGCTTGTTTGAACTCACTTCTCGCTGCTTTTTGTAGGCTTAGAGTTAGTTTTTTATTCGAGTTGATTTTTGCAAAATTTTCACATAGTTTAAGTAAGGAGAAAATTAACTTGCGTTCTGAACAGTTTATGTTTTGAATTTTTGGTATTCACACCTAGATAACTAGTCCAAGTAAGTGGCCCAAGACCATGCATGCATAGCTAGTTTTCTTTCCTTTAATGTAGAAATTGTTTAGTTTAGTTCAATTTTTGCATTAGGAATTGCAGGACTAGGATCGAATTGTCTATACAATAGCAAGTAATATCTACTAACTTTGCACCCTCCGGTGATCCTAGGTAAGCATATGAACGCTCTATATTCACAACTCGTCATCTCCCTTTAGTTAGCCACATAGATTAACTAGGAAAATTTGAAAGCGACCCATTATCTGCACATGTTTTTCATTTGAGCCAGGAACAATATAACATAGTTTAAATAGGGGATTTTGTAAAGGATCACCGATATCCACACGTTCAAAATATGTTCTTGTTCACCTTATGCTCACACACACTCAACCAATAAGAAAAGCAAGACACCTAAAACTAACTTAACCAAACTCACTAAATTTTCCCCACGGGGGCCACAAAAGAATTTATAGTTTAAGTTAGGATCAAGGGGGTAGGCATCCAATAAGTTTCCTTGATCATACTTCATATTGAAACATAGAAGTTGTGTATTTATGGAGCTTCAAATCCACCTATCATCCCACGACAAAGAAAACCCGAGCGCGGCAGAGACCCGATTCAGAGGGGCTTAGGCTTAGGCACACTGCGTGCAGTATCAGTTAGAGATACCTGACCCGACTGATACTCAGTACTGTTAGCTGGCTACCAAGAAGCCCAAGACTTGAACACTCACGTGGGACAGTGGTTCTTAGTGGCCAAAAACTAGGGCATCCTTTACCCTATAGGTGGCAGTGCAGGCAAGCACCAGACCCTCTACCCTTACCTTGGTGGATTCTCTTCGGCTGACTGGGGGCATCGCCAACTCTTACGAGACGTTGTGCCAGCACTCGCTAGAAATATTCTCAAAGCCCAATTACTTTTGAGTGTGTGAGGATGCAATAGGTCTTCTAGGATTTTGAGTCTCAGATGTAAACAAACAAAAACACTTTTTTTCTTGATTGATCACATAGATTAATTTAAAGGGAAAATTTATTTTATTTTCGCTTTGTTTTATGTATGTGGCCATAAATTTTCTTTGATCATAGACTCTATCCTCTCAAATTTTTCCAAAACCTAACTTGGTCGACACTCAAACGGTCCCAACGGAACCTCGTCAATTGAAGCGTCTTTTGGACCTCCCCTCATTACCGGGAGGGGTTCCAGGCATTTTTCCAATTAGGTGTCAAAGATGAAACACTGCCACTGTCATTGGTTCATCCTTCATTGGAGCAGCCATAGTTGGGAACCCTAGTCGGTTTCCCAACACCACACCACACACAACTCCCCCCTCAACCCCTAGGGGGAAAAAGAGTGCGTCCCATTCAGGAAGCCAACTGAATACACAGTAGGGTACATCACAGACCAACCCTCATTCTAACCAGAACTTTGTGTCTTCACACATTGCAATGGCGTCAACCTCCTAGTCACCTTTCTTAGCTTCGTTGAATCTACCCGATTTAACCAATCTAACGAATGACCCCATTGCACACGATTCTTCATGGCCTCCCATGCCCACGAAGCTCCCTTCGGATATACCAAAATTCGAAGGCAAGCAAGTGGAAGACCAAGGTAATCATGTAATGACCTTTCACCTATGGTGCTCATCGAACAGTATCATCGATGACACTATTCTATTGAGGCTATTTCAACGCACTCTTACAGGAGTAGCTGCAAAGTGGTATGTGGAGAAACCTCTTGCTTCACATGGAACCTTTAGTGCCCTTGCTACCACATTCCACACATATTTTCAGTTACGCATTCACCATGATTCGGGAATCGAATTACTGATTCATTTTAGACAAACCCTCGCTATCCATTTCTTGGACCATCTTCATGAATGGAGGCGGTGTCACATTTTATGTAAAGCTAGATTTGACAATCCGTTCCTCTTAGATTTATTCTTGAAAACTTTGACAACATATATTTCAAAGGATGTGGCACAACAAAACCCCACATCCAAAGAGGATGCAATCAATAAAGCCTAGAAGCTTGAATTGATTTATATGTGGTCAAGATACATTTACAACATCCTACCTAACACCTTGCACCTGCAAACGTTGGCCACAAAATAAAGGGTAGAAAGGCCCCTCGAATTTTAAAATCAGCAGACCGGGAAATTATTAAAAAGTTGCGAGATATTCAGCAAATAGGAAATTTGGGAAAAATCAGCAAAAGCCCAAATGGGCAGTTGAAGAACGACCTACTGATACCTCCAACAGACCAGACCCAGGATAGTCTCAGAAACCACCATTACAATGTTGGGGATGTGGTGAGGCACATTATTTTAAGAATTACCCTCATCGTGGAAGAAATGAAGTTACAACCAATTTTCAAGAGGCATATACAATAGGGGATGTTGCACAAAACATACTTAGGATCAATGCTGCACTAGAAGATCGGAAAGCGGATTTCCAGCCAACTATGATAGAACTAGAAGGTAAGCTAAAATCCCAAACTGTTTCCATTTTGGTTGATCCTGGTGCCAGTTTAAGTTATATAAACCCTCGAGTAGTTGAAAACTGTAAACTACAAATCTAGAAATTTAAAATTCCATGGTTGGTACAATTAGCTACAGGGGCAAAGAGACGAGTTAATGCCAAAATCTCAAATTTTATTCTGAATATCAGAGAACAACATATAATTGTAGAACTGAATATTCTACATTTGGGCTCCTAGGATATTTTGTGGGGAATGGATTAGTTAGAAAGGCATTGGTCATTGGTAGATTTCAAGGAGAAAGTTATCCATTTTAAGGCAGAAGATGGTACACATCAAGAATTGCAAGAAATTAAAGAAGCCACTTCGATTACGCCCCATTATTGCGATTAGGGGAATTTTGAGGTCTAAAATGGGTCTCCTAAGAAAAATGTAGAACCAAAATAAATGTTATAAGAACCAATAGGATTCAAGATGATGATGTCAACCATGGGGGATGATTCACCATTTTTTAAGTAAAATGGTAAAAATATTAAAAAATAATAAAATAATAAAACTACTTTTTCAACTTATATCCCAAAGTTTTTACTCAAATTTTGAGTGGGAGTACTCGTTGGATGCAAAATTTAATTCATCATCCAAGGAGTACCCATGTTGCATACTTTTGATGGACTCTGCTACACGAAAAATAAGAAATACATGAAAAAATGCGATTGCAATCACGTTTTTCATGTTTTTTTTCATTTTTCATGTAGAAGGATCCATCGAAAGTATGCAAATGGGTACTCCTTGGATGAGGAATTAAAATTTTCATTTAACAAGTACTCCCGCTTGAAATTTGAGTAAAAACTTTGCACGACAAGTTGAAAATATGAGTTGAAAAAGTAGTTTTTTTTTTCTTTTTTCCCTATAAAATTTGATGATGTAATAAAATCTTCTTTTGTTATTTCCACTATTATTTTATAATTTCCTTAGGAGGTCCATTTTAGACCTCAGAATTCCCCTAATGATTCCAACTGGGTAAATGCATTAGAAAGGGGTGTCAACTTCATGCAATTCAGATGGGGTTTTCTAACACCAAGAACAAGACCCTTATGCTGGAAAATATAAATGTTGTCCAGAAATTCACGGACGTGTTTCCTGAAAATATTCCAGGATTACCCCAAAAATGAGACATTGATTTTACTATAGAGTTAATACCCAGGGCAACGCCTGAGTCATGAGCACCATACAGAATGAGTGTAACTGAACTGACAAAATTAAAAATGCAGCTGCAAGAACTAACGGACAAAGGTTATATTCGGCCAAGTGTGTCCCCTTGGGGAGCACCAATGTTGTTTGTTAAGAAGAAGGATGGTACGATGCGGATGTGCATGGATTACCGACAACTTAATAAGCTGAATGTAAAAAACAAGTACCCATTGCCACGTATATATGACCCCTTCGATCAAGTGAAGGAAGCAATGATATTTTCAAAGATTGACATGAGATTTGGGTATCATCAGATACTGATTAAGGATGAGGACATATCCAAAATATTTTTCCGTACCCGGTACAGACATTATGAATTTGTGGTGTTACCATTCGGTTAACCAATGCACCAACAACTTTCATGAGCCTGATGCATGGTATCTTTCACCTTTTTTTGGATAAATTTGTTTTAATCTTCATTGATGATATATTGATCTTTTCTAAGAATATTGAAGAGCACAAGGAACACTTACGCTTGGTGCTAAAAATGTTACGGGAACACCAACTCTACTCCAAATTTACTAAATGTGATTTTTACAAGGAATAGATCCAATATTTGGGCCATGCAATATCCGCTAAGGGGATTTCTGTAGACCCCAAAAAGATAAAGACGATTATGGAATGGAGAGTTCTTAGAAATATAGCAGACATACGTTCATTCATGGGCTTAGCTGGTTACTCCCGGCGATTCATTGAAGGCTTCTCTAAGATAGCCTTTTCCATTACCTCCTTGCAGCAAAAGGGGAGAGTATTTAATTGGACTAAAGAGTTTCAAAGTAGTTTTGAGCGACTAAAATAACTATTAACTATTGCCCCTGTACTGAAAGTAGCGGATCCATGAAGAGAATTCTAAGTCTTCACTAATGCCTATAAGGAAGGGGTGGGAGCAGTATTGACCCAAGAAGGTAAGTTCATAGCATATGAATCCAGGAAATTGAAGGATCATGAGAAGAGTTAATTTGCCTATGATTTAGAGCTAACTGTATTAGTACATGCCCTTCGAGTTTGGAAACATTAATTGTTGGGGAAAAGATTTGTGCTAAGAACCGACCATAGCAGTTTGACTAGCTACTTTAAACAATCTGATTTAAATTCCCGCCAAAAAAGATGGAATGTGTTCCTAAGTGAATTTGATTTTGACCTTCAACATGTAAAAGGTAAAGAGAATCATGTTGCCGATGCTTTAAGCATAAAATTACATTGCATCTATGAACTTTATTAAAATCAAGTTGAATCTAAGTTCCAGGAGTAGATCATGGAGACAGCAAAGAGGGATCCTGAATATCAATTATTATGGCAGCAAGAAAGAGAGGCTCAAAAACAAGGAAAGAAATCTGATTATGAAATTAATGATAAAAATCTCTTGTTATTTCGAAGGAAGATACGTATTCCAAATTAGATGAGATTAAAGGAGCTGATTTTGGATGAATATCATCAGAGTTCCTATGCAAGAAATCCAGGATATCAAAAGATGCTAACACCAATTAGGAAAGACTATTTCTATCCCGGAATGCATAAAAAAATTGCTATATACCAGACCAAATGTTTGCAATGTCAGAAAGTCAAGGTGTAGCACCAACATCCAGCGGGATTTCTTCAGCCTATTCCTGTACCAGAATGGAAATGGGAAGTCATTTCACTTGATTTCATCACAGGATTACCAATAATTAAAAGACACAATGATTCAGTTACGATGGTGGTGATTAGGCTCAGCAAGGTATCTCATTTCATACCTATCCAGCCAACTTACAAGACCATACAGATTGCTGACATATTAATGAGAGAAAAATTTAGACTACACGGTATTCCAAGAATTGTCATCTCAGATCGAGATGTAAATTTTACATCAACTTTCTGGAAGATACTATTCACTGGCTTGGGAACACAAATCCAGTTTAGTACCGCTTATCATCCTCAAACGGATGGACATACGGAGAGGGTGAATCAAATATTATAGGATATGATGCGCATGTACATGATGCAACAACCCACAAAGTGGGAAGAGTATCTGCATCTGGTTGAATTCACTTATAATAACGGATATCAAGAATCCCTCAAGATGAGTCATTTTGAAGCATTGTACGGGACACAATGCTGGACCCCCATAAATTGAAGCAGTATGGAAACCAAATTGATGCTTGAACCAGACATGCTGGAGGAAATGGAGCATGAGCTAAGAAAGATTAGACAAAACTTAAAAGAAACCTAAGACAGGCAAAAGATATATGTAGACCGAAAGATAACTTTCCAGTAAATTGAGGTGGGTGACCACGTAAATGTGAGAATTAAACCAAAGAAGAGTACTTTGAGGTGGAATAATTGTGCCAAATTGGCTCCCAGGTATTTCTGACCTTTCTAAATATTGGAACAAATAGGGTCGATGGCTCATCGACTGGCTCTTCCTAGTCACATATTAGTACATAATGTGTTCCATGTATCTCTATTGAAGCGATACATACATAACCCCAAGCATGTGATACACTGGCAGAGTATACATGTATGTTATGATTACATTATGGCTTGCAAATGAGAAGGGTCCTTAATTAAATTAATTATAAATTGTTGTTTGGAGGTAGAATCGGATGATGAGTTTCTGGTAGAACCTCAGCATATTCTCGATCAGAGAGAAATAACACTCCGAAGGCGAGTCATCCCCCAAGTTAAGGTGCAATGGAATAACTTTATTCCAGAGGAGGCTACCTGGGAGGATGAAAACTTTATTCGTAGGCATATCCTAAAATGATTTCAATGATTAAGTAACACTGAGGACGATTTTTACCTTAGTGGGGGAAGATGTAACACCCCGTTTTATTTTAATTATGGTTGACATACTTTTACAAATACATTTGAATTATTAAGTGAAAAGATAACTAAAGAATATGGTTATTCGTTAGTAAGAATTGAGTTTATTTTATAAATAAAATTGATAATTACCTTGAGTAAATGGATTACCTGAATGGTAAAATAATTCCAAGATTCTAGAGTAAAAGGTAAAGGTGGTTTCTGACAGTTACCTTCCCCAAGAGGATAAAAAGGAAATCTTAGGAAGGGGAAGGGGTTTTTTTCAGAAAGAGAGAAGAGGGTTAAAAACAATATGTTGTGAAGGAAAGATTTGTCCAGAGCTGGTAAGAAACCAGTGGAGCTTTGACACCTGAGGGAAGTGTAGGCTAGACAGAGTTCCTGAGGCCTAACCTCTGATAAATTACCTACTACATAAGACTCTGGTGTGGAGCATGAGGGAGCAAAGGACGTGATTGCCTCTCTCAAGGTTGGACGGAACCATCAGTTATCTGAAAGAAAAATACATAGATAAGTATTTCCATTTGTTGTTACAATTCAAGTGATAAAAAGAAGTGTGTAACTTAGTTCCACTATTCTGTTATTTATTCATCTCTGTTAGGATTGAATAGTACATAATTTCTAATTTCTTAAAAGTAGAAGACAGAGTCTGAAAGTTAAATTTAAATAACCAGAAAAGCTGGAAGATGGTTATTTAGAAATTATAAATTATTATATGTTATGATGTTTGAAATTACTACAAATTGTTACAAATCTAAAATATGTATAGAAGGAAGACCCCATATGATACAGACATAAACTATGTATTAAAATAGTAATTATTTGCCACATGTGATAGAACCAATGAGCATACACTGTCAAGGCTCCATAATCTAATCAAGAAACATAGAATCTGTAAGTACATGGGTGAAAACATTATTTACAAACTTTAGAACAATGAGGCTCAGAGGTTTAGAGCCAAGCATGTGGTGATAGGGCTGGGATCATGGTCCTCTGGCCATTGCATCCGGAAGAACCGAAGCATACTAATATTAACTGAGAAGAATAAAGTTGTAGCAATTACAAACATTATCAACTCTCGGAAGGAAGCTAAAGGAAATTACAACTTCATTTCCTGAAACAATCAAACGGTAGACATATCAGAAAAACACACTGTTATGATAACCGAGAAATTATTTGAAGATAGAAAACCCCGAATTTTTAGCCAGTCACAAGACCCTCAGGCTTAGGGAAATATCCAGATAAACACATGAAAAAAGGAGTCATTCAGTGCATATATACATTAACTATAAAAATAATTCAATGTGTACAAGAAAATTATAAAGATTAAGTCTCTTCTACTTCTGTAGGGTTTTGCGCTGAATCACATAGGCTTTACCTCTGAATTAAAAATATAAATACATAGCCTAACAATAAATACATGGTGTAGTAGGCCTCCAGACCCAAGAGGGATGAATACATCAGATTGTTAAAACTATTCAAGAAAACATTGAAACAATAATATTACACCCAAAAACCATTTAACGAAAAGAGGGACTCAGAAGCCCTTGCATGCAAAACAATAATTGCGGTCGGATGTTGCACCTGTTCAAAAAGAGGGTATAACCCTCAGTAACCTAAAATAGATAAAAATAAGGATGCACAATTGGATAGCAAGGGGCATATCTGTGGTGGTCGCGTTGGAAGTAATGTGTTGAGTTCGAAAGGACCCACGCGGTTCCGGCATAAACCAGACCTGCAACAAATGAAGAACAAAAAGGGGTTAACCATGGTTGAGAGGGAATAGGAAAAACCCTTAGAAAAAAAAACATGAGATTAAAACACTAAACAAATCGAAAGGAAAACCCATTAAGGGTTTGAAAAATTACCTACACAGGTCGGACACGTAATGGCCCACTTCGCACCATTCATTCGGTGTGAATGACAGAACGAAGATGCTAACCAACATGGAAACGCTCGCCCACACTTGCCTTGAATTAAGATAGGTTGGAAACAGAGGAAGACCAAATGAAATACCCTTCTAGGGGTTAGCCATCGAACATTAAACCCAAAACCAACAAAGCTAAAAACAGTAAGGTATGCAGCAGAGTATACCCGGAACATGGATAATATCACCGCAATAATACAATGGAAAAACATTAACAGATAATCTAAATGCAGTTTTGAGAAACCGCCCGAGCCTCATGACATATCACAAAACAATATATATATATATATATATATATATATATATACATATGCAAGAAACGATTAGCATGAACCAGTTATGTAAAGAAAAAACCTGATGCATTGTGGGCGAACTATACCTCAAGCGCCAAGACAGAGACATAAAGAGCTGAACTGTTCTGGAAGTAGCGACGAATGAGCCAGGGTTGCGGGGCATAGGGCGGGTAGTTACCCTAACCTTTCCTGCTTACCCCATGTCCTTCAAATCTAGGGATTCAAGGATCAACGGTGAGCAGAGCACAATGGATTTGATAGTGTTGGACAACTTCCATCCATCCACCGTCACAGATAGCCGAAACTCCAATGTCAAGGTGATGAGATATTAATAACATTAATCAAAAACTAATGTGCAAAGTACTTGGCTACATGCGTGAGTAAATAGTAAATTCAATAACTATTATGTGTTGCATAATGAAAAGAGAAATCCATATAAATGTATTAAACTAGGATCCTTAAGTACATTGCTTATGATGCCTTAACATGAATGATTAACCACAATTTGTAATCTGTTCATGCGTTGACTCAATAATATATATATATATATATATATATATATATATATATATATATATATATATATATATATATATATATATATATTAAATATATAAATAAGTATAGTAAAGGTATATATATCATTACCATATATATATATATATATATATATATATATATGGTTAATATGCACATGAATAGAATCAAATGAGTATAGTAAGTAATAAAAGTAGATAGTTAATTTTTTAATGGTATGTTTATTAAAGTTGTGACAATCACGCGGGGATTTGATGTGGACTAAACATGGATCTAAATTTTTTTGACATAGAGGAAACATGGATGTGATATTGTAACATTCAACATTAAAAAAAAACTCAAAAAAAAAATACCACCTAGCAAAAATTACACACACTTGATAATTTAACTAGCCATACTACCATTGTATTAAAGTTCTAACCCTACACATAAGAATTACTCATGACCTTATCACTGCCATTCAAAACTAAGGTTCCAATACTTTAATGCAAGTTTTACTTAAGGATTGAACTACAATTTCGGAACATAGGATTATATGATTAACTCATACATATGTTGCTTAATTAAATAAGTTCAACTCGTTACGACAGAGAAATTAGCTGTCGCGGAGCTGACTACTAAATATTGTGGTACAGATCATTACTTTCACTGGACAACTGTAGGATTTCACCGAGCTATACTATACTTTCCGATTTGATCTTCGTTGTTTTCCACCGTTGGATCTGGGTTCATCAACGTTTGTCGATTCTGGGCAGGAGTTACCTAGATTACTCCGCCAACCCTAGACAATCTTGATTCTGTTCATTGTGCTTGAGCTATGAGGGCTGTTAACACTCTGATTTTCCTTCCGACTCTCATTCAAGTTTTGGCTTCCTCTCGGATACACCTTCACCCCACTTCAAAGGGTTTTCCAAGGTGTAAATATGTATGGTGCTTCGATCTGGTGCAGAGGATGTGGCCTCGCGTATAGTGATAAGACTCTGAGTGCTTAACTGATATTGCGTTCCATTTGGAAACTGGGTTATGATAACAAAACTTACAGGTAGAGTTTATTCCTTAACTTTTCTCGTTGTAACTTCACAAGCTTCTATCGTAGCCATATTTCTGAAGTCCTTCTATATTTTTTTTAATGATTAACTGTTGTCCAATTTCTGTGACTTACTGGCAGTTCTTGAGCATGATAATTCCCAAAAGAAGAGATGGGTCTGCCTCAAAACCTTCATGTTCTTTTAATAAAACAGTTGTCGCCTCTTTTAATACTTATTTACTCTGGAAAACTTATCTTTACATTTGCTTTGCCATTGGGCTTGTACTGAGCCATTCCATCTAGATTATGTCTACAGGTCTATTTTCATAGGTTAGAAGTATTCACATCTTGCGGATTTTTGACTTGAAGTTCTTCTTTTTAGAAGGGTTTACAGGTAAAATCGAATAGATCTGATACGATACCTGTCTCTACAGGTATTTAATCACTCGCACAGCCATGCGACCATGATTCTCTTAAGGAGTTTTTTCCAAATCTTTCTTTTGTGGGGTTTATAATGTCGATTTATATGACTTGTTGTTTTTTGGCCTCCAAAGGTCCAGATTCATTTCTATGTACATTTATTGTAACGATTATTATCTTAAGAAAAGACAGAGTTCCACTAGAACTCAAACTCTTTCCTCACTCGCTCTTTTAATGGAAGATATCTTTATTTTACCGTTAATGGTGATGTACATAGGTTTTATCATTCTGTTTGTTATAGTTTTTGTTACAGTTATTAGTTACCTGTACTATATAATTTACCTAGATATAGTATGGAGTTTTCTTGTACCACTTATCTCTTAAGCTTTGTATCTTATTATTACTGTGAAAATAAATTAGCTTGTTCGTCCTTTGTACATATGTTAAAATACTGCATATTTCTCATTCTGGGTTTTTCCTTCCAGACTATCGCTTGGTTTTTAGGTACTGTTTTTAGTTTACTACCTTTCTTTTGAATCACAAAGTAAATGTTCATAAAGTTGTCTTGTTCAGTCAAATACTTTATTTCATGATAAAAAAAATGGCTAGTTGGAATTTTCTTTCTTCTAAGTTTGAACCTCGGTATTCTGGAATGTTATCTCTTACTGTTACTCCTTTATATATATTTACTTCACCAACTTAGACTATTAACTTCAGTTTTTTGCAACAGAACACTAGCAAATGGTGACCGGACCACCGCCCTTAGAGTCTCTCTATAGGACTGTAATGGAAAATAGAGAGACGATGTGTCTCGGACAGGGTTTTACCCAGAACCCAAGAGCAACAGCTCTCTCTTTGTTTCCTTTACTTATTCAGATTTCTATTTTCAAATTAAAGATACATTCCCTATCTCTTTCACATCATATCAGAACATATATAAAATTAATCCATGAATATATATATATATATATATATATATATACTCGTTGTAACAATATATAACAAATTTTCCTAAGTTATTTTAAAAAAATAATCGAACTAGCATGTCTAGATAACTCCATAATAATAACACATCCTAATTCCCTGTACTCATACAAATTTAGAAAAAAATTCATAGTAAAAATATTCTAAAAGAGAAATCGTCTTTTATGTTCATTTCTAACACCTGTCACAGAAATTCCTAATAGATTTCTGTCACTAGTAGTTTAGTAAAAATACTTATATACACATGTAAAGATTGTATTACAGTACTTTAAACACTTAGAATACATAGATCTACTTATCTGATTATTCGTTTTTAGTTGTTTTCCTCCCAACCATCAAGAGAGGCGATTATGTCCTCCTCTTGCCCCCGTGCTCCAATCCAGAATGGTACGGGTTAACAGTGGATATTTCTACTATGACCTCAGGACTCCCAGTTTAGTCAGTACCAGAAATAATTCGAGATCTTTCTGAGTTCTTTCCACTGATCACAACCAGCTCTAGAAAAATTATCACTCTCCCCTTTTTCCATCAACAGAACCCCTACTCCTCACTGGGATTATTCTCTTATCCCTAGAGGAGCAGGTAATTGTTTCCAACTGTCCCCAACCATTTCCAATTCTTGGAAAACCTTTTACCATCAGCTTTTACTTTCATGAGGTTAATTCTCATAACTGATTTATTATTCATAATTAATTACTAATGAAAATAAATTTTCAGCAAATAATCATAATTCCAATCTTTTCCTTGAAACAATAATTAAAATTGTCTTTTAACTAATTAACAACTAGTTATCTTTAATGAGGCTATCACATCTTCCCCCCCTGGAAGTAACACCATCCTCGGTGCTTCACTCTAGCTCTGAGAAGAGCTCTGGGTAAGCTTTCCACACTAATATTTCGTCCTCCCAAGTAGCCTCATCCGGGCCGGAGTGTTTCCATTGCACTTTAACCTGGGTGATGACTCGCTTTCAGAGCATGATTTCCCTCCGGTCAAGTATGTGTTGCGGCTCAACCAGAAACTCGACGTTTGGCTTTACCTGTGAACATCAAAATTCCATGTCAAATTCTTATAAACAAAACATATCTCAGGTTAGGATTTATAGTTTTATTCTACCTGTATATTTTTCCAATATATTAGGTGCTTTGCATCATGAACATAACGCTTCAACAAGGACACATGAAACACATTGTGTACTCGTATGTGACTGGGTAAATCCAGTCGATAAGCCACAGGTCCTACCCTTTCCAAAATTTGGAAAGGTCCATAGAACCTGGGAGCCAACTTGGCACAAGAGTTCCACCGCAAGGTATTCCTCTTAGGTTTAATCCTTACATACACATGGTCTCCTACTTTGAATTCCCGATAAGACCTCTTTTTATCTGCATAGATATTTTGCTGATCTTGTGCAGCCTTCAGATTTTGTCTTCTTTTCTTTACTTCTGATTCCTTTTCAACAAGCATCTTGGGTCCCAACATTAATTTTGTCTCGGGGTTGCTCCAATTTATGGGTGTACGACACTGCTTCCCATACAAGGCCTCGAAAGGACTCATCTTCAGGGACTCCTGGTAACCATTATTATAGGCAAATTCTACCAGATGCAAACAATCCTCCCATTCGGTTGGTTGCTACATCACATACATACGCAACATGTCTTTCAATACTTGGTTTACTCGCTCTATTTGACCATCAGTTTGGGGATGATAAGTTGTGCTGAAGTTTATTTGAGTCTCCAGTCCAGTAAACAAAGTCTTCCAGAATACAGAAGTAAACTTAACATCCCAGTCCGAAATAACTGTCTTTGGAATTCCATGCAGCCTGAAAATTTCCTTCATGAATATGTCAGTTATCTGTATAGTCTTGTAAGTAGACTGCACAGGTATAAAATGTGCAGAATTACTCAATCTGTCCACTACCACCATGATGGAGTCATTTTGCCTTTTTGTTCGGGGTAGGCCTGTAATGAAGTCCAGGGATATGACCTCCCACTTCCATTCAGGTATCGATATGGGCTGAAACAATCCTATGGGATGTCAATGCTCCACCTTCATCTGTTGACACTCCAAACATTTACTTAAATACTCAACAATGTTTTTATGCATAACAGGCTACAAATATGTCTTTCTAATTGCAGTCAACATTTTTTGGTACCTTGGGTGACCTGCATAATTGCTGCGATGGTATTTATTCAATATCAGCTCCTTTAGATCCATACGGTTTGGTACATACACCTTACCTCTAAAGGTTATTATCTGATCATCTCTTACCCCATACTCAGAAGTACCTCCTTGCTTTCTGGTTTCTTCCATTTTCTACCATAGGAATTGATATTCCGGATCTTTTTGTGCTTCTTCTTTTACTTGTTCTAAGAATTTATTTTCAATATGATGGTAGTAAAGCTCATAAACACAATGCCTTTTTCTACTTAACGCATCAGCCACCTGATTCTCTTTTCCTTTTACATGTTGGATATCCATATCGAACTCGCTTAGAAGGGCATTCCATCTTGCCTGTCTAGAGTTTAAATCAGCTTGCTTGAAGTAACTAGTCAAGCTACTCTAATCTATTTTAAGCACAAACTTTTTACCTAGCAAGTAGTGTCTCCATATCCGGAGCATATGTACTACTGCTGTTAGTTCTAGATCATATGCTGAATATCTTTGTTCATGTTCCTTCAACTTTCTTGATTCGTATGCCACCACTTTGCCTTCCTGAGATAGAACTTCTCCAACTCCCTCCTTACTAGCGTCTGTACAAACTTCGAATTCTTTGTTGGGGTCAGATACCTTCAACACTGGTGCAGTAGTCAAAAGTTGTTTCAACTTTTCAAAACTGTTCTGACATTCAACAGTCCACTTGAAAAAATTTCCTTTTCTCTGTAAAGAAGTAATAGGAAAAGTAATTATGGAAAATCCTTCAATAAATCTTCGGTAATACCCAGCTAATCTCATAAATGATCGAATGTCTGCCACATTCTGTGGTACTCACCATTCCATAATTGTATTAATCTTTTCTAGGTCAACAACAATTCCCTCCATTGTAATGACATGGCCTAGGTACTGGATTTCGGTTTTAAAGAAGTCACATTTGCTGAACTTAGCGTACAGTTGATGTTTCCTTAAAATTTCCAACACCACCCTTAAATCCTCTTTATGTTCTTCCTGATTTTTAGAATAAATTGAAATGTCATCTATAAATATGAGTACAAAATTGTCCAAGAAAGGGTGGAAGATTCCATGCATTAACCTCATAAAGGTTGTTGGTGCATTTATTAACCCAAAGGGTAACACCACAAATTAATAATGCTCATACCTGGTATGGAAAGCTATTTTTTAGATGTCTTCATCCTTGATTCGGCCCTGGTGATATCCAGAACTTAAATCGATTTTAGAAAACACAGTGGCTCCCTTCACATGATCAAACAGATCATCGATCCTTGGTAAGGGATACTTATTCTTGATGGTTAATTTGTTGAGTTGCCTATAGTCCATGCACATCTGCATGGTTTTGTCCTTTTTCTTCATGAACAACACTAGTGCTCCCCAAGGAGACACTCGAATGAATGCAACCTTTGTCCAGCAGCTCCTGTAACTGTATTTTCAATTCTGTTAATTCTGGAATACTCATTCTGTAAGGAGCCCTTGACACAGGTGAGGCTCTTGGCATTAAATCTATGGTGAAGTCAATGTCTCGTCTTGGTGGTAATCCAGGAATATTTTCTGGAAAGACATCCCAGAAATCTTGCACCATAGGTATATTTTCCATCATAGGTGTTTTTTCCTTAGAATTTGCATATCCCACCTGAATAGCATATAAATGGCATCCCTTCCTTATACATTTATTCATTTGGGATGTTGCAATTGGGCGTAACTGTAATGGATTCTTGATTCCTTGAATTTCGTTACTTGTTCCATCGTGCATTCGGTAGTACATAATATTTTCCTTGCAGTCCACTAAGGTCCAATGTTTTTCTAGCTAGTCCATGCCTAGCAAAACATCGTAGGACCCTAATGGCAGTGTGTTCAAGTCTACTTGTAACTTCTGTTCTGAAATTTCCAAAGTACAGTCTGGAATTTTAGCAGTTACTTTTCATTTTGCTCCAGTGGCTAGTTGTACCAGCCATGAATTTTTTAAATTTCTTTTCTTTCAAATTACACATTTCCACTATTTTTGGACTAACTAACTTAGACTCGCACCAGGGTCTAACAAAATGGAAATCGATTGAGACAATAATTTACCTTCTAGCTCAATCATTGTTGGCTGATAATCTGTCTGTCAATCCTCCAATGCCGCATTGATACGAGGGATGTTTCGCGCCACATCACCAACTATAGAAGCTTCCTGTAAGTTTGCAACTATGTTATTTCTTTCTCGCTGTGGATAGTTTTTGTAGTAGTGTGTCTCACCACACCCCCAACACTATAAAGGTGGCTTGGTCACCTGTCCTTGCTCAGGCTTTTTGGATGCCTTTGTAGGTTTTTCTTCTGCTGGCCAACGAGTCCTTTGATGATTTCTGCCAAATTGTTTGCTCACAGGATTTCGGGAAGAATTTTTAAAGTCACTACTTTTGAATCCTTTGAAATTGGAGTTGCTTTTCTGTCCTTTCCTAGGCGGCCAACTTTTCCCAACCTCTCCTTTAGCCTTGGAATACTGATAGCACATTTGTGCCTTACGAATGGCTTCATCCATGGTTTTGGGATTAACAAACTCAATATGCTCTTTCATATGTGTTGGCAGGCTGCTCAAAAATCTCTGCGCCTTAGCATTTTCCTCTCGAAGATATGGAACATATCATAATAGAGAGGTGAAATTAGTGATATATTCATCCATAGTCATCTGTCCCAGTCTTAAATCATGAACTTCCTTAGCTTTTTCATCATAGAATCGTTTTGTCAGATATTTGTCCTTAAATTATTGTTGGAATGATTCCCAGGTGACATCTTGTTCCTCAATGCTGCGAACATTCTTCACTTCTTCCCACCATAAAGTGTCTTTCTCTCTTAACTAATATATGCCAGCCAATCTGGCCTTTAGGTTGCTACTGTACTTGTACACCTAAAAATATTTTTTCATGTTTATTAACCATGCTTCAACCACTTCCTCAGCTTCACCATCAAATGTTGGTGGTTTTATTTTTCGAAACTCCCCCTGAAGTTCTACTTTCTGCTTTTTAACCTCTTGTTGATCTAACACATTGCCAGATTCTGCTTCATTGTAATTTATGTTCTTGCTTCAGTGGGATGCGCTTCTTTCCACTGTTTCAGTGGTGTTCTGTCTTGTCTATTGCTCCTCTTCTTCTTGCATGCCTCTGTCAGTACTTGGATGTTTCACTTCTTGGGTTTGTTTATCAGACAGACTCTTTAATACTTTTTTCCTGCTCTTGCAGTAATCGTTCATTATATTTCTGAACACGCACCATTTCCTCCTGTAGTTGTTGTACCATATTCAGCAGGGAGCTGGTTTGGTGCTGCTATTCTTCGAGCAGTCTACTAGTTTGTCGGTGTTGATCAACACTTAACTGAACACACATTTCTGGGTTCATCACTAGTTGAGCTTGGGGTTCCCCAGTGCCTTGGGGTGGTGGTTGCGTTGTTCCCCTTCTCATTATGTTTCTGAATTATCTCTCTGTGCATCAGGACAGACAGCTTAATAGTTAGTTGACCCTTAGGGTCCCAGCATATGAACGTTGCTCTGATACCACTTGTAACATTCAACATTAAAAAAAAAAAAACTAAAAAAAATTAAATACCACTTAGCAAAAATTACACACACCTCATAATTTATCTAGCCATACAACCATTGTATTAAAGTTATAACCCTACACATAAGAAATACTCATGACATTATCATTGCCATTCGAAATTAAGGTTCCAATACTTTAATGAAAGTTTTAAAAAAGGATTAAACTACAATTTCGGAACTTAGGATTATATGATTCACTCATACTTATTCTGCTTAATTAAATAAGTTCGCCTCGTTACCACCGAGAAATTAGTTGTCATGGAGTTGGCTATTAAATATTGCGGTACAGATCATTACTGTCATTGGACAGCTGTAGGATTTCACTGAGCTATACTGTACTTTCCGATTTGATCTTCATTGTTTTCCACCATTGGATCTGGGTTGATCAACGTTTGTCGATTTTGGGCGGGAGTTACCTAGATTATTCCGCCAACCCCAGACAATCTTGATTCTATTCATTATGTTTAAGCTATGAGGACTGTTAACACTCTGAGTTTCTTTCTGAATCTCATTCAAGTTTTCGCTTCCACTCAGATACACCTTCACCCCGCTTCAAAGGGTTTGCCAAGGTGTAAATATGTATGGTGCTTCGATCTGGTGTAGAGGATGTGGCCTCGCGTACAGTGAGGAGACTTTGAGTGCTTAAATGATATTGCGTTCCATTTGGAAATTGGGTTATGATAACAAAACTCACAGGTAGAGTTTCTTCCTTATCTTTACTCGCTGTAACTTCACAAGCTTCTATCATAGCCATATTTTTGAAGTCCTTCCATATTTTTTTTAATGATTAACTCTTATCCAATTTCGGTGACTTACTGGCAGCTCTCAGGCATGATAATTCCCAAAAGAAGAGATGGGTCTGCCTCGAAACCTTCAGGTTCGTTTACCAAAATAGTTTTCGCCTCTTTTAATACTTATTTACTCTGGAAAACTTATCTTTACATTTGCTTCACCATCGGGCTTGTACTGAGCCATTCCATCTGGATTATGTCTATAGGTCTATTTTCACAGGTTAGTAGTATTCATGTCTTGCATATTTTTGACTTGAAGTTCTTCTTTTTAGAAGGGTTTACGAGTAAAATCGAACAAATCTGATACGATACCTGTCTCTACAAGTATTTAATCACTCGCACAGCTATGCGACCATGATTCTCTTCCAGAGTTTTTTCCAAATATTTCTTTTGTGGGTTTTATAATGTCAATTTATATGACTTGTTGTTTTTCGGCCTGTGAAGGTCCAGATTCATTTCTATGTACATTTATTGTAATGATTATTATCTTAAGAAAAGACAGAGTTCCACCAGAACTGGAACTCTTTCCTCACTCGCTCTTTTAATGGAAGATATCTTTATTTTACCGTTACTGGTGATGTACATAGGTTTTAGCATTCTGTTGTTACAGTTCTTAGTTACCTGTACTATATAATTTACCCAGATATAGTCTGGAGTTTTCTTGTATCGCTTATCTCTTAAGCTTTGTATCTTGTTATTACTGTGAAAATAAATTAGCTTGTTCGTCCTTTCTACATAAGTTAAAATACTACAGATTTCTCATTCTGGGTTTTTTGTTCTAGCATATCTCTTGGTTTTTAGGTACTATTTTTAGTTTACTACCTTTCTTTTGAATCACAAAGTAAATGTTCATAAAGCCGTCTTGTTTGGTCAAATACTTTATTTCATGGTAAAAAAAATGGCTTGTTGGAATTTTCTTTCTTGTAAGTTTGAACCTCGGTATTCTGGAAGGTTATGTGTTACTGTTACTCCTTTATATATATTTATGTCACTAGTTTAGACTATTAACTTCAATTTGTTGCAACAGAACACTAGCAAATGGTGATCGGACCACCGCCCTTAGAGTCTGTGTATAGGAATGTAATGGAAAACAGAGAGACGATGTGTCTCGGATAGGGTTTTACCCAGAACCTAAGACCAACAGTGTTCTCTTTGTTTCCTTTACTTATTCAAATTTCTATTTTCAAATTAAAGATACATTCCCTATCTCTTTCACATCATATCAGAACATTTATAAAATTAATCCATATATATATATATACTCGCTATAACAATATATAACAATTTTCCTGAGTTATTTTAAAAAAAATAATCGAACTAGCATGTCCAGATAACTCCATAATAATAACACATCCTAGTTCCCTGTACTCATACATATTTAGAAAGAAATTCATAGTAAAACTTTTCTAAAAGAGAAACAGTCTTTTCTGTTCATTTCTAACACCTGTCACATAAATTCCTAACAGATTTCTGTCACTTGCAGTTTAGTAAAAATACTTATATACACATGGAAAGATTATATTACAGTACTTGAAACACTTAGAAAACATAGATCTACTTATCTGATTATCCATTTTTAGTTGTGGTCCTCCCAACCATCAAGAGAGGCGATTACATCCTCCTCTTACCCCGGTGCTCCAATCCTGAATGGTACAGGTTAACAATGGATATTTCTGTTGTGACCTCAGGACTCCCAGTCCAGTCAATACCAGAAATAATTTGGGATCTTTCTGATTGTTTTCCACTTATCACAACGAGTTGTGGATAAATGATCACTCTCTCCCTTTTCCATCAATAGAACCCCTACTCCTCACTGGGATCAGTCTCTTATCCCCAGAGGAGCAGGTAACTGTTTCCAACTGTCCCCAACCATTTCCAATTCTTGGAAAACTTTTTAACATCAGCTTTTACTTTTATGAGGTTAATTCTCATAACTGATTCATTATTCATAATTAATTACTAATTAAAATAAATTTTCAAAAAATAATCATAATTCCATTTTTTTCCTTTGAAACAATAATTAAAATTGTCTTTTAACTAGTTAACAACTAATTATCTTTAACGAGGCTATCACAGATCAGATATGGAATGATCATTCATGCATTGATGAGATTGAACATCCCAATTTTTAGCTTGATCAGAAATAAAACGATTCAAACTTGGGCGATCTCGAATGAAAACTTTCAGGGTGTTGCAGGCACATAAAGAGGAGAGTTGCCAGCCACACTAATCTCTCGCTCTATGTCCTTCAGTGTGGCAAACACCTGCAGGATTGTGGGCATGTTTTTTCTCAAGTTGTTCGCACACTCCCATGCCAGTTTGACTGCTTTGATCAGGTGTTCTGGATTTACAGACAACTACAACCTTGGATTGAAAATTTCAAGGCCCTGGAATTGGTTATGATAGGCACGGCCCACTCTGTTATAGAACGGGGCTCGCCATAATTTCCGCCAAAGTATTGCTTCCCAATTTTTAACAAAACAACTCCAAATATGTCAATATGGCTGACCTTGGTCAACTTTTTCTTGGTAAAAGTTGAGGAGTTGAGTTCTTATTAGGGGATTGTTTAGTAATTTCTAATTTTTTTATTAGTTTTTTTTTTTTTTTTTTTTTAAGTTTTACTGAACATTTTTATTTAACTTTTTCATTGTGATTTTTTTTTATTTTAAATTTCTATTTTCACTCATTATTATTATTTTTCATATTTTCAATTTAAAATGTCAAATTTTTAGGAGAAAAAAATGATTAAAAATGCGTTTTCATATATATATTTTTAATTTTTAGTTTTATTGTTTTTTAATTTGACTTGTACTTTTGTTTTTTTCTATGGTTTTTTTTTCTATTTTAAATTCCAATTTCATTAAGCCGTAGTCTAACTAGCCAGAGGAATTGCCCTGAAAATCATGAAAATTCCGATAAGATTTTCAGAAAATCCGGCAGGAATTTTCCTAAATCCATGTTATAACTATCAAAGTTTAATATTTTGTGTGTCCTACAAATTTTTGATGGTGCTGAATCCATTTCCAATGTCAAAATCAGGATTCAAACACTATTTCTGCAAGATTTTTTAACTTTTTTTGGCCCGGATTCTGGCCAATTTTGATCGTCCGGGCAATTCCTCCGGCTCTTTAGACGACTCCTTTCATTAATCATAGTTTTTTTTTACTTTAATTTTTCACCTTTATCTTTCTATAATTTCATTTCCCTTGAACCAACAATTATACAATAAAACTTCCATTTGAATGAATATAATTAAATTAGTAAAAACAATTAGTTTTTAGAATTTTGAGTATTTCTTTGCTAATTTCATTAAGAAAGTTTTATTGATACATAGTTACTAATTTTTAGCATTTGGTGAACAATTCTTTTTTAAATTTGTTTTATTTACACATCGTTTTTATAATTTGTGTCTCTAAAGTATATCAAGAATTCAAAAAATTGATCTTATTACAAGAAACGAAATTCAAGAATTCAAGAAATTGATCTGCTTGAATTTAAGAATTCAAGAAGTTTCTTTTGTCTTTTTTTTCCTTGCATTGTATTTGATAAATGTTTGTTGTTCTCACAGATAAAAGGATTTGAAAACACTTCGCTGGTGGCAAATCCAACGCAATGCATCTAAACTTTCCATTTAGAGGATTCAAATTCTATAGTGTAGAGGTTGGGGTATGGGATCCAAACTAATTCTCCAAGAGTGCTCAACAACCAAGGTATTACTAGGATCCCACTTGAAGTTCTAGATTCTACTTCAAGTGGTTTTAGAACAAAAGATTGCTTGGCATTTATTGGGAGGTTAGTCTTCAATTTCTCATTTGTTTCAACCGTTTGTTAAAGTTGTTTTACCTAGTTGTTTACATTGGTCTAAGTTACTATGCAAAAAGTTAATGTGTGAATCTACTACAACTTTATTCCTGGTTTTATTCAAAGTGAATATGTCAAATTTAACTAATATAATACTAAGTCAGAAATCATAGACAAATGTATAGTATTTGGAAAATATTTGTAAAGTGCTAATCATATATTTTATTTATTTTAATATTTAAAATTTTGTTAAATTTTTTTTTTCATTTAAACATATGAAATAAATGTTTTGATATTTATCTATAGTTATTAAAGATTTAATTTATATAATTGTGCTAGTTATAATGTGTTTGTTAAATTAATAGTTAAACCACTATTAAATATTAATGAACTTGTCATTACAATTTAATTTAATACTAAATTACAAATTATGGATCGTGCAACTCCATTTTGCTCTACAAAATAAATCAATCATTTTTAAAACATGACACCATTTGAGAGATAATAATAAAAGTTTTGTTCCATATGTCACAAATACAATTGCATTCAACTCTATATTAATCATGTAAAACTCCCATAAACTTTGTAAAAGATAAATGACTATACAAAACAAACTTCATTGAATTGACATCTCACTAACTTAAAACCAAATTATACACCTTCATTATAACCAATAAAGTATGGTGCTCACCAAAAAAACAACTAGCACAACATTTTCAGTTCATTTCTATTTTTTTTAATAAAAACTTTGATGGATCAAATTTCAACCTTCTTTAAACTAATTAGTAAGCACTAGTTACTAATTAGCACTTAAAAGATTGGTTCCCTGGCAAAAAGAGATCTTTCCGCAATAAATTTGTGGAAATAAATTATCATATTATGAAAATAAAATTCGATAATATAATATCATTCACATGGAGTGAGAATGACACAGCCCTATTTTTCTTGAAGGGTTTCCCGCTTACTCTAATGTTCAGGGGCTGTGCACGGAACAGAGCCCGAATCTCCGCCGAGAAACTGAAGGTGTAGCTGCTCCCGGCCTTCCTTGTACAGAACATGCGAGGGTTCGATTCTCTTTACCGTCAGGACTTGCCCTTCTGGGAATATGGCCCTGTACACGCTTCTGAAGAACTTCTGAAGTCATTCTGTTACACAATGCTCAATCTCCTGGGCGCCTGTCTGTGTCTCTTGCACACGAAAAAGACGCAGAGTATTAAACATGCGAGGACTATGCACAGCAGTGTAACGATTATGTCGAAGGCTAACAACGATATTGGATGGCGCTTCTGCTGCAAGGAAGAAGAAGTGGGCGCGTTCTGGGTTCTTGGGCATAATAATGTGGGGTTTCCTGCATTCTCAGGAAAGAACTACATTATGCTGCGGTTCGTTTAATGTTAGCTGGATCATCATATTGACAGAAAATCGCCACGGCAAGTACTATATTATATAATTTCTTCAATTGGTTCTTTGCCTCCCCCATTAAAATTCAATGTAGCAGGGCTAGGAATCGAACATTGGTTGCCAAGAAGACTTCGGGGAAGGGCTATACACTTTTCTTGGAACTCACACAAGAAGCTGAATCTAACTGATTTTGACTGGCTGTCTGCTTGGAAAACTATGTACTCAATCACGCCTAAGTAATGCTGAATTAAAAAAAAGGAACAGTGAATTTATGGGTGGAAGGTATGACACCATCGATTAGTTCTGTGGCTTCAAGCTAAATGTTTGATTATTGTTCAGAAGTGGAATTAATGAAATTTTGTTTCGAAGAAAGGAAGTGAGCCTCCACTGGATTTAGTGAATGGCATTTACTTTTCTCCCTTTTACACATCTAGGCACAATGCTAGGATGTTTTTGATGGTATGAAGAGATGCCAAATATATGCTACACTCTTTTTCATTATATCCATCCATACATCACATTATAATGTTTTTTTTCTATTGTAGGGGGAGAGAGATGCCAAGAGCATTTTACATTTATATATATATATAGAAGGGCGTTGATATGGAAGGTTATGATATTTATATGAAATGAATTTGGAAAGGAAGAGGTACAATATTTTAATTATATGGAAGGTTAGGATATTTATGTGAATTGAATATGAAACAGAAGAGTTATAATATTTTTTCCAATCATTTAAAACAAATTGATATATTATTTATTTATTCATATGATTTATTATTATGATGATTTGTCTTTCTTTGATCAATTTGCATTTAATCAAAAGATTGTTAAATAAACTACTAAATTGATAATTCATATGCTCATTGTGAAAAGCCTTATATAAATGGCGTTTTGTCTCTTTATAGATATGGGATAAATGTCTATGAATGAAATGATTTAGAAACTATGTGAGGACTTTGATAAATATGCCTATGAATGGAATGATTTAGAAACTGTGAGGTCTTTGATTATGTTAGTAAATCATTATTTTATTTCAAAAGTTAATTGATTGAATAATAATTATCATTATTGTATTTCAAAAGTTAATTTATTGAATAATAATTTTATTGTTTTAATTATTTATAATTTATATTTTTTAACAATTAAATTTTTTAAATTCATATTTAATTTTTAGTTGAAAAAAATAAACAATAATAATGAAAAAAAATTCAAAATACTTTATCTTGAATTGTATTTGAGAGGATATATAAATCTGATCTTCTTAGATTTTTTTTTCAACATGAAAAATACTCTGGTTTATATAATGTACTAGGATAGAGACAAAGTTGATTGCAAATGACAATAACCATTACATCCCTTTTGTTTTTGAAAAATTGTGAGCCATGCCTCCATCTAAACCGAAACAGAAATAAATTGATCCACACTTGTTACATCATAAATTGTTCCATCATCACAAAGGATTTTTAATCTATTGAGTGATAAATTAAAAAAACAGAGTCATAGGATAAGCAGAAAAACTAGCAGTCCTCCAGTCACGCTGCCTTTTGAAGTAAACAAAAATCCTATCAATTCCTTCCTGTTCCGGAAGGATCTGTTCTGGTGTTATATGAAGTTAACCTTTCCCTTTGCTCCAAGTCCATTTGAGTTGAATAACTCGTAATGCATTTCTCGGAAAGTGCCATTCAACCCTCTTTTGGATAGGCAATTCGCTTCATTGTTTTTTTCCCTGTAGATATGACAAAAAGATATGGAAGTGAAAATCCTTTTTAATGCATTAATTCTCTCACGCCATGTGATAGATATCCCGGATTTAGTGAAGTTTTCATATTCATGTGGTCAATAAGGAATTTTGAGTCCCCAAAAACCCATAACTTTTCATGTATAACTGACAGGCTCATGTATAACTTTTTCATGTATAAACACTCCGCCCACATATTCGTGCCCATCCCTCCACTCCAGTAAATTTTGTAGTGACAAGTGGGTGATATCATGAGCCAAGCACCACAGCCGCAAATTAAATTTTGTGATGCACCATCAAAATAGCTAGCAGGATAATGTACTTCAAAAGGGCGTAGTCTTTTGTATAAGTCACTAGGTGGCTTCTCTCTAAATTTAAGTTTTTCCCAAGAACTGAGTATTTGCATGCTAATTTTAATAGAAGAACAAGGCAACCCCTCAAATAGCTTCTTGTTTCGGCAACACCATATATACTAGTGGAAAAGAAAGGGAATAACTCTGAAATTTTTACCTCTTCAAAACCACCATCTTAAACATTCCTTCGTTGTCCTATATTTAGGGGTTTGTATCTGTAAATGAGCACATAAAGATGCAAGAATCTCCCTTGCATCTTATCAGTCTCTTCTCCACATAACATACATAACCCCAGTCCCTGCCATCCCCTTCTTTGCAAATTTCTCCACGTTAGATTCTTATCTTTCCACACAAGCCAGATAAAGATGACCATATTCACTTGTACATTGACCTTCCACATATCCTTAAACCAGCAATCTGGTTCGTAATCCAGCTTTTTGTTTATCAGGTCAATGTATATTTCCTTTGATTGCAATCCCCCTGTAGATGTAATACCACCACATGATATTATGTCTCCAATGTTTCCCTTTCTCAATCCTAACGATCTTAAAGAATTTGTGAACTTGTTCCATTCCTCCTCTCTCAGCCCACTTAATCCCATCGTTGTATTTGACTTCCATCTTGGAGCATCGTTTTCCCAAACTTCAATAATCTAATTCATATAGAAATATCCTCGCTGATTTAAAACTGTAACAGTCTCTTCGCATAAATTATGGTTGTGGTCTATCCCCCATAAAAGGTTGCTACCAATAATGATTTTGTTTCCATTCCCAAAAAGCCACTTCAAATTTCCATAGTATAGTGACCATGTTTTACCAAAACCCTTCCAGATGTTAGACCTGTTCATGCCGTCCTCCCAGCCCAAGATGAGTAGATCCTCCATGTCCTCCTGTCCAAGATATTTATGCTTTATGATCTCATTCTGTATGCCTTTCATATGAAAACACGTCCAAAGGGATTTGATGATGAGATATTTTCCAAAGATATCAGGGTCAAATATTCCCCATCCCCCTTTTTCTTTTGGTTTTGCAATGCATTCCCACTGTGTTAAGTGTGTAGATATTTTATCTTTCCCCCCATTCCATATGAATCTTGCTATTATCTTTTTAATCTCATTCAAGATCTTGTTTGGTATAATATAAAGGTGAGCCCAGTGAACTGTGTATTGTTGGAAAACAGTCTGGTTCAAAACCAATCTTCCTCCCCTTGATAACCATTTTGTAGACCAGACATTTAACTTTTTCCGATATTTGCTTAAAATCCATCTCCAATCCTCCGTTATATAGTTCATGGCTTTCATCCGAAATCCCAGATATGTCAAACCATCCTTTAAAGGGGCCGCACTGAAGTTAAACATAGTTGCCAAATCATTGTAGACCCCTTCCTCCCCCTCTGCATAGTATAAATAAGATTTTCCCTCACTAACAATCATCCCCGTGGCGGTACAAAAACATTTTAGAATGTTTTGAAGAGCCTCCCAAATTTGTCTCAGCATCATACCAAAGATGAGGATGTCATCTACAAATAGGCTATTTGATGCAACTTTCCGAGGACTGATATTTATGCCTCTGAATCTGCACAATTCAGTAGCCCTCTTGATCTTTATGCTCAGAGCATCCATCATCAAGATAAAAAGAAGAGGAGAAAGGGCACAACCTTGTCGTAGCCCTCTACTCGGGTGAAAAAACTTAGATACTGAGCCTTTAATGATAATTTCCATTGAGGTATTGGTAATACAACCCATTACCCATGCCACAACATCTCTATCCAGACCAATTTTGAAAAGAATAAGTCTCATGAAAACCTAATCAACTCTATCATATGCTTTATTTAAATCAATTTTCATCACCATAACTTCCATCTTCTTTGAATGAATGGTGTGTAAAATTTCTTGGGTTGTTGCCATCGCATCATTTATGCTTCTGTGTTTTAAGAAACCAGATTGTTCGGGCGTGATATAAGTTGACAGGGCCACCTTTAGTCTTTCAGCAATGACTTTGGATATGATTTTATATAGTGTATTACACAAAGAAATGGGTATGTAGTTATTGAAAGATAGCTTCCCTTTTTTCTTAGGGATTAAAGCTATAAAGGTTGAGTTAATGGCCCCATGTATCCGACCACTTAACCTTGCTTCCTCCACCATGTCCGTTAGATCAATATAAATTCCTCATAGAAATGTAGGAAGAAATCTGGGGTCCAACCATCCGGACTCGGACTTTTGTCAACAGCAAATGATTTTAACGCCATCTTAATCTCATCCGGGAAAATATTATCTTTAAATCTGGTCAAATCTGCACTCTCAAACATTTTTGGATAACCCTGAAGTAAGTCCAGCTGGGCAGCAGTCACCGATTCCTCCCTCCACTTATTAAGCTCCCCAAAAAAGTCCACTACAACCTTCTTAATATCTTCTGTAGTGCACATTGTAGACCCCCCTTCCTCGATTTCCCATATGGCATTAGCACTTCTTCTACCGGAGGAAAAATTATGAAAAAATTTCGTATTTTTGTCCCCTGCCTTTAACCATGTGGCTCTGCTCTTTAACTGCCATGTCTGTTCCTCCCTAATTAAATGAGATCGGTATTCAGCTTCCAGAGACTTTAGTCTATCCAAAAAATCGTCTTTCTGTCTGCCTTCCTCCACCTCCCTTAAGATCATGGACTTTTCAGCTTTGAAAGTCTAATCCTTTCCTTTAATTTCACTTTCTTCTCCCTTTCCCACTGACACACCACCTCCTTCAATCCCCTCAATGTGTTAGATAGGTGCACCATAGATGTGATCCCATCACCTCTTTTATGACATTTCATGTACTCCCTGATTAGAGTGTTGAAATCCTCATATTCCAACCAAATTATATTAAATTTAAACGCATATCCTCCTTGTCTTTCCTCAAAATACCATCACAAGGATATCAGTCTATGATCCGATATTTTTAGATCCTCCGCTTTAGCCGAAACACCAATCATCATGGTTATAAGACTGTTATTGATGAAAAAACGATCAATGTGTTTGCCAATGAAATCTTTCCCTTTCTTGCCATTGAACCAGGTCGAGCAGTTTTCCACCAGCGAGATGTCAACAAGACCAACATCCGATATAATATCCCTTATTTCATCAGAGAGGGAGTCGACCCTACCCCTATCACCCCAAATTTCATTTGCATGAAAAGTACAATTAAAGTTACCTGCAAAAATGGAATTATGTAAAAGGAAAAAACCGCACCCCTCCATCCTCTTCCAGAAGAATAATTTGTCATGATATGGCGCATAAATGTTCAAAATATGAATTCTCCGACTGAAGCCATGAAAGAAACCCGTGAGCAAGATTCCGTTGAAAATCCCAAAAGCTTTCATTGAAACCCCTCTTGGATCCCATAAGGCAGCTAAACCTCCTGAAAGACCAGCAACATCTTTCGCGGCAATATGCCACTTTGGTAGCATAGTACGAAAGAATGCAATGGTACAGTCAACAGGTTTCATCGTTTCTTGAATCAGAATGACATAAGGCTTGGAAAAAAAAACAAAATTCTTTAAAGACATAAACTTATCATAACCCCCTAAACCCCTCAAATTTAAGGATATAATCTTCATGATGGAGACTCGGTGGATAGGGTCAAAGCTCTAAGGACCTGGCCTATGGCGAGAGACACTGGAACATCACAGAAATTTCCGTCTGGTAAGTCTTCATTCAATCCCAATATTGAAACCAACTTTTTTTTCCTCTTTGATCTATCTTTCCCCCTACGGATCGTGACGTTAGACCTAGAAGGAGGACTGATGATAATGGGCGGGGATGATGGCCATCTAGTGTCCACCGTAAGAGGTTCTAGGTTAGCATCAGGGTTTAACAATAGCATCTCGATATCGCTTCCGATGGAATTCCATGGGGATGAGGAATCACCATTCAATTGCGGAGGGGAAGGAGGAAAAGGCCGACCAGGCAAAGGAGCGTTCCCAAAATCATCCACCCAGCCACGTTTATCAGGAGAAGAAGGCATAACGAGATCCTCCAGATTGATGATCGGTAAGGGAAGAAGAGGGCAGACCCCCATCGAATCACAGAGGGTACCCTTCCCCATGGGATGTACCAGATTAGTGTTGACTCGGCCCAAACCCCCCACGGGAGAAATGGGTGTAATGCAAGGTGGGAACTCCTGGGGAAAATCAGATAACAGTTCAGATAGAAAATCACTCTCACATACAACAGAAGTGGATAGACTGTTAATGAGGATCTTACTCATAAGCAACGTCGGTTCAACTTTGGACTTTAGTTGTGGGTGACCCTTATCAACGCCACGAGTCGCCTTCCCCAGGACCACACCATTTCCGCTTCTTTGATTACCATTCTCTTGCCAACGGTTACACTTTCTCATTAGATGTACAGTCTCGTGATAGAGATGGCATCGAAAAGGCATCTGCTAGTAATCAATAGATTGTCTATAGATCACGCCATCCCACTGTAGATCAATTTGTGCAAGTAGTCCACCGGCAAAAGGAGCCTCAACTAAAACACACGCCACTCGCTTGTCAAAAACTCCAATACATTTTGGATCTACGAAATGACATCTGCCTATGTTGTTACCAATCTCATTCAGAACCCGAATGTTCCAAAACTGCAAAGGAAGACCATACAATTTTGCCCACATGAGGTGGTTTATGGGAGCATTTATACGCGGATGGAAGCTCGCGTCCCATTGGTGAAGGGCCAAGAAGCACCTTCCAAGTACCCAAGTCCTGCATAGAACCTCCCCGACATCTCCATCTTTCATTAGATGGAAACAATACCATCCATTTTCCAGTCTGCTGACCCTCGGGATATAACTCAGGAGCTTCTCCCAAGCTTTTAGGAGCCAATCCAGCATGTTAATCTTGCCGTGGTTTTCGAATTTCCACCTGCCCACCACTGCCATGTTCAATAAACTATCGACGCGCTCCCACAGGACGTCGCTTCCAAAATTGATAAGCCTGCACCCTTCTAGCGGCTTGAAAGGCTTCGCCCCCCCTTTGTTTGGCCAAGAGGAAGAGTTTGAATGTGGAGCTGAAGGTGATGAACGATGATTTTTGGATGATGAGTAGCAGAAACCCTGCAAGGTGATGGAGACATACATTCATAAGGATCAGAGGTCCCATGTGTCCGAGAAGGAAAATCGCCTTCCACCACCTTAATTGCATGCATGAAATACTCGTCCAAAAGTGCCTCATCACATTTGTTGATGTAATGTTCTAGCTCTACCATCCCAACGGTGCAAAATCATAAAAGTCGCCTATCAATCATACACCCACCCACGTCATCACCAAAATCCATAACATGCATTAAGGACAAAAACATCCATGGTAGGAGTACCATCAGTCATATGTGCAAGTGATAAACCCCACAATATGGTCTATCAAAAATGATAGCCTCGACCAAAACACCCATCGTTGCCAACAATCATTAATATCTTCCCTTCAATGAGCACCAACTCTCCTATATGCCAGAAAGGATAGTTTAATGACCACCATCATCAATGATGGAAAAAGACCCAATAGAGTACAAGGTAATAAAAACAAATAAGGCCCGAGAAAATCTCCATAAAGGTGGATCCAACCCGAAGAACAAAGGCAGGTAGAGAGGTCACTCGCAAACGTCGTCTTTGTTAGAAAACGCCCCGCCTGAAAATTTGAATCTTTTTTAAAAAGTAAACCGGTTAAAAATCTCGGTTGTCAGATCACCACCGAAAAAACCAGAGAGTAAGCCCCCAAGCTTGACCTCTGTTCCCCCATCGAAAAAATGCAGTTCTCCGAGACAATGAGAAAAAGGGTGAAAACTGTCTTTCAGTAAGAAAACACTGTCGCATCCATCATATTACCCGATCAAACAGACGTCATGTAGAAATTATACAAGATGCATGTATATTACTGGACTCCCCTGATCTAACAAATTAATTTTATGTTAAATAAAGAATCCTTCCACTTAATTCTTTGCGGAAATTAAATCGACAATTGCAAAACACATATGAATCAAATCAATCGCACATAACAAGAATGTTTTAACGGGAAAGCTTAAAGCTAAAAACCCCAACAATCATATATTTTGTATATTAATGGAACATGTAACAATCTCATACAAAGCTTAGTACATCAAGCTCTCAGTACAATCAACAATCGTCACACACTGTCATGCAGAAATTTGCATATCTATGCACCAATTTCTTGCCTCCTGACAGCCTGCCCCCACTGCACAATCCCTGCTGAAGAAGATCCCTGAATGAATTCGATCTTGCCTTGCCTTGACTTCGCAATCCTCATTGGAAACTCCAATGTCTGTGTAGACGCACTGAATGCATCACTATAGTCACAACAGATAGTCCATCTCATAACTTTCACTATCTATCCATGGGTCTCCTTTGAGCCGACAGCCTGATAATTATTTATAATTTGTTCAGTTGCAAGTGAGTCTCTAGTTGTGAATTAATTAAATAATTAATTCACTAAACTCTCACTAGTGTATCTTCAGTTAGAACTAGATACAACTAGCACAACTAAGTTAAACTCACTTAACTGGGTTAAACTAAATGACAACTCACATAACTACTCTTCCAACTCTGTTACAACTTGCCACTGTTAGTTATAATGAAGTCCTCCATGCATGAGTCATCAACCACCCTAGGAATTTCATAATTCCTTCAGTGCACTGATGTGCCACTCGTGTTCACTGAAATAAAGTGCTCCAAGAGAATAAGTTGATATTTAGAGTATGATTATTATTAAGGGCTAATAATAATCGACATGCATCTATTTTTAGATTAGCGATTATAAATAGACTTCGCCCAATCTTCTAAAAATAGAAATTCATCCAAAGATAGAATTTGCTCAACCATCTAGAATCAGCATCCTGCTAACTTTAGAATACGCTAACCATTCTAAAAATAGACATACACCTAAAAATAGACTGCGGACCCCACTTAGTGAAGGTACTTAATTTTCACTAAGCTCATCATCTTGTTGAATCTCAACACGTCACTGCTGAAACAAACCTATGTCTGTAAAAATGTAAAGAGGTTATTGTGCACAACAACATCAAAAACATCGGCCAATGTTCCACCATCTTTTACATAACTGGATCTTCATGCTCTTACAAGGTCTGCTGATAACGAGAAACTGACACCAACTATATGTCACCGGTGGCGAGTCACAGAGAGAGTTCTCTGTTTTCTCCGGTTCCCAGAGAAAATGTGTTATACCTCGTATAACACCCTTTATCATCTCGGCTTCCCCAGCTGTTCCAGTGCCTTTTTCAAACTTATATGATGTTCATCACATAAACTCCTTCTTAATCTCCAAAATGTGGATGGCATCAAACCTTGCTCTTTCTCCGAAGTTCCTCCATTATTCTCTGTAACAAGCTTGCGCAGGCCCTGCTTTCAGTTGAAATTTACTCCTCCGGAAGACTGCCAACCTATAGACACTCCTTGCGGACATCAATCCTAAATTAAGAAGATTATATGAACTAAGTTATATAAGTAAGAATGAGGATTGGCCTTTAAATCAAGAGCACTTCAAGAATATTTGTCGAGTTCTCTTGAGAAATATAATTTAAGTTTGTACACTTGTCACTTGTGGTTAGTTTGTTGGTCAATTGAAATTGTTGAGAAATTGGATTGTAGTAAATGCACAAATTGCTTACATTAAATGAAGAGACGTCTTACCACTGCAAGGGTAAGCGAAATTATCCACATTGAATGCATGTGTAAGGAGATATAGTTATATAAATAGAGTAGTTGCTATATTATTTACTATGAAAAGAGGGTCATTACCATATAATGTTTCTCTTATTTAGACCTCAACTCACATACAACCATAAATACTATAGATTTTTACATAAGCCTATGTAGTGAGATTACAAAGAAATTCTCTTGTATTCTAACATTGGAATTTAATATAGTTAACATGACAAGCTAACACTATGTAGACTACAGGGTTTGAGAGGGAATGATAATTTGGAAAGGAACTACTCACTTAAAAATGTACTTTTAGTGTAGTAGTATTAGTAATAATAATTATGATATATTAATGTATGATACCCCTTGTTTGTGGGATGAGGGACCCTATTTCCATCCAACAATTTCATTGCTTAATATATGAAGATGTAGCACGTCATAATAAGCATAGAGTGATAGGGATGGTGGTTTGTCATCTCGTTCAAGTCCCTGAAGATGTAGCATGTCATAATACGCATAGAGTGATAGGGATGGTGGTTTGTCATCCTGTTCAAGTCCCTAAAGATGTAGCATGTCATAATAAACATAAAGTGATAGACGTCCTATTCTAGTTTGAGATATGCATGCTCATAAATATATTAAAAAACAAAATTTTTGTTAATATCAAAATGAGAATTTAAAAAAAAATCTATTTATATGATCAAAGAATTAACTCAAATAATAATTATTAATAATAACAATGCTCATTTAACTAAATAATAATTATTAATAATGACAGTGCTCATTTAACTAAATAATAATTATTAATAATGATAGTGCTCATTTAACTAATTTCATACGAGTAAGCACCCAATTCAAATGCCCTTAGATGTAAATCTAAATGGTACGTTTACTCTGAATGCATGCACAAATGTTAAAAAACATCATTTGGATTTCCTATGAGAGAATTGTGCAGAATTGTGCAGATCTATCTTAACTCATTGCATTGAGAGAAGTAAATTTCATTTTACAACTTAATACAATGACAAGTGTTTGTTTCTTAGCAAAGAGATATTTGCCTTTGCGAAAAAAGTTATTATGTTATGAAAATATTATGTTATGAAAATATATTCAAATATTTATGTTTTAGGAATGACGTTTTTTATAGACTATTTTTATCTTCGTAGACATTAAAAATATTTTTCTTTCCATTATACATAAGAATAAAGAGGTATTGAATCCCTTTCATAGATGACACAGGGACTCAATGTGGACTTATGGTAACTTGAAGCAGAAGGAAAACATGGAACTGATATTGAACAGGCATGACTGCATCTATGACTCCGAGCCTCCATGTAACTTGCTTAAAATTGTTATCTGAATGAAAGCGTGAACAGCCCAAATTTTAGGTTGAGCAGGAGTAAAACGCCTCAAACAACCTGGGCGTTCTGGAATGAAAACTTTCAGGGAGTTGCAGGCACATTTAGAGGAGAGTTGCCAGCCATATTAATCTCTCGCTCTATGCCCTTCAGTGTGTCAAACACCTGCAGGATCGTGGGTCTGTTTTTTCTCAAGTTGCTCACACACTCACATGCCAGCTTGGCTGCTCTGATCAGGGGTTCGGGATTCACAGGAAGCTGCAGCTTTGGATCGAAAATTTCAGGGGCCCTGGAATTGGTTATGAGAGGCACAGCCCACTCTGTTATAGAACGGGGCTCGCTAGAGTTCCCGCCAAAGCACGGCCTCCCGCTCAGGATTTCTAACAAAACAACCCCAAAGCTGTAGATATCGCTGGCCTTGATCAAGTCCATCTTGGAGGAATATTCAGGATCCAGGTACCCAACAGTGCCAAACATTTCATTCGGCCCAGCAAGAAACGATAGGCCGAAATCTGAAACCCTAGCAGACCATGTGTGGTCCAACAGTATATTGGAAGGCTTGATGTCTCCATGGATTATGTAAGGGGCAGTGCCCTCGTGCAAATACTCTATGCCCTGCGCTGAATCTGAAGCGATTCTCAGGCGCTGTGACCAGTCGAAGAGAATTCCCCCTTCGTGAAGATGATATTGCAGAGATCTGCTGGGCATGAATTGGGTTATCAAAATTCTTTCGGCTGGGGCCTCGCAGTAGCCCACAATGGGAACAATATTCGGGTGCTGTGCACGGGACAGAGCCCGGATCTCTGCCGAGAAACTGAAGGTGTAGCTGCTCCCGGCCTTGTACAGAACATGCGAGGGTTCGATTCTCTTTACCGCCAGGACTTGCCCGTCTGGGAATATGGCCCTGTACACGCTCCCGTAACGGCCTTTGCCCATAATCCTCCTGTTGCTGAAACCGTCAGTTGCGCTCTCAACTTCTGAGAATGTCCGGGCCGTGGCGCACCTGTGGAATTCATTCTCTTCCACGATGCTCAAGCTGCCGGGCGCCTCTCTGAATCTCTTGCACACGAAAAAGACACAGAGTATGAAACCTGCGAGGACTATGCACAGCAAGGCCACGATTATGTCGAAGGCTAACAACGAGGTCGGATGGCGGTGCTGCTGCAGGGAAGAAGAAGTGGGCGCGTTCTGAGCGCTTGGGCCTAATAATGTGGGGTTTCCTGCAATCTCAGGGAAGAAAGACATTATGCTGTTGGCTCGATTAATGTTTGCTGGATCATCAGATTGATAGGGAATCGCCACAGGAAGCACTGTATTATATAATTTCTTCGATTGGTTCTTTGCCTCCTCCATTAAAATTCAACACAGCATGGCTTGGAATGGAACATTGGTTGCCAAGAAGACTTCTGAGATGGGCTATACACTTTGCTTGGAACTCACACAAGAAGCTGAATCTAACTGATTTTGACTGACTGTCTACTTGGAAAACTATGCACTCAATCACGCCATGTAATGCTGAATTCAAAAATGGAATAGTGAATTTATGGGTGAAAGGTACAGACACCCTCGGTTAGTTTTGTGGCTTCAAGCTAGGTAAAAGGGCATGTGCAATGCTTGATTCTTGCTCAGAAGTGGATTTAATGAAACTTTGTTTGGAAGAAAGGAAGGAGCCTGCAGTGGATTGAGTGGGTGCCATTTTCCTGCAAGTGTAAGTTTACTTTTCTCCTTTTTACACATTTATACACTTTTTGATAGTATGGAGAGATGCCAAATGTATTTTAAAATCCTTTTCATTATACCCATCTCTACGCAACATTATAATTTTGATTGCAGGGTATTTGTGGTATATGGGAGATGTGTAAGTGGGGATGGAATTGACTGTCACAATGTCTGTAACAGGGTGATTTGCTACTTAAATATAACTAAAATTTTAAAATAGTGTTTGTAACGGGTGATTTGTTACTCAAATATAACTAAAATTTTAAAATAGTGGCTGTAACAGGGTGATTTGCTTCTCAAATATAGTTAATTTTAAAACAGAAAGTAAAAGTTACAGAAACAGTTTAACAAATAGTTCAGATTTGAAATTCTTACCTTACCAATAATGAATAGTTTATATATATAAAAAAGTAAATTTTAATATATTTTCCTAATAAATTAGGAATAATGTGTTGATATAAAAAGTCATAATATTTATATAAAAAGATAATTCATATGTTCATGGTAAAAATCCTTATGTAAATGGGATTTTGTCTCTTTATATACCAAGTGTGGGATAAATATGCCCACCAATAAAATGATAGTGCTGGCCCATATGATCATAAGTAGATGATCATTGCGTTCTTAAATTAGTATTCTATTGTTTTGATTAGGTATTAAAAAAATATATAATCTTGAATCATTTTTTTTTGAGGATATATAATGGCCATTTTCATTATATAATAAAAGATGAATAATTCTCATAATAATAATTTATGAGAAGAATTGACTACCACATATATTTTTTATAAATAATTGGCCTTATTTGATCTTTATATCTAGATTAACAAGATGCGATGAACTAAGTTAGATAAACAAGAATTATGTCTTTAAATCAAGAGCACTTCAAGATTATTTGTCCAATTTTGTGTGCAATATTCATTGGCGCAATGTACAACTGAGTATCAAGACTATGTCTAAGTATGTCATGTCTAATAAAATAATAAAGAAAAAAATTAATGTTAATCTTAAACAAAAATGAAAATAATCATATAGATAAAAGAAACTACAATACAATTATCTCATGCATTTAATAGTTCTTTTACTATATACTTTAAATTTAATGGATCATAAATTTACCTTCAACAAATTTTTTTACCACATTAATGTTAATTTAACATAGAATACAAAATCTTTCTCCAAAATATTTTAATATTTATTTTAATTAAGTACATGTAAAATGAATCTTAAAAAAGAAAAATATCTTATGGATATATTAAAATCCACATAAATATTTCCAAGTCAAAGTTGTAATATATGAAAATATTAATTTGATGTAGTTGTATAGTAAATTTTGTTATCATGCCATGTAAAAAATATCATTAAATCTAATACTAGCACAGATCCATCTTAACTACAAGTGCGTAGAGCGATGAAGTTTCTTGATATTTAAACATCTTTTAAAGTAAAAAGAGATTTGATTTGATCCCTATCTGCTTTGTAGATCCAAAGTTAAGATGGATCTATGTTGGTTGGTAGAGTAACAATCAAGAGTCCATACACATATACAAGTCAATCAACTTAGAGGACCAACTTGCAAGTTGTGTACACTTGTCATTTGTTGCTAGTTTATTGGTCAATGAAAATTGCTTATAAATTGGATTGCAATAAATGCACAAATTGTTTTCCATTAAATGCAAGGACATCTTACAACTGCAAGGGTAAGGAAACTTTCATCTACACTGAATGCATGTGTAAAGAGATATAATTATATAAATGGAGTAGTTGCTATATCATTCATTATGGAGAGAGGGTCACTACCTCATGCTTCTCTTATCTAGGCATCAACTCACATACAACCATAAATACTACAGATTTCTACATAAACCTTTTAGTGAGAATACAAAGAAATTTTCTTTTATTCCAACATTGGAACTTGATATGGTAAACTGGTTGCATGGTAGGTTTTATAGTGAAGTGGAAAAATGACACAAATTTGGAGAGGAACCATTCATTTAAAAAGTATCTTCTTGTGTAATAATAGTAGTAATAATATTTTTAATATTTTTTAGATCATCACTTAACCCAACACTAAATTAGTGTATGATACCTCCTTGTTTGTGGGATGAGGGACCCCTTATATGCAACAATTTAATTGCTTAATATATGAAGATGCACATACACTACCTCACTCTAGAATTGAACACATGACCACTAAGAAGGAAACACGTGTTTGTGTGAAAGTAAAGAATTTGTAAATATATACTTGTAGGCTCAATTGAATAATAATAAAAGGTTAAAAGTAATTGTTGGCCAAAGAGGCTCTCTACAAACCCAGTATAGGAGAGATGTATAGATGTAATATAAGCCTAAGTTTGTCAACATTTTAAAATGCCAACTTAATATGTTGAATTTATATTGAAGTCTTCTATTGAGGCTGTAGAATTGTCAACATTTTAAAGTGCCAACTTAATATGTTGAATTTATATTGGAGTCTTCTAATGAGGAGGTAGAATTGCGCAGACCGTCAAAAGTGAAAAAAAAACCGAACCGTCAAAAGTGGCTGGAATCTGGCCAAAAAATTTCAAAAAATCTCATAGTAGCAGTGTTTGAATCATGTTTTTGATAATGGAAATGGATTCAACAACATCAAAAACCTTTGGGGCACCCAAAATCTTAAAGTTTGATAGTTGTAACCTGGATTCACAAAAATCCCTGTAAGATTTTATCAAAATTTTGTCGGAATTTCCATTATTTTACGAGAAATTTTGTAGGTCGGTTAGACTAGGACATTTACATTAATATCTTATTTTTTAGAAGTAAATAATATATATATATATATATATATATATATATATATATATATATATATATATATATATATATATATTGGTTCAAAATAATAATAAAAGGTTAAAAGTAATATAGGTTGAATTATATTAATAATTTATAGTAATATCTTCATATATTTGTAGGCTCAATTAAATAATAATAAATGACTAAAAGTAATATAGAGCTAGGATATGTTCCTAAAAAGTTAAGAGTAATAAAATTAATATATTAATAAAATTATTAATAACCTTTTAATATGTATCACATTAAAATACATAACATATAAGTAGTACCTATAAGTTAATATGCATTTTACCTTATAAATCTAAATAATGATTTTGTAACATATTTAAATCTAATTAATAAACACATAAAAACTTTAATACTTATGATTAACAATATTTTAATATCGATATTTGCTCCCAGTTTACATAGATATCGAGTAGTCTTTAAGTGTAACATTTTGGAAAGCTCTTGGGGTTTATTTTTTAATCTAATTTGTTTAGAATCTTACACTGATTCATTGAGATCACAAGTTTGTGAACTCTTCACAATCGAAGTGCCTCAGAGGTTTTTGAGGGTGTTGAATCTATCGCGAATCTATATAAGCAGTCAAAAAAACTAATTTAAGCAACACAAATCAAGATTTGGCCACAATTTTTTTCATTGGATTTTAACCAGAAATCCGCCAGAAACTCCAAATTATCGCACTTAAGGACTACTCCCATAGATATTATTAACTTGTAAATAGGGTTTGTTACAATACCATGACTCATCAATACCATATGCCCAAAAATCATCTCTCGTTTCACAATCAAAATATTTTATAAATATTTCATTTGAATTTAATTTCATAACATTTTTATAATTAAATCTAAAAGAAAAATGATTATAATTACTTTTGAGATATATCTAAACCCTCTATCACATTTAAATATATAAGATATAAATAATAACTATATATATTAGGATCCATTTTACCATTTAAATTAAAATAATAATTTTGTAACCATATTTAAATTTCATTAATAAGCACATAACAATTTAATACTTACAATAATACCAATATTTTTAACCATGGATATTCACATGTCCAAAAACCATCTCTCTCTCTCTCTCTCTCACACACACACACACACACAGATATATTTGCATAAAGAGGCAATCTAGAGCCTAAAATGGAAGAGATATTGTAATGTCAAATTATGTTATGTTATCTAAACATTTCCTCAAGTTTTGCACCTCGAGAGATTTGATCCCTCTTGATGCTTGATAGATCCGGAGTTAAGATAGATCTAAGTCGATCTTAACCTTATGAGATATGTAACATGCATGTTCATAAATCAAAATATTAAAAAGAAAAATGCTTGTTAATGTAAATGAGAAAATTTAAGAAAATAATTCCATATATATAGTCCAAAGAGTTAGCTTAAATATTGTTTCCAATGACATTGGGCATTTGGCTAGTTCCACACTAGTAGGTGACCAATTCAAATCCCCTTGGATGAGGCACACTAATCTAAATGATAGGTTTACTAAGAATGCCATGCACAAATGTGGGGAAACATCCCTTCGATTTTCCTCCAAATTTTCCTTGGCACACAAACACACACATATATACATATCAGAGAGAGAGAGAGAGAGAGTTGTGTGTAGATCCATCTTAACTCATTGCATTGAAAGAAGCAAAGTTCATTTTGCAAGTCAAGACAATGGCATGTGTAACTTTCATGCATCACATTGATTTGACACATAGTATAAGTTGACCCAATATAATACTTGGAAAATATAGAAAAATAAAATGACCCAATATGGATAATATGTGTATCATGCATGCTTACAAATAAATAAAAGGCTTATTAATATGGCTTTTTAAAAATAAAATAACATCAAACATACATATAGACTCACACATTATTGCATATCCATCTTAACTTAATATATCAATTAGAGATTTGCATTTCAATTTGATCCCCTATGGTGCTTAATAACTACATAGTTAAGATGGATTTATGCTAGTTAACATTGAAATGATACTTAATCTGCCTAAAGAAACTAACTATATTTTATAATTTAAGGGAGTAATTTAGGCTTGTTTTATATTTTGGATGGACGTCATCTTTAACTTATCAATATGTAACACCAATGGCATACGCTCCCAGTTTTTGTAATATGTTATTAAAAATATAAATAAAGTTTCATTTGACTAGAACTGATGGAAAAGGGAAACAAATCTATGATTTGAGGGGAGGTTTGAGTGTTGTTGGGCTAGCATAACCACTTACACACCTCACTCAATAGCTAATAATAATATCTTTAAAGGAAGGCCCCACATCTATCATGTTGAGGGAGCGAGAGCGACAAGGGGAATACGAATAAATCTATGAAGGAAAGGGGATGCAAGTGTAACGAACCACCCCACCCTTACTTCCACTGGGATGGCTACCACCTCTAATCCAAATCCTCTTGTAATTGTTAGAGGAATGGGATAAAAGACACCTTTAATTATTATTTTTCTTAATCTCTTCTAATTTTATGTGCCACACAACTCAACTGATGGTCCCCACCACCATTAGAACTAATGGTATGGATATGAAGGGACAGATCTACGACTTGCGTGAGAGGTAAAACCCACATATATGTCGTCGAGAAGGGGGGTGTGATACAACCTACAATGTCGATCTCAATTGTTTGATTAATGACATGCATGCGAGTCCCTTTTCTGCTAACACAATCCTAGGGGGGTGCGTACACGATCAGATCATCGACGATGATCCTCCATTGTTGATCCACACTCAAGGTCCCACCTATCGTCGCATCCAACCCTTATTCCACTTATTTCTAATTCAATGACCCACATCGCTTTGTGCCTATGATAGATGGATTGCACCGAGGACACTTGTTATGTGACCCATCTCCCTACTATGGCATTACTGTTGGGTTGACGTGTCCACCAGCACAACTTGCCCTGATGTCAGCCTACCCATCCTCTCTATGGTGCAAGTTAAATCTCTGGGATAAAGGCTAAGGTATGTTGTCTTGTGGGAACCACCTCCAACCAATGACAAGGTCATCAGGGCTATGTGTTCGCCAACTCATTGCACCGACTTCGTTTCGTTCGATTCCTTAGGTAACACAATTATAATTCTGGGATGGAGGTTTTGGGCCACCTCATCTTCCCTTGTCTAATTGTGTTAGGGGTAAATCCGGGCACGCCAATACCATGCCTCCACAACTAGGGTTCAACCAACCTCTTAGAGATAAGGTTAGCCCTATGAGGCTATAAGGTTATGGTTGCACATCAAAATTGCTCACACTCTACCTATGCCATGGCCTGACTAGAGGGAGATTATCTTACCCTATGCAAACCACTTAATCTAAGATTCAATGGTTATCTACAAAGCTCATCTACTCCCTGCACTTATATCCCTCCATTGGTCTATTTTCCCAAGACTTGACTGCGATGGATCTATAGACATCGAGGTTTGCTCCAACATTTGACAGTGGAACTGGTGGCTTACTGAAGAACTTGCTAGTGCTACCCCTCCCGAGCTTATGACTGAGCCCCTCCAAAAATTCTTTGGCCCCTCGACGTTCCCCATTCTTGGAAAGGGAACTCCAAGCATGCTAGCATAAGCACTCTTGTGACCATTATTTGTTGAGGACCTTAGTGAATTGCTGAAGGGCCTTCAATTCTCCTACTACATGCCAAGGGATTCACACATTTAAGCAAGCCTACAAGTGGATCTATGGGGCCACAAATGGATTTATGAGGCACATGAATATTGGTAAGGAATCAAAACCATCGGCATCAACCCCCTTACAACTAGGGTGCACACTGTTGAACATGAAATGTCGAGTAGGCCTCCAGGAGCAGTCAAAGGATACTATAGGTGATAGGAGGGATACCCTTGAAGACAATAAATTTCCATGTAACTATGAAGGCTTATAGCCAATATGTATACACATTCCTTGTTAAACAAGTGTCTCCAATGTAGCCCTTTACTCATCAATACAAATAATCTCAGGTTGTTACTTTCATGGGTTTTTCAAGTTCTTATGGATCCTTTTAAGCCTCTAATATTAATGTTTATATCATTCCATATATCATATTGAAGTTACAACCATGCTTCCCACACAAAGAAGTGTGACATGGTTCAACTTATTGTTTACAAGCACTACAACAAAGCCTTGTGATTAGCTCCTTTTTTTGCTTCCATAGACTGTTTTAGTGTATTTCTCTTCAATTTTTTGAAAAAATCGGTGCTATTTATCGGGATGGTGCAATTTTTGGCGTTAATTTCACCGACCAAAACATTTAGGTGCTAATTCAGGAAATAATAGCACCATAAATAACAACTAAAATAGCACCAAAAATTAGCACCAAAAGTAGCATCCTAAATAGCGCCATAAATGACGGCATCAATTTTCCTAGATATAATGCCAGTGATAGTGTTGATTTTAGTTCCTTTTTTTGCACCTACATTACCTCCTTGGTTGTCTCCCTTTTTAGCCCCAGAATTAGCATCATATGTGCCTAAATAGTTAATTAATTGAGGTGTTGGGGGTTAAGTGGATAATGGCTTTGAGGATTATGGTATTTAGGGATTTAGAGTACAGGGATTAAGGGTTATGGTTTAATAGATTAAGGGTTAAGAATTAAGGGATTTGGTGCTTACAGGTCAGGTAGTTTAATGGTTAATGGATGGGGATTTTCAGATTTGGATGATCCGTCGAAGCTTGCTGTTACAGGATTACATTTCAATTCCTTTACTAATTTGGATTAATTAAGGTTTCAGGAGTTGTTGTTGTTACACAAAAAATTGCTTAAGAACATGCTTATTTTCCTAATTAGTCTGGATCCAGGAAATCCAATTATTCGTCCAATTAATACATACCCCACCCTACCATAATACTGGATGATTAGACCATTATGACACCATTACATTTTTCAATTAAACCAATGTAAATACTGCCATTAGTAACAATAATCCATCATTATTAGTTTTTATTTATTTATTATTCATGTTGTTACGCCCGGAGATCAGTGCAATCGTTCATAAACTCCTTTTGATTTAAAAGTTATAAATGTGTAGTAAGGAGGATCAACCACCTGTAATTCCAACACCTTGACATTCTCCGCTGAGAAATCATATGTATGTGCTAAAGTAGCTCTATAACATCTTCCTAGCATTTTTTAGTAGTGTGCTAGTGAAAAACTATGGGTGGAGCAACGACCAAACACGAACCTGACTTTGTTAATGTGTTGTTACAATATTTAAAATCATTGGAAATTTTCCTAAGGGTTGGATGGCTGAGTTATTTTAAAAAATTACAGGGTTTCAGTGAATTGGCCTCTTTAGAATTTTCCCTAGCATTAGTTGAACAACACTTTGTGATCAGGGGTTTCAAAATTTTTGTTACAAAAGAATTTATCGCAAAAGTGACAGGGCTGCCTACGACATGAGAATGGTGGTTCTCAAGGAAAGTGGCCAATCCTGAAGCGAAGGCCATATTCTTACGGGAGGGAGAATAATTGATGCCCAAGCACAGGGGCTTTGATAAAACATCTCTTCCTCACCCTTGGGAAGGTGTAGCCCTCTTCATCAAAAAATTCATTACCTGCGAGGGTCGTAATTTTGGGATTATTTTCGATTATTACTTTCAATTACTCGAACACATGAGGATAGTGCGGTTTATTAATTTACCTTACTACTTGTTAAAGTAATTACAACACATAGAAGAGGTTTTGAAAGGGGAAAAACATATAGAAACTTGTGTCACTAACCATGCACTCATTAAATTAATCATCATGCATTCATTGTAGAGACAAGGGAGCTCGTGAAATGCTTTAATAGTGAGACGTTGTGCTGGTGCGAATGAGGATCATGAAGAGAGTGTTGAAGCAACACTCAATGCTGAGGCAACACCTAGTGATGAAGCAACACTCATTTCTAAAGCAACCGACTGCTGAAGCAACAACCAATGCTAAAGCAATCCCTAGCGCTAAAACAACACCAAGTACTGAAGCAATACCCAGTGTTGAAACAACACTTGTTGCTGAAACGACTACATCTTCCAAGAGATAAACCGACACAAGATCTAAGCAGAGTAGGGTTGATACACCTCCTATGAATAGTTGATGAAACCCTAAGAGGTGGAGTTCCATTAGAATTACCCCTAGTTCATCCTCACAAGGAAAGGAGACATATATAAAAGAACCTGTGGTGGTGTCTAGTGACTCATCAAAGGAAAGTCGAGGTGGGTGCTCAATTTCAAAGGAAGTGCTTGAGCAAGAAACTGTTGGAACAACAATTGCGCCTGAAACTAGAGTTGAGGAAGTGAAGACACATGAAGGGACCAGGCCGAGAGTATCAATGAAGGTAAACAAAAGGAAAGTGAAAAATCCAATTGGTGGAAGAACCCCTTGGAAAAGGGTGCAAGTAGTTTTTATACCAAAAGAGACTAAAAAACCTACTTCTACAACTAAAGGGGGATGTGCTAATACAACTGGACTTGATGGGTTTGAGGAGAATTAGCACAAAAAAAGCATGAGAATTTTGTAGAGGAAGGCCCCTATACATCTGAAATCTCGACTGTTAAACCAGAGCCTAAACAAGCACCAGAGAAACAACAAGAGATATAAGGACCAATAAAAAAAGAGCATACAGAAGAACAAGATGATGTTACTTCAACAGGTAAGAAAAAAAATGTCGCTCTCGTTCAAATTGAAAATCTAAGAATCATGAATGAGGAGTTAAAGAAACAACTTGCCTTAGTTAAAGAACAACTTCATTTTAAGAATGAAACTGGATTGGATATGTTTGCGGAGGCTGTAAAAATGGCATCATCTACTGTCTCAATTTTTTTTTTTTGTAAGGGATGCCAAAAAATCCTTGAGGAGGCTAAAATCATAGAGATCGTTATCTTTTCAGTTGGAGTACAAGTGGGGGAACATGAAAATTAATTTCAACATGTTATTCCATAGGAACATGCTGATGACATTGCCTTTACACAAGAACCAATTGTTAGTCATCCATAATTTTGATCCTATCCAAATATGATTAAATTACCAATCCTAGATTTCTAGAAACAATATTCCAGAATCATTGTGAGTTTTAGAAATCTCACAGCCTTCATTATCCTAAGCCTATCAATTCACTGAATATTTTCACTTAAAAATCCTCCAAGTTATCCTACCATGTCAAAACGAAGTTGTTTTCAGGCTATATCTACCCATTTTCACCCATTTTCACTTATCCAAACAGTGATTTTTTCTTGCTAAAATGTCCCTTTTCCTCTTCATTAACCCTTCATTTCCCTTGAAAAACCCCATTTTTTCCTTCTCATTTATCCATCATTTTCCTAAAAAACCTTCTAAAAATCCTTTAAAAATCGATAGAACCCTTTTTATTTGGTTTTAAAATGCTTATTTTACCCTATCGGAACATCCAAAAAGGCTTAAAAACCTTTGTTTTTTACCTTTTTTGACCTTTTTGTATATAGGCTTTAAGCCCCTGAGGGCTTAAGCCTTTCACTCCTTTTTTTCTATGTGTTCGAACGCTGGGACCGAGCGCTTAAAACTCTCTGCGCTAACCCATTGGCCCCTTTTCTTTGGCTCCCGATCACCTTATCTCTCCACGGGACCGTGCCCTAGCGACCAGGCTCTAGCCCCATTGCATCGGCATTTCCCATCTAAACCCGCTTTTTCTTTACAAATTTTCCACCCCGATAGCGATGCCCCGATGCGATCTCCACCATCAATCAGGTTTTGATCTGATGACCAGTGCTAACTCTCTGTGCCACCTTTTAGCCCCTTTTCTTTGGCTCCCAGTCACCTTATCTCTCCATGGGACCATGCCCCAGCACCAAGCTCTAGGCCCCATCGCATTGGCGATTCATGTTTTTCTTCATTTCATTTTCCTTTTTCCTCCTCCGATGCTCCAGCCCCGACTTAATCTGCAGCGGGTCCCGTGGTCAGGACATTTTGCCCGATGCTCCCCTCCTAGCCTCTTCCTTGCTGTTCTCATTCGGTTGCTCATTGTTTATCGGGCCATCCTCCACTGTGGATCTAGAGCCTCAAGCTCTGATATAACGGTCCTTATGCTCCCGACCCGTCAAATGTTCCTCCATCTGACCACTCCACGGGGCAGATCCCCACCGTTGATCTATATGATCCGACGGTCCTCATTTAACCTCGCGACTCCTCTCCTCCCATCCCTTCATCTCCCAGATCATTCTCAACTGTGGATCTTGGAGATCCAACAACCCTCGTTTAAACCCATCGCCCATAAACACCGCCGCTACCAAACAAATTTTCTTACGCCAGCATATGGCCCACCTCCCACTACTCCGCTCACCAACCAATCCGCGTTTTCCACCTGGCTTCCATTTTCCTCCTCACCCCAGCACCTTCCATTTGTTGTGCTCCCCTGTGGCCGTTAGATCTACACCCCCAGAGCCAACGGTCCACGTTCAATTTCGCGTGGAATTTGCCTTCGAGGGTTAACGCGTGTTTCCAATGCGAAACTGGCATTTTCATAAACGATGCATGTCACAAGGTGTATGGAATAACGTTCGATTTGGGAAAAATCGCTAATCGCCCAACTTCAACGTGAAAACCACCCGGTTTCCCGCAAAACCACCTATGCCCATTTTTCGCGCCAAAGTCATTTTTAAACCTGGTTTTCGCGGTTTTTGCCATGGAACCTCTTCCCTGTGCTTCTCCCTCCCTCTGCGCACGCTCCTCATGCCTCTGAAAGCAGTTTTCATCCAAAAAAGCAAGTTTTTTAATATTTTTATGTTTTAGATGCAGGTTCTATGGCGGTATATATATTAAAAGGCCCTCCCACAGCTATTTGTCAATAGCAGAGGTCAAAGAATGATGATCCATAAGGAATTTAAAATACATTAAAGAGTTAAAGGGGTTATATAAAATGTTCAAACCCTCAATGGGCTATCAAACCCTCAGCGCACCAAAAGAAACCCTGCACAAAAAAGAAGAAGAAGAATCAGTGAAGTAAAAGAGAAAAGGAAAAGACATAGTTTAAAGTTTAATTAAAAAGGGATAGAGGCGAGGTTAAAGACAGAGGAACATAAGTTTAAAGAAATCTGAGAAGTATTAAAAGGGTAGCAAAGGATAATTATAAAGGCCAAAGGATTAAGAGTAAAGCCCGAAGAATCAAGCCCTTAACCAACAGATTAAAGAATGAAGCACAGTGTAAAGGTAGATAAACAAATGTTTTAAAACATAAATAGAGAAAGGACAACGAGGCAGGTAAATTAAGAAATAAAAGTTGTTAAAGCAGAATTAGGCCAAAACACAGTTTAAAGGATAAAGGCAAATAAAAAAAGGTCTAAGGCAGTGAATAAAGGGAAAGAAACAACGATGATCAATTGAAAGGGAAAACCAAAGCAAAATCAAAGCCTAAAAGCAGATTAATTAAAAGAAGATCAAGGCTAAAGGCCTTAAAACACAGTTTTGTGATGAAATCAAGGGAACTTAGGCTAAAGTAGCCTCAGATAAGTCAAACACAAAGCAGTTATTCACTAGATAAGCTTAAATTGACACCTTTCACTTACTTTATTCTCAAAAGAAAAATAAACAGTTATTACACTAAAAGAAGATATTATAAACTGTCAGAACAGTTAATGTAAACATGAAGAAAAGGCTGCAAAATCAATATTTTTGACTATTTCATCCTCAGGAAGTAAAGACAGATTTATTACACAAAGAAGTAGTTGAGAGACATTCCTACCTTATGCCTTGCATGATTTTTAAGGATAGGAGTGTATTTACTATGTCATTAATAACATTTTGAACCCTAGATAGTTCCGCCTCCTCATTTGCAGTATAAATACTGCACTGGAACTCATTGTAAGGTTGGCATTTGATGAATTCTGAAGTAATACATAGACCACTGTTTTGAAGAAGAATTAGTGTTTTGAAGAAGTGTGGATGTCTTTGCTTTTCTGTTGATGAAGGAGGCTGGACCGTTGGATCCTTGAACATGGTTTTGGTGAAGTACTCTCTATTTGTTAATGTTCTTTCCTATTCCTCACTTTGTTCCATTTTTCTTTGCTTGCAGTAGAGTAAAAAACTTAGGCTAAGAAATGTCTCCTAGAAGCACCTTAAGCCTGTTTACTCTTCACTGCCTTTATGTTTTCATCTGCTGAAGGTTTTATTTAGTAGTTTGACTGATTTTAAATCCTTAATCTTGTTTATTTCAGAATAGTTTAAATAGTTTTTGTCAAGGTTGAATTATGGTATGCCCTTTTTTCTTACTGCCTCTTAAAAACTATTCCTGAAATCATCCTTCAAATGCTATTGTCTGCAGCTTGGCAGAGACTATTTGTTCTAATATTACCCTCTGTTTCTTGCTGAGATAGTCGTATTTGAAGGTCTTTATAATTGCAGTCTTAGATGCTTGGGTGCTCCCCCTTTTATGAATGCAATTAGTTGTGTTTCTTATGTGTTTTCTAACTCCTTTAAGTGAAACAATTAGAAGAAACAGAGTGTTCCTCTTCTTCTTTGTCTTACTTGAAAGTCTGTCTTGTTTATGTTATCTGCATAAAGTATGTTGGTAGAATTCATGGTTAGCCCTGGCTATTTAATATTTCTTTATGTTTAGATAATGTTGCAAGTCCATTCTTTGAAAGGTATACATAATTAAGGAGTCTTAACAACCCTTAAAGCTCTACTTTTCTTTCCAAATCATTGATGTTCATCTCATCTCACCTAAATGATCCCACAGATCCGTTGACTAAGTTATATTTGCCCTTTGGTTCCCCAAATTCATCAACCGAAACTGTTTAGACTTCCACATGACTCCATTTCCCAATGGCTTGTATATTTACACACTCTATCTATGCTGCCTAACCAACAAACAAACAAAAAACAAACGAAAAAAATTCAATTCATAACTAGCCTAAAATCAACCGCTTAAAAGCATCAAGCTATATCCTCACAAACATATTGAGAGATCCCTCTTTGAGACTAGGAGGGCTAGATCCTAGAGCTCCAAAGCTTGGTTTATATGTTTCCTTGTCATTTGGTTTGCCAATCAGCCAAATCATAGGACCCCAACATTCTGGCGATCACGGTGAGACACTTTTGAGTAAAAGTCCCTAAAACAAAACACTCAGTATTCATTTAAGTGAACTATAGCTTCTTCAAGCACTACCATCATAATGTAATCATGATAGGATCTGTCTGAATCAGTGGCAATCTAAGTAACCCTTAGGATTCTAAGAGAACCTTGCCAAACCTTGAAGAAATCAACGAGTAAGCCATAGAGTAGACTCTGTTTGTTTCATCACCTTAGCTAAGTGTTGAATAAGGTATAGGACCCTCTCATAACTAGAGAACCATATAAAAACTCAGAAAAACCCGAAACATGCTAGATTGGTTTTCAAATAAACCATTGGTGGTGGACCACAAAACATTTTACCTTCAGAAAAGCTAAAAATTTCCACCTGGCGACTCCACTAGCTCGAGTAGGCCTATTACCTTACTAGTACTCCAAATTTCCTTAGGATCGTGTTAACCAGCCCTGAGAAAGTTTAGAAACCTAGTTCCCTATTATAGAAATCACTGTGAGAGGAAAAACCTTGAAAAATAGTCCTAAAAAACCTCTCTAAATTTTGGAAATTGAAATCTGGCTTCACATAGGGTACATACTAGATCCCATCTAGATCCTAACCCTCCTACCATAGTTGACAATCCAAAAAGGATTTTGTGGCAAACTTCTAGATCTGGGAAACCAACTACTGATAGGACCATCCTAAGAACAAAATCTGTTCCTGAAAATCTCATAGTCTTAAAATATCCTCACTTTTACTTACCTCACACAAAGAACCTATTCAGGAATAAATCTCAAAGTGATTTAAACCAAGCTGATTTTGAAACCAAAGATTTGCAACAGATCTTTAGCAGAGAAGCTTCACCTTCTACTCCTCCTGACTCTCAGCTTCTCCATCATTTCAGCTCCTTCCATAACAGATCTTCTCATCATCAGTTTTCTGGTCCAAGTGTTTCTTCTACTCCTATCCACACATCCACTGTTCAAAATACCCCATTTCAGCCCACTTTCCTTCTTGTAAATCCACCTCTTGTAAATCCCCCATTATTTCCTATCATGGCAGCATGGTATGCTCCACTTGTGTCACCACTACCTCTGGTTCCCTTACCCAATGAATATCAGTAAAAAATTCCCCATTTCACTGAAAATGAACCTACTACTGCCCAACAACATGTAGACAAGGTAACTAATGCCTTTGATTATATGGAACTATAAGATGAGACCATTAAGATGAAAATATTTGCCCAAAGTTTAGGAGGAGAGGCCAAGAAATGGTTTAAGGGTTTAACTCCTGATAGTATAAATGATCTCCCTTCTTTACATCAAACGTTCATAAACAAATGGGAAATGAGGAAGAACCCTCTCCAAATACTTTTAGATTACAACAACCTCAAGAGAAACCCTGGGGAAAGTGTTCAAAATTATTGCACTAGATTTAATAGTGTTTAAAATGCATTTCCCCCAGAGTTAAAGCCTCTACAAGGCTCAGCTTTGGCAAAGTTCCCTGAAGGATTTGATCCTAAAATGGCCTGTCAGCTAAGAGAAAGGGACCCTTAACTTTAGAAGATATGCTGAAGGGAGCCTTAGGTGTAGAAGCAAATCCGATTGAGAAAAGAGCTAGGTTGAAAGTAGAGAAAAGAGTTACATACAGGGAAGATACAATGCCATCAACCTCATCATCAGATACTAAAATTGATAACTTAGTGAAGGTAATGGAGAGGATGCTTGAAAAGATAAATCTAAATGATAGAGTGCCTCCTAGAGAAAACCAAAACAACCCCCAAAACAGAAATAGAAACCCAAACCCCAGAAGAGACCCTAATCAAGATAGGCAAAGAGAAAATGACCAACAGATTAGGCCTCCCTTTCAACAAAACTATGTTGATCAAGAAGAAGAAAGGGAAGTTGAAAGGTTGGAGGAAAATCATGTAAAATTGATAGGATCAGATAGTGAGACAAATGTTTTTCTCACTGAAGAAGAACAAGGATTCTTCTCCTCAGAACAAATTGAAAACAACCATGAAGATTCTGAAGATTACAGACTGGGGTTTGAAAATGCAATCATGGAGGTACACAAACAATATAATCTTAGAAGCAAAGGGAGCCCAAAGATTTCTAATGACAAGAACACTACTACTGTTGCTAAGAAAAATTCAGCCTAAAAAGACAGCCAGTAACACCAACAATGTGGCCAAGAAAGCTAATCTAAATAAAGACAAAAACAGCCAGAAAAGTGTTGAACAAAGTTGCCCTAGTACTTCTGTTAGTCGCCCTAACAAATATGTTCCAAATAGAAATCCAAACAAAGTTCAGCAAATCAGAATTGCTGAAAGAGTTGTAAATGACAAAACAGATGTAAATATGTCAAGAACAATAGTTCCTTTCAGCCTTGAAGGGGAAATTGCGAAGATTAAAATCACCATACCCTTAAATGAACTAGTAACTCAGGATGTATATAAAAACCAAGTTTTGAAAGCTTTGAATATAGGCAGTGACACTGACACTTTAAACTTGATAGATGATAAGCCAACATTTGTTTGGTCCTGAAGTTGAAGGAAAATACCAAGAAGGGGCTATCCCTCCCTTCTATGTCAGCCTGAATATACATGATAAAATCTTACACAATGCCATGCTAGCCTCAGGTGCTTCACACAACCTTATGCCCAAAGTAGTAATGGAAAGCCTAGGCTTAGAAATTACTAAACCATACAAATACCTCTATTCCTTTGATTCAAGCAGGGTCAAATGCTTAGGCCTAATTAAAGATTTGTGTGTCAACTTAGCACAAATTCCTGCTAAGAGTCTAGTAATGGACAATGTAGTAGCTGACATTCCCCCAAAGTATGGCATGCTTTTATCAAGATCATGGGGAGCCAAACTTCAGGGGAGCCTTCAAATGGACATGTCATATGCTACCATCCCAATGTTTAGCCAAACTAGAAGATTATATAGGGAATCCCACATGAAGTACATGGTGAGAAACATAGATAGACCAAACAATTCTCCTATCTACTCTATCCATTCAAATTTGGATTCCTTTATCTTATATAATGAAGATGAACTAGCCAACAAGAAAAGGAAAATAAAGGAGAATTTAGTCTAACAGAGCAGTCAAATCTACCATCAACTCAAGAGAAGAACAGTCCAGATTTTAGCAGCCTTGAACAACTGAAATAAAAAGAAAATGAGATTGAAATACCTTGGAAAATAAAATTTGATGGCTCTTGTAGCAAATTAAGTGTAGGGGCTGGTGTATGGATATAGAACACAAGCAAAGGATTTTCCTATAAACTGGATTTTCCATGCACAAATAACATCGTTGAATATGAAGCCCTCCTTATTGGCCTACACTTACTCAAAGATTTAGGAGCTAAGAGAATATCAATCCAAGGGGATTCTGAGCTAATTATCAGACAGAATAAAGGGGAGTATTCAACCAAAAACCCAAAACTCAAAGAATATAGAAATGCTACCCTTGATCTTCCGAAAACCTTTGAAAAATATGAACTCATTTTCATCCCAAGAGCTCAAAATCATCTAGCAAATGAACTTGCCTTTGCTGCTAGTAATTTCTAGATACTAGAGACAAATGAACAATCTGATATAAAGGTAAAAAATAGACCTACAATACCTGACAATGAAGATTATTGGCAAGTGTTTGAAGGAGGCAAACACATAGATGATTTTCTGCAATCAAAGAATGACTTTGCCATATCAACATCTACTTCAAGCCATGAAGAAGATTGTTTAAATGAGGAAAAAATCTCCGAAACAGAGCTGTCATTTTCTGCTAATATAAACCATTTTGAACATCTTTTTAGAGCAAAAATAGTTGACAATACAGATCAAAAAGACTTGGAAATTTTACAATGTAAAAATGATACAATTCCAAGAGGTCTTGCACCATTAGAACAAATTTTTGATTTCAATGATGCAGCCAAGGAACCAAGAATGGAGCCTATAGAAAGAAACATAGAAGAACATAACATAGACAGCCTAGCAGAACCCAAAATGATCAAGTTATCCAGCACTCTCCCAGCCAATATCGAGCTGCAATACATAGAAATTTTCAAAGACTTTGGAGATGTGTTTGCATGGGGATACAAGGATATAAAATCATATGATACTAGCATCATTCAACACAAAATTCCTCTTAAGGAAAATCGAAAACCTTTCAAACAAAAACTTAGAAAGATAAACCCTGTTTTATTGCCTTTAGTTGAGAAAGAGATTAAGAAGACATATGATGCTGAGATCATAGTCCCCATCAGGTATTCATAATGGGTTTCCAACTTAGTATCTATTAGGAAAAAGACTGGGGAGATTAGGCTCTGCATTTATTTCAGAAATATAAATAGAGCCTCCCTTAAAGATAACTATCCCTTGCCAAAAATGGATCATATACTTCAAAGGGTGGTTGGGTCTAAAAGAATTTCACTACTAGATGGGTTCTCAGGTTACAATTAGGTTTTAGTACTCCTAAGTGACCAACATAAAACTGCTTTTACTACACCTTGGGGTACATTCATGTATGTCAAAATGCCATTTGGTCTAATGACTGCAGGGGCCACTTTCTAAAGGGCCATGGATATAGCCTTTTCAGAAGACATAGGCTATTTTATAATCATTTACCTTGATGACATTACTGTTTTCTCCAAAACTAATGAAGAACACTTGATTCATTTAAGAAAAGTTTTTGAGAAATGTAGGAAATATAGCTTATCTTTGAATCCAAAAAAGAAACTCTTTGGTCTCCAAGAAGGAAAGCTTCTTGGCCACATAATTTCTGAAGAGGGAATTAAAGTAGACCCTAAAAATATTGATGTCATATTGAAAATCAACCATCCTAGAAACCTCAAAGAATTACAATCTTTCATTGGGAAGATAATTTTTTTAAGGAGATTCATCCCCAACCTTGCTAAGCTATTAAGAAATATCACAAACATGCTTAAGAAAGAGGTAGGTGTGAAATGGAAAACACAAGCTAAACAATCATTTGAACTGGTAAAACAAGCTCTTACTCAAACACTAGTTCTTATAAGTCCTGATTTCACAAAAGATTTTATATCTTTTCCTTTTCATCTGAACCTACAATAGCTGCAGTGTTACTGCAAAAGAATAACATGGGGCATGAACAACCTATATCGTTTTTTAGTAGGGCCCTAAGATATTCTCCACTCAAGTATAACATCATGGAGAAACAAGCCTTAGCCTTGGTAAAAGCATTGAAAGACTTTAGAGTCTACATCTTACATTCTCACATCATTGCTTTTGTTCCACACACTGTTGTCAAGGATATTCTAAGTCAAGACCCTGATGGTAAAAGGGGAAAATGGATTGCTGTTATTTTAAAATATGACTTAGAAATCAGGCCTACCAAACTAATCAAAGGGCAGGGATTAAAAAACTCATGGCTGAATCAAACTTCCAAGCACTAGATATAAATATGGTTGACGTCTTAGAGGAAATAGAAGAATTCATAGCTTCATTTATTGAAGAAACTTTTGTGAATTCACCTTGGTATGTTGATATCATATATGTGTTGCTTTATCTGAATACCCCTCTCTCTCTCTCTAAAGCTAAAGCTAGATTCTTGAAATAGAAGGCTTTAAATTACTACATATTATATGGGGTTTTATATTGGAAGAATGATGTTGGAATATTTCTTAAATGTTTGCTTGAGATTGATGCAGGAAAAATCATGCATGAACTGCATGAGGGAGAATGTGGAGGACATCTGTACTGGAAGACTACAACAAATAAAATCCTCAAATATGGTTACTATTGGCCCACCCTTTTCCCAGACACTCAAAAAATTTTCATGTCTTGCCATAAGTGTCAAATCTTTGATGACAAAAGAAAACTCCTTCCTTTACCCTTACATCCCATCAGTGTTGAGTCTCCCTTTAAAAAATGGGGCTTGGAATTCATTGGGGAAATCCACCCATCTTCATCAGCCCAACATAAGTGGATCCTCACTACCACTGATTATTTTACCAAGTGGATAGAAGCCATACCTACTAGGAGTGCTACTGACTTTGTCATTATCAAGTTCCTTGAAACCAATATACTATCCAGATTTGGTTGTCCTAGAAAAATTATCACAGACAATGCTGCTTCCTTCAAGTATAAAAGAATGGTTTACTTCTGTCATAAGTACCATATCACCTTGGGTCATTCCACTTCCTACTATCCCCAAGGGAAGGGATTAGCTGAATTCTCCAACAAAAGCCTTGTCAATATTATCAAAAAACTGTTGGAGCAAAATCAGAAATCATGGCATAGTAAGCTTATTCATGCTTTATGGGTTGATAGATTATCCACCAAAAAGTCAATAAATATGTCTCCCTATCAGTTGGTTTATGGCATGGATGGAATCTTCCCAACCTCTCTAGGAGTTCCAGTCATGAAACTCCTCCAAGAAGCTTAATCTGAGGAAAATGATATGCAGAGAACGATAAACCAGACCATTCATTTACAGCAGTCTAGGGAGGAAGTATATAACAGAACACAAATAGTCCAAGAAAGCATCAAGAAATTATTTGACAAGAGGAATAAAGAAAATGATTTCCAAGTTGGAAATGTAGTTCTAAAGTGGGATTCTAAAAGGGAAGGAAAAGGAAAACATGGCAAATTTGAAATCTGTGGAAAGGTCCCTACATTATTCATTTTGTCAGGGGTCAAAATGCATTCCTTCTACAAGAGATGAATAGAGAAGATCTATTTGGAGGTCCTGTCAATGGAAAGATGCTCAAGCACTACTTCTGTCAAGAGTCATAGTTTCAAAGTTTTTATTCATTGTATATAACACTGCTTTTGAATTTGAAAAAGGAGAAAATAAAAAAAAATAGAAAAGAGAAAAGAGGGCAGATAAAAAGAAAAAGATACAGCCCCATACCCAAAAAAGAGAATTTTCTGAAAGTGTGCAAGCTTAAATGCCACTACTAAAAGTAAACACTGCTACTTATTCATACAACCTAATCATGACTAGATAGATTTCAAATTACTACTGATAGGTTAGTGAAGAAGATTTGCCAAACTATTTAATCTTGGCTTATCAGTAGAATAGATTAGGATTGAAAGGAAATGGTTCCAACAAGCTCAAAATATGAACCAAGAAAAGGAAAAAGATAGCTCTAAATAGATCAAAACCAAAGCTAGAAAAATAATAGAAGGATGTTTATAATTTTCATATCTTAAGCCTTCACAATTTTGTTTTATTTTTCTGCAAATAAATTCTATGTGCAGCTTGTACTTATAGCGATAGACACCATAGAAAATCATACAATCTAATCTTTATTTGACTATTTTTAAATTTCTTGTTTTAGAAATAGAGAATAAAATTTGTCAAAAAGCTTAATCTTGACAGATAGTAGCTTAGGTAGAAAAATAAAGAATTCAACTATTTAATCTGGACTCTCGGAAGGAATGACGATAGGATTAGATAGTTTATTTTTGTTTGCAAAAATAAAATGTCAAAGAGTTTGCTAGTTCAAATGCACTCAAAAAGGAAGAAGAAATGCTAGGAAAAAGTAAGATTGGGTAGGTAGAGATGCTGTTTTGAAGAAATTACATGTTGCAGATTGATAAAATTTATCCTTTTTAGAGAAAGATCAGTAAGAAAAGAAGAAATCTGCCCAATGGATAAGGCACTGGTTTGCTGAAATCCAGAGATTGATAAAATGGAGGTTCTGGACACCTAAAAGGACAACTGTCCTCCCCAAGTGGAGCCACTGTTAGTCATCCATAATATTGATACTATCCAAAGATGACTAAATTACCAATCCTAGATTTCTAGAAACAATATTGCAGAATCATTGTGAGTTCTAGAAATATCACAGCCTTCAATATCCTAAGCCTATCAATTCACTGAATATTTTCACTTAAAAATCCTCCAAGTTATCCTACCATCTCAAAAAGAAGTTGTTTTCAGGATATATCTGCCCATTTTCACTTATCCAAATAATCATTTTTTCTTGCTAAAATGTCCTTTTTCCTTTTCATTAACCCTTCATTTCCCTTGAAAAAACCCATTTTTTCCTCCTCATTTATCCATCATTTTCCTAAAAAACCTTCTAAAAATTATTTAAAAACCGATAGAACCCTTTTTATTTGGTTTAAAAATGCTTATTTTACCCTATCGGAACATCCAAAAAGGCTTAAAAAACCTTTGTTTTTTACCTTTTTTGACCTTTTTGTATATAGACTTTAAGCCCCTGAGGGCTCAAGCCTTTCACTTCTTTTTTTCTATGTGTCTGAACGCTGGGACCAAGTGCTTAAAAATCTCCATGCTAACCCACTTGCCTCTTTTCTTTGGCTCCCGATCACCTTATCTCTCCACGGGACCGTGCCCCAGTGACCAGGCACTAGCCCCATCGCATCAGCATTTCCCACATGGCTTCGCTTTCCTTTACAAATTTTCCTGCCGATAGTAGGTACCTTGATCGATCTCCCCATCGATGGTTTTGATCCGCGACGACCAACACTAACTCCGCGCCACCTTTAGCCCCTTTTCTTTGGCTCCCGGTCACCTTGTCTCTCCATGGGACCATGCCCCGACACTAGCTCTAGCCCCCATTGCACTCGACGATTCATGTTTCTTCATTTCATTTTCCTTTTTCCTCCTCAGGTATACTTGAGCTTAATGTTGCAGTAGATCTCATAGAGCCAAACGGCGCAGTTGCTCCACTGTGACCCTCTTCCCCTTTTATTCTTATTCCTTTTTGTTATTTTATCGGGCCATCCTCCACCCTGGATCTAGAGCCTCAAGCTCTGATTCGACGGTCCTTATGCTCTCGACCCGTCAAATTTTCCTCCATATGACCACTCCACGGGGAAGATTCCCACCGTTGATCTATATGATTTGACGGTCCTCATTTAAACCCGCGACTCCTCTCCTCCCATCCCTTCATCTCCCAGATCATTCTCAACTGTGGATCTTAGAGATCCAACGACCCTCACTTAAACCCATCGCCCATAAACACCGCCGCTACCAAACAAATTTTCTTATGCCAACATATGGCCCACCTCCCACTACTTCGCCTGCCAAACAATCTACATTTGCCACCTGGCTTCCATTTTCCTCCTCGCCTGAGCACCTTCCATTTGTCACGCTCCCCTGTGGCCATTGGATCTACACCCCTAGATCCAATGGTCCACGTTCAATTTTGCGTGGATTTCACCTTCGAGGGTTGACGCACATTTCCAACGCGAAACTGGAAGTTTCATAAAGGACGCGTGTCACAAGGTGTATGGAATCGCGTTCGATTTGGGAAAAACCGCTAATCGCCCAACTTCAAGGCGAAAACCACCCAGTTTCCCGCAAAACCACCTATGCCCGTTTTTCACGCCAAAGTCATTTTTAAACTTGGTTTTCACGGTTTTTGCCATGGAACCTATTCCCTGTGCTTCTCCCTCCCTCTGCGCATGCTCCCCATGCCTCTGAAAGCAGTTTTCATCCAAAAAAGCAGGTTTTGTTAATATTTTTATGTTTTAGATGCAGGTTCTATGGCGAAATATATATTAAAAGGCCCTCCCACAACTATTTGTCAATAACAGAGGTCAAAGAATGATGATCCATAAGGAATTTAAACTACATTAAAGAGCTAAAGGCATTATATAAAAGGTTCAAACCCTCGACAGGTTATCAAACCCTCAGCGCACCAAAATAAACCCTGCACACAAAAAAACAAAGAAGAATCAATGAAGTAAAAGAGAAAAGGAAAAGACAGAGTTTAAAGTATAATTAAAAAGGGATAGAGGCGAGGTTAAAGAGAGAGGAACATAAGTTTTAAAGAAATCTTAGAAGTATTAAAAGGGCAACAAAGGATAATTATAAAGGCCAAAGGATTAAGAGTAAAGCTCGAAGAATCAAACCCTTAACCATCAGATTAAAGAATGAAGCACAGTGTAAAGGCAGATAAACAAATGTTTTAAAACAGAAACAGAGAAAGGATAACGAGGCAGGTAAATTAAGAAATAAAGGTTGTTAAAGCAGAATTAGGCCAAAACACAGTTTAAAGGATAAAGACAAATAAACAAAGGTCTAAGGTAGTGAATAAAGGGAAAGAAACAACGATGATCAATTGAAAAGGAAAACCAAAGCAAAATAAAAGCCTAAAAGTAGATTAATTAAAAGAAGATCAAGGCTAAAGGCCTTAAAACACAGTTTTATGATGAAATCAAGGGAACTTAGGCTAAAGTAGCCTCGGATAAGTCAAACACAGAGGAATTATTCACTTGATAAGTTTAAATTGACACCTTTCACTTACTTTATGTCTCAAAAGACAAATAAATAGTTATTACACTAAAAGAAGATATTATAAACTGTCAGAAAAATTAATGTAAAGATGAAGATAAGATTGCAAAGTCAATATTTTTGACTATTTCATCCTCAGGAAGTAAAGACAGATTTATTACACAGAGAAGTAGTTGAGAGACATTCCTACCTTATGCCTTGCATGGTTTTTAAGGATAGGAGTGCATTTACTATGCCATTAATAACATTTTGAACCCTAGATGGTTCCACCTCCTCATTTTCAGTATAAATACTGCACTGGAACTCATTGTAAGGTTGGCATTTTATGAATTCTGAAGTAATACATAGACCATTGTTTTGAAGAAGAATTGGTGTTTGGAGAAGTGTGGATGTATTTGCTTTTCTATTGATGAAGGAGGCTGGACTGTTGGATCCCTGAGCCTGGTTCTGGTGAAGTAATCTCTATTCGTTAATGTTATTTCCTGTTCCTAACTTAGTTCCATTTTTATTTGCTTGCAGTAGAGTAAAAAGCTTAGGCTAAGAAATGTCTCCTAGAAGCACCTTAATCCTGTTTACTATTCACTGCCTTTATGTTTTCATATGCTAAAGGTTTTATTTAGTAGTTTGACTGATTTTAAATCCTTAATCTTGTTTATTTCAGAATAGTTTAAATAGTTGCTGTCAACTTTGAATTATGGTCTTCCCTGTCTGCTTGCTGCCTCTTGAAAACTATTCCTGAAATCATCCTTCAAAAGCTATTGTCTGCAGCTTGGCAGAGAGGATTTGTTCTAATCTTACCCTCTGTTTCTTGCTGAGATAGTCGTATTTGAAGGTCTTTATAATTGCAGTCTTAGATCCCTGGGTGCTCCCGCTTTTATGAATTCAATTAGTTGTGTTTCTTATGTGTTTTCTAACTCATTTAAGTGAAACAATTAGAAGAAATAGAGTGTTCCTCTCCTTCTTTGTCTTACATGAAACTTTGTCTTGTTTATGTTAACTGCATAAAGTATGTTGGTAGAATTCATGGTTAGCCCTGGCTATTTAATATTTCTTTATGTTTAGATAATGTTGCAAGTCCCTTCGTTGAAAGGTATACATGATTAAGGAGTCTTAACAACCCTTAAAGCTCTAGTTTTCTTTCCAAATCCTGGATGTTCATATCATCTCACCTAAATGATCACAGAGATCCGTTGAATAAGTTAGATTTGCCCTTTGGTTCCCCAAATTCATCAACCGAAACTATTTAGAATTCCACATGACTTCATTGCCCAATGGCTTATAGATTTCCACACTCTATCTATGCTTCCTAGACCACCTTTGTCCAACCAACAAACAAACAAACAAACTTCAATTCATAACTAGCCTAAAATCAACCTCTTAAAAGCATCAAGCTATATCCTCATAAACATATTGAGAGATCCCTATTTGAGACTAGGAGGGCTAGATCCTAGAGCTCTAAAGCTTGGTTTATATGTTGCCTTGTCATTTGGTTTTCCAATCAGCCAAATCACAGGACCCCAACATTCTGGCAATCACAGTGGGACATTTTTGAGTAAAAGTCCCTAAAACAAAACACTTAGTATTCATTTAAGTGAACTATAGCTTCTTCAAGCACTACCATCATAATGGTAATCATGATAGGATCTGTCTGAATCAGTGGAAATCTAATTAACCCTTAGGATTCTAAGAGAAACTTACCAAACCTTGAAAAAATCAACTATTAAGCCATAGAGTAGACTCTGTTTGTTTCATCACCTTAGCTAAGTGTTGAATCAGGTATAGGGCACTCTCATAACCAGAGAACCATATAAAAACTCAGAAAATCCTGAAACATTTCAGATTGGTTTTCAAATAAACCATTGGTGGTGGAGCACAAAACATTTTACCTTCAGAAAAGCTAAAAATTTCCACCCAGCGACTCCACTAGCCCTAGTAGGCCTATTACCTTACTAGTACTCCAAATTTCCTTATGATTGTGTTAACCAGCCCTTGGAAAGTTTAGAAACCTAGTTCCCTATCATAGAAATCACCGTGAGAGGAAAAACCTTGAAAAATATTCCTAAAAAATCTCTCTAAATTTTGGAAACTGAAATCTGGCTTCACATAGGGTACATACTAGATCCCATCCAGATCCTAACCCTCCTACCATAGTTGACAATCTAGAAAGGATTTTGTGGAAAAATTCTAGATCTGGAAAACCAACTACTGATAGGACCATCCTAAGAACAAAATATGTTCCTGAAAATCTCACAGTCTTAAAAGATCCTCACTTTGACTTACCTCACACAAAGAACCTATTCAAGAATAAATCTCAAAGTGATTTAAACCAAGTTGATTTTGAAACCAAAGATTTGCAACAGATATTTAGCAGAGAAGCTTCACTTTCTACTCCACTTGACTCTTAGCTTCTCCATCATTTCATCTCCTTCCATAACAGATCCGCTCATCATCAGTTTACTGGCCCAAGTGTTTCTTCTACTCCTATCTACACATCCACTGTTAAAAATACCCCATTTCAGCCCACTTTCCCTCTTGTAAATCCACCTCTTGTAAATCCCCCATTATTTCCTATCATGGTAGCATGGTATGCTCCACTTGTGTTACCACTACCTCTGGTTCCCTTAGCCAATGAATATCAATAAAAAATTCCCCATTTCACTGGAAATGAACCTACTACTGCCCAACAGCATGTAGACAAGGTAACTTATGCCTTTGATTATATGGAAATATAAGATGAGACCATTAAGATGAAAATATTTGCCCAAAGTTTAGGAGGAGAGGCCAAGAAATGGTTTAAGGGTTTAACTCCTGATAGTACAAATGATATCCCTTCTTTACATCAAACGCTCATAAACAAATGGGAAATGAGGAAGAACCCTCTCCAAATACTTTCAGATTACAACAACCTCAAGAGAAACCCTGGGGAAAGTGTTCAAAATTAATGCACTAGATTTAATACTGTTTATAATGCATTGCCTCCAGAGTTAAAGCCTCCATAAGGCTCAGATTTGGAAAAGTTCCCTGAAGGATTTGATCTTGAAATGGCCTATCAGCTAAGAGAAAGTGACCCCTTAACTTTAGAAGATATGCAGAAGGGAGCCTTAGGTGTAGAAGCAAACCTGATTGAGAAAAGAGCTAAGTTGAAAGTAGAGAAAAGAGTTACATACAAGGAAGATACAATGCCATCAACCTCATCATCACATACTAAAATTTATAACTTAGTGAAGGTAATGGAGAGGATGCTTGAAAAGATAAATCTAAATGATAGAGTGCCTCCTAGAGAAAACCAAAACAACCCCCAAAACAAAAATAAAAACCCAAACCCCAGAAGAGATCCTAATCAAGATAGGAAAAGAGACAATGACCAACATATTAGGCCTCCCTTTCAGCAAAAGTATGTTGATCAAGAAGAAGAAAGGGAAGTTGAAAGGTTGGAGGAAAATCATGTAAACTTGATAGGATCTGATAGTGAGACAGATGTTTTTCTCACTGAAGAAGAACAAGGATTCTTCTTCTCAGAACAAATTGAAAACAACCATGAATATTCTGAAGATTACAGACTGGGGTTTGAAAATGCAATCATGGATGTACACAAACAATATAATCTTAGAAGCAAAGGGAGCCCAGAGATTTCTAATGACAAGAACACTAGTACTGCTGTTAAGAACAATTCAAAAATTCAGCCTAAAAAGATAGCCAGTAACACCAACACTGTGGCCAAGAAATCTGATCTAAATAAATAAAAAAATAGCCGGCAAAGTGTTGAACAAAGCTGCCCTAGTACTTCTGCTAGTGGCCCTAACAAATCTGTCCCAAATAGCAATCCAAAAAAAGTTCAGCAAATCAAAATTGCTGAAAGAGTTGTAAATGACAAAACAGATGTAAATATGTCAAGAACAATAGTTCCTTTCATCCTTGAAGGGGAAATTTCCAAGATTAAAATCACCATACCCTTAACTGAACTAGTAACTCAGGATGTATATAAAAACCAAGTTTTGAAAGATTTGAATATAGGCAGTGACACTAACACTTTAAACTTGACTGATGATAAGCCAGAATTATTGTTTGGTCCTAAAGTTGAAGAATAATACCAAGAAGGGGCTATCCCTCCCTTCTATGTCAACTTGAATATACATGATAAAATCTTGCACAATGCCATGCTAGACTCAGGTGCTTCACACAACCTTATGCCCAAAGTAGTAATGGAAAGCCTAGGCTTAGAAATTACTAAACCATACAAAGACCTCTATTCCTTTGATTCAAGCAGGGTCAAATGCTTAGGCCTAATCAAATATTTGTGTGTCAACTTAGCAAAAATTCCTGCTAAGAGTCTAGTAATGGACATAGTAGTAGCTGACATTCCCCCAAAGTAAGGCATGCTTTTATCAAGATCATGGGGAGCCAAACTTCAGGGGAGCCTTCAAATGGACATGTCATATGCCACCATCCCAATGTTTAGCCAAACTAGAAGATTATACAGGGAATCCCACATGAAATACATGGTGAGAAACATAGATAGACCAAAAAATTCTCCTATCTAGTCCATACATTCAAATTTGGATTCCTTTATATTATATAATGAAGATGAAACCAGCGAACAAGAAAAGGAAAACAAAGGAGAATTTATTCTAATAGAGCAGTCAAATCTACCATCAACTCAAGAGAAGAACAATCCAGATTTTAGCAGCCTTGAAAAGTTGAAAGAAAAAGAAAATGAGATTGAAATACCTTGGAAAATAAACTTTGATGGCTCTTGTAGCAAATTAAGTGCAGGGGCTGGTGTATGGATATAGAACACAAGCAAAGGAATTTCCTATAAACTAGATTTTCCATGCACAAATAACATCGCTAAATATGAAGCCCTCCTTATTGGCCTACACTTAATCTAAGATTTAGGAGCTAAGAGAATATCAGTCCAAGGGGATTCTAAGCTAATTATCAAACATATCAAAGGGGAGTATTCAACCAAAAACCCAAAACTCAAAGAATATAGAAATGCTGCCCTTGATCTCCTGAAAACCTTTGAAAAATATGAACTCATTTTCATCCCAAGAGCTCAAAATCATCTAGCAAATGAACTTGCCTTTTTTGCTAGTAATTGCCAGATACCAAAGACAAATGAACAATCTGATATAAAGGTAAAAAATAGACCTGCAATACCTGACAATGAAGATTATTGGCAAGTGTTTGAAGGAGACAAACACATAGATGATTTTCTGCAATCAAAGAATGACTTTGCCATATCAACATCTACTTCAAGCCATGAAGAAGACTGTTTAAATGAAGAACAAATCTCTGAAACATAACTTTCCTTTTCTGCTGATATAAACCATTTTGAACATCTTTTTAGAGCAGAAATAGTTGACAATACATATAAAAAATACCTGGAAATTTTACAGTGTAAAAATAATACAATTCCAAGAGTTCTTTCACCATTAGAACAACTTTTTTATTTCAATGATGTAGCCAAAGAACCAAGAATGGAGCCTATAGAAACAAACATAGAAGAACATAACATAGGCAGCCTAACAGAATCCAAAATGATCAAGTTATCCAGCACTCTCCCAGCCAATATCAAGATGCAATACATAGAACTTTTCAAAGAATTTGGAGATGTGTTTGCATGGGGATAAAAGGATCTAAAATCATATGATACTAGCATCATTCAACACAAAATTCCTCTTAAGGAAAATTAGAAACCTTTCAAACAAAAACTCAGAAAGATAAACCCTGTTTTATTGCCTTTAGTTGAGAAAGAGATTAAGAAGATGTATGATGCTAGGATCATAGTCCCCATCAGGTATTCATAATGGGTTTCCAACTTAGTATCTGTTAGAAAAAAGACTGGGGAGATTAGGCTCTACATTGATTTCAGAAATCTAAATAGATCCTCCATTAAAGATAACTATCCCTTGCCAAAAATGGATCATATACTTCAAAGGGTGGTTGGGTCTAAAAGAATTTCACTGCTAGATGGGTTCTCAGGGTATAATCAGGTTTTAGTACTCCCAAGTGATCAACATAAAACTACTTTTACTACACCTTGGGGTACATTCATGTATGTCAAAATGCCATTTGGTCTAATGAATGCAGGGGCCACTTTCCAAAGGGCCATGAATATAGCCTTTTCAGAAGACATAAGGCTATTTTATAATCATTTACCTTGATGACATTACTGTTTTCTCCAAAGCTGATGAAGAACACTTGATTCGTTTAAGAAATTTTTTTGAGAAATGTAGGAAATATGGTTTATATCTGAATCCCAAAATGATACTCTTTACTCAAACACCAGTTCTTATAAGTCCTGATTTCACCAAAGATTTTTATATCTTTTCCTTTGCATCTGAACATACAATAGCTGCAGTGTTACTGCAAAAGAATAACATGGGGCATGAATAACCTATATCCTTTTTTATTAGGACCCTAAGAGATGCTCCACTCAAGTATAACATCATGGAGAAACAAGCCTTAGCCTTGGTAAAAGCATTGAAATATTTTAGAGTTTACATCTTACATTCTCACATCATTGCTTTTGTCCCACACACTGTTGTCAAGGATATTCTAAGTCAAGACCCTGATGGTAAAAGGGGAAAATGGATTGCTGTTATTTTAGAATATGACTTAGAAATCAGGCCTACCAAACTAATCAAAGGGCAGGGATTAGCAAAACTCATGGTTGAATCAAACTTCCAAGCACTAGATATGAATATGGTTGATGTCTTAGACGAAATAGAAGAATCCACAGCTCCATTTATTGAAGAAAATTTTGTGAATTCACCTTGGTATGCTGATATCATAAATGTGCTACTTTATTTGAATGCCCCTCCCTCTCTGTCTAAAACTAAAGCTAGATTCTTGAAATAGAAGGCTTTAAATTATTGCATATTAGATGGGGTTTTATATTGGAAGAATGATGTTGGAATATTGCTTAAATGTTTGCTTGAGATTGATGCAGGAAAAATCATGCATGAACTGCATGAGGGAGAATTTGGAGGACATATGTACTGGAAAACTACAACAAATAAAATCCTTAGATATGGTTACTTTTGGCCCACCCTTTTCCCAGACACTCATAAACTTGTCATGTCTTGCCATAAGTGTCAAATCTTTGATGGCAAAAGAAAACTCCTTCCTTTACCCTTACATCCCTTCAATGTTGAGGCTCCTTTTCAACAATGGGGCTTGGACTTCATTGGGGAAATCCACCCATCTTCATCAGCGCAACATAAGTGGATCCTCACTGCCACTGATTACTTTACCAAGTGGATAGAAGCCATACCTACTAGGAATGCTACTGACTTTGTCATTATCAAGTTCCTTGAAACCAATATACTATCGAGATTTGGTTGTCTTAGAAAAATTATCACAGACAATGCTGCTGCCTTCAAGTCTAAAAGAATGGTTGACTTTTTCCATAAGTACAATATCACCTTGGGTCATTCCAATGCCTACTATCCCCAAGGGAATGAATTAGCTGAATCCTCCAACAAAAGCCTTGTCAATATTATCAAAAAACTGTTGGAGAAAAATAAAAAATCATGGCATAGTAAGCTTATTCATGCTTTATGGACTGATATATTAACCACCAAAAATTCAATAAATATGTCTCCCTATTAGCTGGTTTATGGCATGGATGGAATCCTCCCAACCTCTCTAGGAGTTCCAGTCATGAAACTCCTCCAAGAAGCTCAATCTGAGGAAAATGATATGCAGAGAACGATAAAATAGACCATTCATTTACAATAGTCCAGGGAGGAAGTATATAACATAACACAAATAGTCCAAGAAAGCATCAAGAAGTTATTTTACAAGAGGACTAAAGAAAATGATTTCCAAGTTGGAAATGTAGTTCTAAAGTGGGATTCTAGAAGGGAAGAAAAAGGAAAACATGGAAAATTTGAAAATATGTGGAAAGGTCCCTACATTATTCATTCCGTCAGGGGTCCCAATGCATTCCTTCTGCAAGAGATGAATGGAGAAGATCTATTTGGAGGTCATGTCAATGGCAGGATGCTCAAGCACTACTTCTATCAAGAGTCCTAGTTTCAAAGTTTTTATTCATTGTATGTAACACTGCTTTTGAATTTGAAAAAGGAAAAAATACAAAAACAATAGAAAAGAGAAAAGAGGGCAGATAAAAAGAAAAAGATACAGCCCCATACCTAAAAAAGAGAATTTTCTGAAAGTGTGCAAGCTTAAATGCCACTACTAAAAGTAAACACTGCTACTTATTCATACAACCTAATCATGACTAGATAGATTTCAAATTACTGTTGATAGGTTAGTGAAGAAGATTTTCCAAACTGTTTAATCTTGGCTTATCAGTAGAATATATTAGGATAGAAAGGAAATGGTTCTAACAAGCTCAAAATTTGAACCAATAAAAGGAAAAAGATAGCTCTAAATAGATCAAAACTAGAGCTAGAAAAAGACTAGAAGAATGTTTATAATTTTCATATCTTAAGCCTTCACAATTGTGTTTTAATTTTCTACAAATAAAGTATATGTGCAGCTTGTGCATATAGCCATAGACACCATAGCAAATCAGACAGTCTAATCCTGATTTGACTATTTTTAAATTTCCTGTTTTAGAAATAGAGAATAAAATCTGTCAAAAAGCTTAATTTTGACAGATAGTAGCTTAGGTAGAAAAATAAAGAGTTCAACTATTTAATCTGGACTCTTGGAAGGAATAAGGATAGGATTAGATAGTTTATTTATGTTTGCAAAAATAAAATTTCAAAGAGTTTTCTTGTTCAAATGCACTCAAAAAGGAAGAAAAAATGCTAGGACAAAGTAAGATTGGGTAGGTAGAGATGTTGTTTTGAAGAAATTACATGTTGCAGATTGATAAAATTTGTCCTTTTTAGAGAAAGATCAGTAAGAAAAGAAGAAATCTGCCCAATGGATAAGGCACTGTCCTGCTGAAATCCAAAGATTTATAAACTGGAGGTTCTGGACACCTAAAAGGACAACTGTCCTCCCCAAGTGGAGCCATTGTTAGTCATCCATAATATTGATACTATCCAAAGATGACGAAATTACCAATCCTAGATTTCTAGAAACAATATTGCAGAATCATTGTGAGTTCTAGAAATCTCACAATATTCATTATCCTAAGCCTATCAATTCACTGAATATTTTCAGCTAAAAATCCTCCAAGTTATCCTACCATCTCAAAAAGAAGTTGTTTTCAGGCTATATCTTCCCATTTTCACCCATTTTCACTTATCCAAACAATCATTTTTTCTTGCTAAAATGTCCTTTTTCCTCTTCATTAACCCTTCATTTCCCTTGAAAAAACCCATTTTTTCCTTCTCATTTATCCATCATTTTCCTATAAAACCTTCTAAAAATCCTTTAAAAACCGTTAGAACCCTTTTTTTTTGGTTTAAAAATTCTTATTTTACCCTATCGAAACATCCAAAAAAGCTTAAAAAACCTTTGTTTTTTACCTTTTTGACCTTTTTGTATATAGGCTTTAAGCCCCTAAGGGCTCAAGCCTTTCACTCCTTTTTTTCCATGTGGCCGAAAGTTGAGACTGAGCGCTTAAAACTCTCCGCGCTAACATATTGGCCTCTTTTCTTTGGCTCCCAATCACCTTATTTCTCCACGGGACTGTGCCCCGGCGACCAGGCACTAGCCCCATCGCATCAGCATTTCCCCTGTAAACCTGCTTTTTCATTACAAATTTTCCACCCTGATAGCGATGCCCCGACGCAATCTCCACCATCGATCGGGTTTTGATCTGACGACCAATGCTAACTCTCTGTGCCACCTTTTAGCCCCTTTTCTTTGGCTCCCGGTCACCTTATGTCTCCATGGGACCATGCCCCAGCACCAAGCTCTAGCCCCCATTGCATCGACGATTCATGTTTTTCTTCATTTCATTTTCCTTTTTCCCCCTCTGATGCTCTAGCCCCAACTTAATCTGCACCATAGATCTACGCAAATCGGACGGTTGCCAGTGCTCCATCACAGCCCTCTTCCCCTTTTCTTCTTATTCCTTTCTGTTCTTTTATCGGGCCATCCTCCACCGTGGATCTAGAGCCTAAAGCTCTGATCCGACGGTCCTTATGCTCTTGACCCGTCAAATGTTCCTCCATATGACCACTCCATGGGGCACATCCCCACCGTTGATCTATATCATCCGACGGTCCTCATTTAACCCCATGACTCCTCTCCTCCCATCCCGTCATCTCCCAGATCATTCTCAACTGTGGATCTTAGAGATCCAACGACCCTCGTTTAAACCCATCACCCATAAACACTGCCGCTACCCAATTTTTTTGCTTATGCCAGCATATGGCCCACCTCCCACTACTCTGCCTGCCAACCAATTCGTGTTTTCCACCTGGCTTCCATTTGCCTCCTCCCCCAAGCACCTTCCATTTGTCGCACTCGCATGTGGCCATTGGATGTACACCCCCAGATCCAAGGGTCCACGTTCAATTTCTTGTGGATTTCATCTCCGAGGGTTAACGCACATTTCCAACCTGAAACTGGTAGTTTCATAAAGGACGCGTGTCACAAGGTGTATGGAATCACGTTCGATTTGGGCAAAACCGCTAACTTCCCAACTTCAACATGAAAACCACATGGTTTCCCGCAAAACCACCTATGCCCATTTTTCGCGCCAAAGTCATTTTTAAACCTGGTTTTCACCATTTTTGCCATGGAACCTCTTCCCTGTGCTTCTCCCTCCCTCTGCACACGCTCATCACACCTCTGAAGGCATTTTTCATCCAAAAAAGCAGGTTTTGTTAATATTTTTATGTTTTAGATGCAGGTTCTATGGCGAAATATATATTAAAAGGCCCTCCCATAGCGATTTGTCAATAGCAGAGGTCAAAGAATGATGATCCATAAGAAATTTAAACTACATTAAAGAGCTAAAGTGGTTATATAAAAGGTTGAAATCCTCGACGGGTTATCAAACCCTTAGCGCACCAAAAGAAACCCTGCACACAAAAAAACAAAGAAGAATCAGTGAAGTAAAAGAGAAAAGGAAAATATAGAGTTTAAAGTTTAATTAAAAAGGGATAGAGGCGAGGTTAAAGAGAGAGGAACATAAGTTTTAAAGAAATCTTAGAAGTATTAAAAGGGCAGCAAAGGATAATTGTAAAGGCCAAAGGATCAAGAGTAAAGCCCGAAGAATCAAGCCCTTAACCATTAGATTAAAGAATGAAGCACAGTGTAAAGGTAGATAAACAAATGTTTTAAAACAGAAACAGAGAAAGGACAGCGAGGCAGGTAAATTAAGAAATAAAGGTTGTTAAAGCAGAATTAGGCCAAAACACAGTTTAAAGGATAAATACAAATAAATAAAGGTCTAAGGCAGTGAATAAAGGGAAAGAAACAACGATGATCAATTGAAAAGGCAAACCGAAGCAAAATAAAAGCCTACAAGCAAATTAATTAAAAGAAGATGAAGGCTAAAGGCCTTAAAACACAATTTTATGATGAAATCAAGGGAACTTAGGCTAAAGTAGCCTCAGATAAGTCAAACACAGAGCAGTTATTCACTTGATAAGCTTAAATTGAGACCTTTCGCTTACTTTATGTCTCAAAAGAAAAATAAACAGTTATTACACTAAAAGAAGATATTATAAACTGTCAGAACAGTTAATGTAAAGATGAAGATAAGGTTGTAAAGTCAATATTTTCGACTATTTCATCCTCAGGAAGTAAAGACAGGTTTATTACACAGAGAAGTAGTTGAGAGACATTCCTACCTTATGCCTTGCATGGTTTTTAAGGATAGGAGTGCATTTACTATGTCATTAATAAGAATTTGAACCCTAGATGGCTCCACCTCCTCATTTGCAATATAAATACTGCATTGGAACTCATTGTAAGGTTGGCATTTGATGAATTCTGAAGTAATACATAGACGATTGTTTTGAAGAAGAATTGGTGTTTTGAAGAAGTGTGGATGTCTTTGCTTTTCTGTTGATGAAGGAGGATGGACTGTTGGATCCCTGAGCTTGGTTTTGGTGAAGTACTCTCTATTCATTAATGTCATTTCCTGTTCCTCACTTTGTTCCATTTTTCTTTTCTTGCAGTAGAGTAAAAATCTTAGGCTAAGAAATGTCTCCTAGAAGCACCTTAATCCTGTTTACTCTTCACTGCCTTTATGTTTTCATCTGCTGAAGGTTTTATTTAGTAGTTTGACTACTTTTAAATCCTTAATCTTATTTCTTTCAGAATAGTTTAAATAGTTGCTGTCAAGGTTGAATTATGGTCTGCCCTGTCTTCTTGCCGCCTCTTGAAAACTATTCCTGAAATCATCCTTCAAATGCTATTGTCTGCAGCTTGGCAGAGAGGATTTGTTCTGATATTACCCTCTGTTTCTTGCTGAGATAGTCGTATTTGAAGGTCTTTATAATTGCAGTCTTAGACGCCTGGGTGTTCCCCCTTTTATGAATGCAAATATTTGTGTTCCTTATGTGTTTTCTAACTCCTTTAAGTGAAACAATTATAAGAAATAGAGTGTTCCTCTCTTTCTTTGTCTTACTTGAAACTCTGTCTTGTTTATGTTATCTACATAAAATATGTTGGTAGAATTCATGGTTAGCCCTGGCTATTTAATATTTCTTTATGTTTAGATAATGTTGCAAGTCCCTTTGTTGAAAGGTATACATAATTAAGGAGTCTTAACAACCCTTAAAGCTCTACTATTCTTTCCAAATCCTTGATATTCATGTCATCTCACCTAAATGATCCCACAGATCCATTGACTAAGTTAGATTTTCCCTTTGGTTCCCGAAATTCATCAGCTGGAACTGTTTAGACTTCCACATGACTCCATTTCCCAATGGCTTGTAGATTTCCACACTCTATCTATGCTGCCTAGATCATCTTTGTCCAACCAACAAAAAAACAAACTTGCACTTCATAACTAGCCTAAAATCAACCTCTTAAAAGCATCAAGCTATATCCTCACAAACATATTGAGAGATCCCTTTCTGAGACTAGGAGGGCTAGATCCTAGAGCTCTAAAGCTTGGTTTATATGTTGCCTTTTCATTTGGTTTTCCAATCAGCCAAATGACAGGACCCCAACACCAACAGTCAAAGTGGAGTGGGAAGAGGAAAAAGGGTCTGTTAATCCAAAAAAGCATGTTTATGATGTTTTTGTTACACAAGAACCAACAATTGAAACAGAGAAGACTGAAAATAAAAATACTATTGTGCCAAAATAACCTATCGCTTATGGTGTTGTTACACAAAAACCAGCAGCTGAGATATAGCAACAAGAGGAGAAAAGGAATCAGAAGGAGGATGCTGAAACAACATCTGAAACAACTTACATTAAATTTGAATATTTGATGAGGGTAATAGAGAAGTGGTATAAATTAGCGCTCTTTCCCAAAGATGAATTCATCTTTCTAAAGCATCATGAGGAAATGGTTAATAAGCTTCAGAAGGAGTGGGCTGAAAAATTAAGAATTGCAGAATTTGTGAAAATTTGGTAGGAGAGGAATCCAGAAATGAAACAGGTGTAGGAACTACAAGGAGAGGTTAAGTTGTTACAAAAATAAAAGGAGCTCATTGATGAGATCATTAATGAATTATTATGCGGTAGACTTCCTTCTCCTTCTTATCCTTTATATTTTCAAGAAAAACATTATTTCTTCCAATTAAAAACCCTAAAGGAAAAGTGACCATATGAGACAAAGAAGTTACACGACTTCCTAGAAATATTTAAAAGTGATAATTTCTCAGAAAAAAATTTGTTGTGCGAGCTGTACATGCATGATCTCGCTTTATTTGGGGACAAATCATTCAATCTGACACCTTATGTGGGAGATGGAAAACTCAACGATTCTGTTTCTTTTACGTAAAATCGGATAGGATGGAAAGCTTCCCATGATATTGTATTTTCTAATGAAGAACATGTAGAACTGTTTATTAGAGAAGAACTTGGTTCAACTGAAGTTGTTGCACAAAAATACAATAAAATATGGCATATTCGAGCCACTAATACACTTTTGATGGACCATCGAGAATCAGTTCTATGGAGATGCGAGATAAATATACAAGGAATGAGAATTGGTGCCTTGGAAGGAAAAAAAGTTGAAATTCGATCTTTCCTGAAAATAATTGAAGAAGGAAGACCCATATTGTTATTAGAATTTTGAGCAATAAATTTGAAGAGTTCATCAATATGTTGATTGTATTAGGAGGAGTGGTGTAGGATGGTTAGGAATTAGATTCAAGTTCCCTCTTGTTTGGTTACCCACCTATCGGTATCAAAATCAATATATTATTACTGATAAGTTACAGGAGGAATAATTGGTTTGTTTTTTAGAATACAGGGTCAGAGGTGAAGACATGGCAGGAAAATATAACCTCATACAAGTTCACTCTCAACATGTCAAGCATTAGTGACATGAGTTTGCATGAGGAAATGCGTAAGCTTAAGCTGGGGGGAGATGTTGGGTCACAAAATTGTCATATTTTTCCCACTTATTTTCCTATTTCTTTTATCCTTTTTTGACCAACATGACCATCTATTATTACTGTAACAACCATTATTCATCTAAGTATGTCCTTTTTCACTTGTCTCTTTCTTAGTCCAACTCTACTTATAATTTGACATTAGAACTACTTTCTTAGGCTGAGTTTTATAATAAAAATAATGTATGGGTTGCTTTAGGTTTGGTAGGTCTATCGAAGCTTATTGTTATAGGATTACTTTTAGTTCCCTTACAGATTTGGAATAATTAAGGTCTTGTGAGCTATTGTTGTTACACAGAAAATTGCTTAAGCACATGTTTCCTTTCCTAATTAGACTGGATCTAGGAGCGCGTCAAAGTCAAAAGAAACAAATGATCACTTAGAGATATTTTTGGAGCATCCAGATCATTTGGTTGAGATATTTTGTAACTATATTTTTAATTAAATTGTTATAGTTTTACCCCTTCCATGGAAATCATTGTGTAATTGTTAAGATATAATTTTATTTTAAGATCACATGAGAATCAAAATATTATAATGATGATCTTCTCATTGTAATTAAGATGAATAAAAGAAAATATTGTTTTCCCATGAGGGCTAGAGCGAAGAACTGGATTATAGGATTGGAAATGGGAAACACCATAGCTTTGTAGCACTAATACCTTTATTAATTAAAACCTCAACGTTGTGGTTCAATAATTTCCTCTGAGTAGTTTGTGTACATTTAAGTACACCAACCCTTGCTGAGGAGGAAGGGACCTCCTTCTTAGAAGGGATCAACAGTTAGTTAGAGTGGAATACACAATTGAAAAAATATTTCTCAATTATTTGATTAATGTTACTCCTCCTATTACAGTTAATTCCGTGTGTAATTTAATTAATTGCAGTAAGATTTGGAAGGTGTCACAACTTAAGTCCTGGACCGGTCCCTTCGTTTAGTGTAGAAGTGAATAATTTGCTTTGCTATTACAATTTGGATTGCACTTCCTTTTATGTGTGCATATTGAACGAGTGATGGTTTTTCAGGGGTGTTATGAGAGAGGTTGAATGATAGATTGCATAAATATTTCTCAGTTATGTGATTGTTGTTACTGATGTTGTTACAATTAATTTTGTGTGTAATTTAATGAATTGAAAATTATAAGCTTTGGATGGTGTGAAAGTCCTAAACCATTCCCTCAATTTAGTGTGGAAGTGAATTATTTTCTTTGTTGTTACTATTTGGATTGCACTTCCTTTTATGTGTGAAGATTGAATGCATGATGGTTTTTAGGAGTGCTAAGTGGTTGAATGGTAGATTGGATAAATATTTCTCATTTATGTGATTGTTATTACTACTGTTGTTATAGTTAATTTTATGCGTAATTTAATTAATTGCATTAAGTTTTGGATGGTGTCAAAACTTAATCCCTGGACTAGTCCCTTAGTTTAGTGTGGCAGTGAATTATTTGATTTGTTGTTACAGTTTGTATTGCACTTCCTTTGATGTGTGCATATTGAATAGATGATGGTTTTCAAGAGTGTTGTGAGAGTGGTTGAATGGAAAATTAGTTTATTCTATAGTATTTCTTCACGTTGAATCTATGTGGAGTGTTTAAAAAATTTGTTGATCTATGAGAGTGTGTGTGCAATGGATTTGGGTTGAGATTATTTTATACTAGTCATCATTCGCCATAGCATAAACTTTGCGCAACAATATTCTAAAAATTAAAGCATACCTAGATCGATAATTAAATGTAAGAGCGGGTCTACCAACATTAAAATGAAAACAATATAAAAATAACAAAGTTAACAAAGTTTCTTATTCAAATCATTGTGAGATACAAGCATTAATAGTTTATCAACTTTTATGTCTTCATGAACATATATTGATTCAAAATGAATGGCAGAAGCATTCAATTAATCCTAATTGTTTTTTCCATCAATTCATACCATATCTTGAACCCTTTGATGATATTGCAATAGGTATTTTGTATTGACACAAATAATACTAAAGAATTTCAAAGTTTAGGCTATAAGAATCATTATTTTTTAAACACAGATTACAAATAATTCTGAAAATTTAGAAGTCTTGGTCATTAAAATTATTGTCTACAACAATGTCATCCAGTGTATCATTGTCAATGTCCACATGATATTTCAAGTAGTTAATATTATCATCATCCTCGTCTTGACTTGCATCATCTTCATCATCATTGAAATATGACTATAGACCATCCATATTGTTACCAGATGTATTTGTATCATCATTTTCTATAACATCGATATTGTTGTCTTCAATAACATCATGTAACTCTATATTAATGTTTTCTTCTTGTGCCTTAACATAACCATCTTCATCATCATTAGGGATGTAAATTTATTCGAGTTTCTCTAATCCCTCTCTCTCATTTTTTTTGCAATAATTATTTTGCTCAATATCCACTAATTTATCATCAAATACATGCATTAATCTTGGATCATAAGGTATGAAAACTATCCATTTCGGGTCCAGAAAATCTTCATAGAAAAATACCTACACATGAATGAGTTTATACATATATTAGATGTACGTTATAGAAAAATTATTGATTAATAAACACGTGTATATATTCACAATAAACAATTTTTAATAGATTATTGATCACTACTACTTCTAATTAATTGAGTTAAAGAAATAACTGCTCACAATGAATTGGTAGAACATAAGGCTCCTGCTCCTGCTCCTGCTTCATACCATCTTCATGTCCTCTCAAATTCTTCATACCATCTACACTTAAAAATACATCATTTAAAAGAGCGGTAATCCAAGTCAATAATTTCTTGTATTTTCTCAACATATTGTAGATTCCCTTTAATAACATTCTTATCTTTTGAGCTTGATCGACTAGATTGATTGAAGTCAACCATGATGCCACAATCAAAGGATTGTGTCCTTACATCTACACATTCTACATGATAATGTCGACCATATAACCACATTGCTGGATATTTCCTTGCCTATAAAAGACCATTTATTTCGGTTAAAAAATCTATAATGATGAATATTAAAATAATTAATAGTGTCAAAACTGTAAGGAAACAACATTCTATAAAATTCCAATTGTACCTTTCTTTCACATCCTCTAGACATGTTGATTTCATCTTCTATTATGTTTGAATCTATACCTGCATCTTCTATTTGATTTTGAATTTGTTCAGTAACCCATTCTAGTGTGCAATATTTGGCCCATTCCCCTTGCAAATAAATAAGAAATGGGGTATTCCTTGGGTTCGATCTCTTAAATTGTCTCCTTGCTTCTAACACTTCTTCTCTCTTTTTATCATACCAATCAATCCATTTGTTCGTAAATTCCATGTGTTATAGAATGAACTTGTCGAGTATAGCACTTTCGTTTGCACCTATTACATGTCAACATGCTTATTTCAATATCCAAAGGCTATGTTATTAATTTGACAAATAAAATATAGAGTAAATTAATGGTCACAATAAAAGCAACCACAATGATCATGAGTTCACTTATTAATTTCTATTTGAACGCCATTAGACTGTGGTTTCTCTCCATCAATAATATTTAATGCTTGTTCTTCATTTGAGAATTGTGGCCCATATTCGAAATCGTTACCAAGGAATTCACATAGGAAGAAAAATGCTTCATTCAATACATACCCTTCAACAATGCAACCCTATGGATGTGCATTTTTTCAAAACATCCGCCTCGTCGATACGACACACGCCAATTCAATGTCATTGACTAGGTGTATAAGTAAATGGACTTGTAGGTGGATTATGGAAACATAACACTAAGACTAGTACTACTTACTCGCGCCCAAGAATCCCTCCCCTTTTCTGATCAGTCTTTTAGATTTCCTAAACCATATCATCTTTCATTTTCTAACTCTAAAAATATATGGTTATAGTCAATATTGGATCCTCCCGAATTATGAAAAAGAACATTTTGTTTCTGAATCTTGTCGATGATTAAGAGAAAATCAAGAGCGATTTGGAAGATCCTCACCCAAAGATAGGGAAGCTGGGGGGGTTGTATTTGAAGATATATATTTATTGGGAAACCATGAGATTCCCTTTCGGGCCATTGGGATATTTATGCACTATGTATTTCATTACCAAAATAGGTATTTCCTCAACTCAAGAGGACACTTGACACAATCCAACGACTGACTGGTGCTGTCCAACATAAGTGACAAAGTAGCCATAAGCAGGTCCTCCCAAAATCCATGCAATAAGAGTATGTGGTGAAATGAGGAAAAGAGGATGACCTTCCTGACTGAACCAATACTATTTCCTTCTCTACGATAAGATGTTTTTCATAATAATGACCAGAAGGAGAATAAAGCCCGAAAGAGAAGTGCACCACTCTTTTACAGTCTCACGCTTGCCTGCCTGAAGGGGTCTGCACACAAAAGGATTTTATGATAAATCCTTTCCTGGCTCGGGTTATAGTGATTTTATGACCTTGGCTTGTCAAACACTAGTAAAATACCTATCTTCAAGGAAATTTCCTTAACAAGCACCCTAGTTCAAAGTCAACCTCAGACTCATGGAACCTTTATGCTTACATAGCTTAGAATTTCCAAAGATATATCACGTGGGGCCCACTAAGATTATTATAGAACATTCCAAAATGGATTTGAACCTTGAAAAATACAAATTAATTAAGACTCCATTGCAGGAAATAAATAACCTTATCTTGCCTTAACCTTATGGTGAGTCTCTGGTTATAGGTACAAATCCTAATTATTTTTACACTTTCCTTCTTATTTCTATACAATGTATAATATATCTAAAGTTGTTAATACAATTAGAAATCCTAGATAAATGCATAAATAAACATGAAACTCCGTGATATGGAAATATAGAGGAGTTGGGTGGATTTCGTGAATGAAATAATTTGACCATATTATTATTATATACTACATTATTGGTGCTCATTATGCACTCATTGAGTTACACATTTAGTTTATAATCTAGTTGGATATTAGTAGAATTCTAATTATAATGCGCAGTGCAATATTTATTCTAATATATATGATGCAGATAAATATAAAGATCTAGAGCTTGTTCCATACCACAAGCACAGACCACCCCTACACAAGCAAGCAACGAAAAGAAAGATAAGCAGACACTTGGGAACATAGAGACCTGGGATGGAACGGAAAGGATTGAGAGAAGTGGGGAACCTTACACAGATAGAGAAACTTACACACACAAAGAAACTTACACATAATTAACTCAACACAGACAAAAATAGAGAACCTTACACAAAATTAAATCAACACAAACATAAAAAAAAGAGACTAGGAGAGTTTCCATCCTAGAAAAAGAAGGACGAGCATGCCAGGCTGAGGTCGAGGAAGCCAAGCCGAGTTGCATACAAACATAGAGTTGAGGACTAGCATAAGAGGATGTAGAGCCGAGCTGAGGATGAAGTCCCCGAGACAAGTGGCAGACAAAAACTTAGGGCCGAGCAGGAGTAGAGAAAATTACAAAATCACTGCAAAATTGAAACCAAAATTAAATTGAAACAAAAACACAAAAAAAAGAAAAATTCCTCTAAAACAGTCTTACCTTACCTCTAAAAAAGTCGCAATGAGCAGAAGAGGACACAAAGCTAATTCGAGGACGAAGAGGCCGAGACAAGTTGTAGAAATGCAGGGTTGAGCATGAGCAGAGAAGCTTGCAAAAAACAAAAATAGTTAGAGAACCAAACTTAAATAAAAAAAAAACAAAAAAAGGAAAAAATTACATGTCTTTCCTTTCCTACCTCTCCAATAGTAGCGACGAGAAAAATAGGATGCAGAGATGAGACAAGGACAAAAACGCAGGGCCGAACACCTGCCAACGATCTCACCTTACCTCTCCAACAGTTGCAATAGTCGCATAACTGTTACAAAACTATTGAAACTCTTCGCAGCCTCTAATGGCCGCTATATTTATAAGAAAAAATCCAGCCGAAATTTTTTTAAAAGTTCGACCGAACTAATAGTCCTGTTGAACTAATAGTTCAACCGAACTTTTATTGTCGGTTTTGTTATCTCTAGCCAAAAATCTGGTTAGCTATGCCGTCAATGGTAACGATAAAATAAGTTTGAAAAATAGTAAACACAGTTTGACCGAATTAATTTCACAAGTTCGGCCAAACTGTTGGGAGAGTGAAATTTTTAGAAGCATTTCTCATGAAAGTGTAACCTAGCTTCGTGATTTTACCCATACAAAGGTATTGTTATTAGCCTCAGATGCTTGAAAGTATGTCATGTTTTAATAGAGGTTGTTCATTATGTGTTATCAATAAGCCTAGCAATAGAAAGTTAGCATTGTACACACTCGTCCATGGGAGAGTGTTTCTATGGAATTTGTTGGAGGTCTTCCTATGTCAAAAAGGAATTATGATTATCTTTTTGTAGTTGTGGATAGGTTCAGTAAAATGTGTATTTTTATGCCATGTAAAAATCAAATTACAGCTGAACAAACTGCTCAGTTATTCTTTCAGAATGTATGGGTGCATTTTGGATTTCCCACATCCATTGTTAGTGATCGAGATTCTTGCTTTGTTGGGAATTTTTGGTCAAGATTATAGGGATTCATGGACATGTTGTGGCCAGCAACAACCCCCCTTCTTATTTAGTGTTATCACTACTACTAAATAAGTGGGGGCCCTTAGTCAAAAAATTTAAAAAATCGATTAGTGCTTGTATTTCCTTTTTTAATAAAACTTACTATCATAAACTTAGGAGAATACCCCTTGAAAAATCTAAAAAGGGTTAAGTTTTATGATAAAGTAGGATAAAATCATTCCTTAAGAAATATCGCAACGCAAAAAAGGTAATGGATACCTCCTTACAAGTGGAATTCTAAGATTGCGAGATCGCGATGCGGAACTACGCACTAAAAACATTCATCGCATCGCATGCCTCAAATATCACTTACACTGAAAAACCTCAAACCGCCGATATGCAATGGCACATATCACAAATCAAATTTTGTAAAAAACACATTAACGAATGATTGTCATATGCTATGCTCCAACGATTTTGCGATATTGCGATATTGCGATATTGTGATTCTGCGGTATTGCGATATTGCGATTCCACGAGATTGCGATCTGCGATACTGCGATCTATGATATTGCGAAGCAAATCGCAGATCGCCTTATTGAAGATCTTTAGGGCTCGTTGTATGAATTTTTTTTTCTTTCCATAAACCGAGACCTGGTTATGCGCTTTAATGTTAATCAATGAGTTAGTTGCCAATCATTAATGAAATATGGTTTTGTTCCGATCAAAGAGCCATTTCATGTAAGGTGGTATATTTTATATGTCTTCGGAATTTAAAGCTTTAACGTCACCTTTTTCTTATCATTATTCTCGCCTCATTTGTAAACTGCAGGAATGAAGAACAAAAAACTATACAAATCAGTATTCAGGATATTATGGGAAAGAAAGGCAAAGCTCCGAGTTCTGAAGACAAAGAAATGACGCCCTTGTATAAAGACACCGCCTGTAATAAAGATGCTGGTATTACTACTTGGGAAGGCATGTACAGTCTACTTGAGGAAGAGAATCCCAAAATGATGGAGGTTACAGCTACTGCAGGCTCACATGGGTCTTCTGAGGCGTTTATTACAGAGCTAGCTTGCTCGTTCTTGCATCGGATAGCGGCGAGGCCCAAAATTCTTCCATACACGGACATGGTTAAATGGGTACTGGATAGCGCTGACATCACAAATAGACAATTTAAGACTCAGGGTCAAGAACTTACGGAATCGTTATTTTCACGAAATTTAAGCTTTATATCCGCTAACAAAAAGCGCACAAGAGGTGAAAATCGCACCAGGAAAGTCCGGATCAAGAAACGGAGGCAATTTCCAATGCGTGATTAGCGCTAATCGCGCATCTCTGGGAAAAATATCTTGAAGAGGAAAGCCTCTAATTGCTCAGTCACTTGTAAGCCCAGAAATTTGTAGGAAAAAATGCTAGAGGCAAAAAAGTAAAACTTGAATCCTAAAACCCATGGTATTTTTCAGAAATATCTTCAAAGTAGTATGTATATATGCATAGCAACTGCAGACAGGCTGGAGATAGAAGGCTCAAGAAAAGGCAGAATCAATCAAAAGATTAACTAAGTTGAATTGGGATTCTTACTGGGCGTATTTGGTAAAACCACACAGCCAGTGCATTACTCTCAAATGTATCATCAATTCTGCCGAGAAGATGGCGCTAGCTCTTGCCGATTCCATTTTCACAGGACATTTAAAGTCAGAAGTCGGCCAATCGACTCTTCTCAAACAAATGTTGAACGCTTGCGATTTCAAGGAACAGATACACAAATAGTTAGTTGTTAGTTTTAATTTTAGATTCAGTGTTAGTATTAATTTTGCTTTATTTTTGCCTAAAATGAGGATGGTCATTTAAACCGTATCCTACATTTTTGTAATAAATTATTTTTAGATTTAGTTAGTAGTATTTAAACCCTTCTCATGCATTTAGAGAAAGGTCCTGAAATTTGTCAAAAACTTGTCCTCAGAACATGCACTTTTGTACCCTCCGAGGAGGTTTTGATGAATGAATGGAACAAGATTTATTGATATATGCATTTAATATCTACTACTGATGTTGCACTTTTTTACTCTTAGTGGATGTTGGATTAAGAAGAGATAAATCATTATTGCTTGAAGATCATGAGTAGAACTAGTTATAAATGGTACTTTTATCTCTTAACTATTTCTGCCTTTGTGTTAAAGTGATATTCATGTTCAGTTGTTTATATATTGATGCGTGAATGCTTGAGTTATCATTTGGCACTTCTATACGGTGATAGCTATTTATTTATGCTTAATATATGAGTAGCTTATTATGCGATATGTTTTTCACAACTGTTTCGTCTAACTTTTTATACGAAGTGGTTTATCTCCATTGAATTATTTTCTCATAACAGTTGAATGATCTTTATTACCAATTGTTATTTGAAATCATTTTAGATCACATAACGGAAAGATTACATCCCGGGTTAGTGTAGAATTAGATATTTGTGTTTATTAGAATACAATTGCATGTTATTAGATTAGAGTTAGAATAAAATCATTTCACTTAGGAACTTTTAGAAAGGAAATATCAATTCTCAACACACACACACACATATTGCGAAAATGGTCCCATATCCCCAGTCAGACCCACTATACCAAACCGAAAAGGAGCTGCTAACCAAGGTCCAGACCGGGTGGGTATCCCCCTTGTTGTAGACCCGATTTTCGGGGCTTCAACATATTTGGCGCTAGAAGGAGGGCCCCGAACTGTGAATGGAAAGTAAGTCAAAATATAAATACTATTCTGAGAGTAAATCACCCTCACCATCTCCCCCAACGTCCCCATCGCACTTAGAATCTTTAAATCTAGATCCAGAAGTCGAAAGAACAACAGCCGTTGCCACAAACCCTTAAATTTCAGAAGAATCTTCTATTGAACCTCCTGAAGTTGAATATTTGATCCATAAACTTTAGCGATTTTCAATATCACCTCAAAAATCTGATAAATCTCAAGGCAGCGTGACTTCACAATATAACCCTGCTCATCCTCTCACCAGATTAAAGAGCGAAAAGTTTGGTGTTCAGCCAACCGAGTTACCTCTACCTACAAGGAAGAGAGCAAGGAAATCACCTAAAGGGTCTCATAGCGAGACTCTTTCATCATCATCATCCATCTCAACCTCTCCACCGTGAAGTCAAGCATCCACCCCTCCACTTCAGATTATTGTCCACCAATCCACTGGAACTTCCACATCTCCTTCTCAAACATCTGGAATCGTAATATCCTCATCTTCCCAACCGCAGGGATCATATTCTGTGCTTTCCTCTGTTGGTAGTTCAGCGATGGCCCAATCTCCATGGAATAACCCAGGGGCAGTCTTAATGCCTGCGCCCTTGAGTCAAATACTGGCCGATCTTGAAAAATGGCTGCCTAAGTTTAATCCTAAAGCAGGCATGCTAGCGGAAGAACATATAAATAACTTTATGTTGTCCATAAATCTCAATGGAGTTACCAATGAAGACGCTGTCGTCCGAATTTTTCCCTATACTCTACAAGGAGCAGCCGGATCATGGTATTTCTCATTACCGTCTGGATCTATCACTAGTTGGGATATCTTCCAAGAACAATTTTTGACTAAGTTCGGTGATGACAGGTCTACGGTGACACTGATCAATGACCTGTCTAACCTTAGGGCCGAGTCAAAAGAACCTATCAAAGATTTTAATTCACGTTTCAATAAACTGTTAAATAAAATTCTTACTGCTTCCAAGCCTAGCGAAGAAGTGCAAAGTGAATAGTACATCTCTGCTTTACCATCAAACATAGCAATCTTCGTTGATAGGTCTAACAAAACAACTTTAGCAGACAATATGAAGGAAGCAATAGCGGTAGAGAAATGTATCATAGCCCTAGGAAAGAAAAACGCGATAGAGGAACGAAAATCCAAGAAGGTTACTTTTAAGGAAGACCCCAAGAAAAAAAAATAGAAAGATACGTTCGATTTAGAAGGATTGCAGAAAGTTCTGAAAACCATGTCCAACGAAATGGTTGACATTAAGAAACAAGTGGCAGAAAAATCTTCTAAAAAGTCGTACAAGCCTTATAGAAGAAACCCTTCGACCGATTCAAAGCTGCCAAATGCTATCACAAGTGCTGAATCAGAAGAAGAAGAAGAGGAGATTGCTACTGAAGAAACTACCGATGAAGAAGTTGTAGAGGTACAAGGTATGTGGGATTTTATCCTCCCAGATAAAGAAGAGCAAGAGGCATCCCCGATTAACACTCGAAGTAGAAATCAACTTGATCCTCCTCAACCTACTCCGAAGCCAAAGAGTGCAAGCTCAATGACTAAGGATAAAGTCGCAGCCAAGAAAACGACATCTAAAGCGACTCAAACCAACCCAGTCCAAACAGATTCATCAACTCCATCAAAAACGCTGATCGTTTTGGATGAAATGGAGTATAATATCATAGAAGACATGAAGAAGACTAGGGCTAACATCACTTTTTATGAATTGAGCAAGTTAAAACACTAGAAAAAGGTACTTTTGAAATAATTACATGCTGTACCAGTTGCACCTCTGCCCGCCGCTGTAATCTCTCAAGCTTCCCATGAAATGGGAAGATCTCCAACTAATGTGATTAATAAAGTTAATCCAAACGATATCGCTTTAATTGGAGGAAGGTCGAGATCTCATACTCCCCATTTCTTCTTACTTATGAAGTTTTCAATAAAAAATTGCATAATTTCTTAGTGGATTCTGGAGGTTCATCTAATATTTTACCAAAATCAATATGTGCAAAGTTGAACGTTCAACCGCAAAAATCTGCTGTGCGCATAGTTCAGCTAGATCGATCGCAAGTTGAAGTGATCGGCGAATTAAATCAGGTTACCATAAGGCTGTCATCTAATCCAAAGGTATGTCAAGTTATCGACATTTTAGTTGCAGATATTCCAGAATTTTATGGCTTAATTCTTAGCAGAGATTGGTCAGAAAAACTTCACGGATACTTTGAAACTGATTGGTCGCACATGTGGCTCCCTTACAATGGTAAACCAAATCAGATAAAGGTTGAGCGAGAAAGACATCAGAAATACATAGTAACAGAACTGGAAGGAGAAAATGAACCGTTAGCATACAACAATAATATCAATGGCAACTACTCAGTTGATTCTTTCTTAGGAAATTTTAATGCTCATACTTCACCTTACTTAGAACATTCTATTTTATCTCAAGTAGAAAATTTTTCTCAAACAGATAGTTCTAAATGTATTAATTTTATAGATGATCCTGTAAATAAATCTTTATTTTGGAAGTTATTTTTTGACGGTTCTAAGTCTAACGAAGGAGCAGGAGCAGGATGCGTGTTAATTAGTCTAGAGGGAAACAAAACTATGATAACTTGTAGACTTGAGTTCGATTGCACCAATAATATCATAGAATACGAGGCTTTAGTCCAAGGATTATACAAAGCAATCAGATTAGACATCAAATATCTACAAGTTTTTGGAGATTCTGAAATTGTAATAAGACAGGTACGCAATACTATACATTGTTTATCAGGTCATTTAAAGCATTACCGATCTTTAGTTCAAGATCTGATTGAACACTTTATAGCATTTGATATTTCATCAATCCCCAGACTCCAGAATGCTAGTGCATACCTCCTAGCTAACGTAGCTTCCAAGCTCATTCCTTTAGAAGACTATAGCCCTGATCGATTTTCAATCGAATTAATATTTAGACCCTCGATTCCTGATAACATTACCAATTGGAGGATTTTCAACGATGATCCTGATATTGTAAGCTTCCTCACATCTGAAGGATCTTACACCAATCAGATAATTGACGAGGACCAACATGACAGACAATTGCAACAAGATAGCACTAATAATTCTATGCCAAAGTCAGTAGTCAAGTTAGAAGACCTTTATGATTTGAAAGATCGATTCAAAATATCTACCAATTCAAAAATGCAAAGTTCAACTTTGAACTATGAATTAGTAAATCTAGGAACTGATACCAAACCACAGAATATCAACCTAGGCCTTGGCCTAGCTCTTGAAGAAAAATTAGCGTATGTTTGTCTCTTGAAACAATACAAAAGTGTCTTTGCTTGGAACTACGATGAAATCAAAACTTATGACACTTCTATCATCCAACATACTATCCCAATGATAAATGATGAAAAACCTGTCCAGTAAAAGTTGAGAAAGATCCATCCCAATCTAGAAAACTAGATCAAATCTGATCTCAATAAGTTATTGAAAGCCAAAATTATTTTTCCCGTTCGACATTCTAAATGGGTTTCCAATATGGTTCTCGTTAGAAAGAAGAACAAAGACATTAGAATTTGCATTGACTTTCAAAATCTTAACAAAGCCTGCCAAAAATATAATTTTCCTTTGCCTCCTATGGAGAAAATATTGCAGGTAGTCACAGGATCAGAATTAATGTCCTTCTTGGATGGTTTCTCTGTCTACAACCAAGTGTTGGTCCATCCTGATGATCAATTGAAAACCACATTTAGAACCAAATGGGGTGCTTACGCATATCAAAAGATGCCCTTTGGTCTAATCAATGCTGGTGCCACATTTCAGAGAACCATGGACATCGCATTCAATGGATTACTTAAAAAATCAGTGGTAATTTACTTGGATGATATAAATGTATATTCCAAGAAACGAGGCAATCATCTTAGAGATTTAAAACAGATCTTCCAACATTGTCAAAGGTATGGAATTTCACCTAACCCGAAAAAATCCTTTTTTGCATTAAGTGAAGGAAAACTTCTTGGATTCATAGTGTCAAAATATGGAATTCATATTGATCCTGACAGAATCAAGGAGATTTCCGAAATACCCCTACCTCACAACAAGAAAGCTATGTAATCTTTCCTTGGCCAAATTAATTTTGTAAAGAGATTTGTGCCAGATTTTTCAAGAATTGTATCTCCTTTACAAGCAATGATTAAAAAGAACTCAAACTTCAAATGGGGCCAAGACGAATATGAGGCATTAAATTTGATCAAACAAGAAATTGTTAACGCTCCATCTTTAGCAACTCCAAATTTTTCTGATACTTTTATTTTATATACATTTGCCTCTGATAGATCATATGCTGTGATACTCACTCAAGCAAATCAAGACAAGGCAGAAGCCCCAATTGCTTTTTTCAGTTCAAATTTACAGGGGGCTGAGTTAAATTATTCAGATGTAGAGAAACAAGCTTATGCTATTTTCAAAGAAATTAAATATTTCAGACCCTTTCTACTTAAAACCCATACAAAAATCATACTACCATTTCCAGCGGTAATAAATATCTTAGTACAGAAAGATGTGGGTGAGAAAAGAGCCAATTGGATTACTGCCTTACAAGAATATGACGTAGAAATCAAACCAGCAAGTATTGTAAAAGGTCAAGGCTTTTGGAAAATGCTAGCTGAAGCATCGCTTATTTCCGAAATACCATCTGCAGAGATACAAATGTACGAGGTAAGCCTAAACGATGTTGAATCATTTTACACTGATATCATATTTTATCTAAAGAATGGATATGCTCCTCCAAATCTCAATTACACCAAGAAAAGAGCTCTAAGGTTGAAGGCTAAAAAATATCAGCTCGTGAAAGATGTTCTTTTTAGAATGAATTATGATTATGTTCTCCTTAGATGTCTTGCGAAATCTGAAGCTGAAAAAGTCTTGCAGGAACTCCATGATGGGCCAGCAGGCAGACATTATGCTAGAGACACTACTGCACATAAAATCCTCCGTGCAGGCTATTACTGGCCCACACTATTCAAAGACTCACATAGCCACGTAAGGAAATGTCAAGTTTGTCAAACCGCTGCTGGGAGACAAAAGAAACCATCATTTCCGCTGCAACCAGTCAACATTGAGCAGCCTTTTGATCAATGGGGATTGGACATAATAGGTGAGATCGTTCCTCACTCTTCTAAACAACATAGGTATATCCTTACAGCAACAAATTATTTTACTAAATGGGTAGAAGCAGTTCCTCTCAAGACGGCTAATGTTGAGCACATCATCGAGTTCATAGATCAGTTCATAATCACCAGGTTTGGTTTACCTTCTGCTTTAATGTTTGATAATGCATCGTATTTTTCTGGTAATGCTATGACTGAATTTGCACTCAAAATGGGTTTCAAACTTAAATACTCTGCCAATTATTACCCACAGGGGAATGGGTTAGTTGAATCTACAAATAAAAACTTAATCATAATCATTAAGCGAACCATTGATCAAAATCACAAAAATTGGCATAAGTCTTTAATATATGCTTTATGGGCAGATTGAATAACGCAGAAAGCCTCCATTGGCACTTCTCCCTTTAATTTAGTTTATGGGAAAGAAGTGTTTCTTCCAACTCATCTAGCAATTCCCTCTTTGGCCTTAGTTCAATATATTGATGAAGCACCAACTTCTTCCTTACAACTAAGGCAGCTGGAAATAATTAAGCTAGAAGAGAAACGAGAACAGGCCAAAATAACTCATGCTCATCACCAAGCATTAGAAAAAGCTTCTTTTGATTCAAACATGATATCCAGAAAGGACTTTCATATGGGAGATATAGTTTTAAAATGGGACAAGGCTCATGAGGAAAAAGGGAAACATACGAAATTTCAACCAATGTGGCTTGGCCCTTTCCAAATCGCATAAGTCATAGGTCCATCTACTTTTATGTTACAGGATTTAACAGGAAAAAGAGAGTCTTTACCTGTTAACGGACAGATCCTCAAAACATATTTTCCATAGGAGATCATTCTTCTATTTTGTAGATTAGTTTTCTTTATTTTCATAATAAAACCAGTTGTAAATGGTTACATTTGGAATTCACGAAAAACAAAAAAATTCTCTTTTAGATTTTATTTTTTCACTTGTATAAATAGAATTCTTCTAGAAAATTGATCATTATTATTGAAAGATACAGTTAAAGGCTCTAAGCCTAGAAATGATACTAGTTTCAACCTTGTAAATTTTGATAAAAAGCGACCTTTAGTGGGAAATTGTTTTATATCAGTCCAATAAAAGGTATCAATAACGAAACAAAGATTCTCTGTAGAAAAGCTCTTTCCAAAAACTCTACCATTGTCGTCCAGAGCTATCTTAAAGGAAACAATGACTTCCTCCCCACCTAGGAAATTACAACGTTCAGGGAATAATCTAATGATACACTTTAACTTAAAGAGTAAGAGGTCTCATCACGAGCCGACTTATCATGATCATAGATATTATAGCTTACTGACTTTGCCAATACTGCATACCACAACACGGCAATGACTCAAGATTGTTGCAATCAAAAGACAAGGGGTCTCATCACGAGCCAGCTTGTTCAGCAAAGTTATAAATCAATTGAATGGCACTGTCATAAATTGGCTACCAAACCAAGACATTTTTATTTAAGGGTAAAAAATAAAATGAAAGCGATAAGTGTGGATATGGATTTCTCTTTGAAAATTGTATATTTCTCTAAGTAGGATATAGGATCATTGCTGGGTAACAGGTAACCCTGTAGAGGCTATAAACCCCTGCTGGTAGCAGAGGCTCTACCTACGACAAATGAGCATATTTAAAACTAATTTATAGAGAAGCCTTTGTTTTTATCTCTATAAACCAAGTAGTGACTGATGTAGATACAAGGAATAGCTTGAGGAAGTAAACAATCAAAGTTAAATATAGAAGAAACGAAATATCATTGACAGATAAAAGCATGATGTACTTTGTCTTTCTATAATAAAGTTTGATTTTCTGAAAATGTTTCTGTTTTGGAAGTTTAGAAAATTCAAAAGAAAAGCAGAGATAACTGGTTCTTCCAAGTGAATCGCCAATTTTTGTGGCCAGCAACAACCCCCTTCTTATTTAGTATTATCACTACTACTAAATAAGTGGGGGCCCGTAGTCAAAATATTTAAAAAATCGATTAGTGCTTGTATTTCCTTTTTCAATAAAACTTACTATCATAAACTTAGGAGAATACCCCTTGAAAAATCTAAAAAGGCTTAATTTTTATGATAAAGTAGGATAAAATCATTCCTTAAGAAATATCGCATCGCAAAAAAGGTAATGGATACCTCCTTACAAGCGGAATTATAAGATTGCGAGATCACGATGCGAAACTACGCACTAAAAAAATTCATCGCATTGCATGCCTCAAATATCACTTACACTGAAAAACCTCAAACCGCCGATATGCGATGGCACATATCGCAAATCGCATTTCGCAGAAAACACAGTAACGAATGATTGTCATATGATATGCTTCAGCGGTTTTGCGATATTGCGATATTGCGATTCTGCGATATTGCGATATTGCGATTCTGCAATATTGCGATTCCACGAGATTGCGATCTACGATATTGCGAAGCAAATTGAAGATTGCCTTATCGAAGATCTTTAGGGCTCGTTGTACGAAAAAGTTTTTTTTCCATAAACCGAGACCTGGTTATGCACTTTAATGTTAATCAATGAGTTAGTTGCCAATCATTAATGAAATATGGTTTTGTTCTGATCGAAGAGCCATTTCACGTAAGGTGCAATATTTTATATGTCTTCGGCATTTAAAGCTTTCCCGTCACCTTTTTCTTATCATTATTCTCACCTCATTTGTAAACTGCAGGAACGAAGAACAGAAAACTATACAAAGGAGTATTTAGGATATTATGGGAAAGAAAGGAAAAGCTCCGAGTTCTGAAGACAAAGAAATGACGCCCTTGTATACAGACACCGCCTGTAATAAAGATGTTGGTATTACTACTTGGGAAGGCATGTACAGTCTACTTGAGGAAGAGAATCCCAAAATGATGGAGGTTATAGCTACTGCAAGCTCACATGGGTCTTCTGAGGCATCTATTACAGAGCTAGCTTGCTCGTTCTTGCATCGGATAGCGGCGAGGCCCAAAATTATTCCATACACAGACATGGTTAAATGGGTACTGGACAACGCTAACATCACAAACAGAAAATTTAAGACTCAGGGCCAAGAACTTACGAAATCATTATTTTCACGAAATTTAAGCTTTATATCCGCTAACAAAAAGTGCGCAAGAGGCGAAAATCACACCAAGAAAGTCTGGATCAAGAAACGGAGGCAGTTCCCGATGCGCGATTAGCGCTAATCGCTCATCTCTAGGAAAAATCTCTTGAAGAGGAAATCCTCTAATTGCTCAGTCACCTGTAAGCCCAGAAATTTGTAGGAAAGAATGCTAGAGGCAAAAAAGTAAAACTTGAATCCTAAAACCAGTGGTATTTGTCAGAAATATCTTCAAAGTAGTATGTATATATGCACAGCAATTACGGACAGGCTAGAGACAGAGGGCTCAAGAAAAGGCAGAATCAATCAAAAGATTAACTAAGTTGAATTGGGATTCTTACTGGGCGTATTTGGTAAAACCACACAGCTAGTGCATGACTCTCAAATGTATCATCAATTCTGCCGAGAAGATGGCGCCAACTCTTGCCGATTCTGTTTTCACAGGACAATTAAAGTCGGAAGTCAGCCAGCTGACTCTTCTCAAACAAATGTTGAACGCTCGCGATTTCAAGGAACAGATACACAAATAGTTAGTTGTTAGTTTTAATTTTAGATTTAGTGTTAGTATTAATTTTGCTTTATTTTTGCCTGAAATGAGGACGGTCATTTAAACCGTATCCTACATTTTTGTAATAAATTATTTTTATATTTAGTTAGTAGTATTTAAACCCTTCTCATGCATTTAGAGAAAGGTCCTGAAATTTGTCAAAAACTTGTCCTCAGAACATGCAATTTTGTACCCTCCGAGGAGGTTTTGATGAATGAATGGAATATGATATATTGATATCTGCATTTAATATCTACTACTGATGTTGCACTTTTGTACTCTTAGTGTATGTTGGATTAAGAAGAGATAAATCATTATTGCTTGAAGCTCATGAGTAGAACTAGTTATAAATGGTACTTTTATCTCTTAACTATTTCTACCTTTGTGTTAAAGTGATATTCATGTTCAGTTGTTTATATATTGATGCGTGAATGCTTGAGTTATCATTTGGCACTTCTGTATGGTGATAGCTATTTATTTATGCTTAATATATGAGTAGCTTATCATGCGATATGTTTTTCACAACTGCTTCATCTAAATTTTTATACGAAGTGGTTTATCTCCATTGAATTATTTTCTCATAACAGTTGAATGATCTTTATTACCAATTGTTATTTGAAATCATTTTAGATCGCATAACGGAAAGATTACATCCTGAGTTAGTGTAGAATTAGATATTTCTGTTTATTCGAATACAATTGCATGTTATTAGATTAGAGTTAGAATAAAAGCATTTCACTTAGGAAATTTTAGAAAGGAAATATCAATTCTCAACACACACACACACATATTGGGAAACTGGTCCCATATCCCCAGTCGGACCCACTATACCAAACGGAAAAGGAGCTACTAACTAAGGTCCGGACCGAGTGGGTATCCCCCTTGTTGTAGACCCGATTTTCTGGGCTTCAACAGAAGGCCAAGGGTTGGTTTTGTTTTTTTGATGGTTGAGCATGATTACTGTTTAAGGTGGAAAGTCCTAAATGCAAAGAGTTTCAAAGGTGTGAAGTTGCAAGAAAATAGAACAATTTTTGGCCAAGAAAGATTGATCATTGCAGGTTTTAGTCCATTGGGCTATGGAGTCATAATAGGGTTTAATTGGAACAGCAAGAGGCAAGAGTGGTCCATGGGGCAAGTAATCTATGTCTAAGGATCTCTTTGAAGTTTGATTTATGGAATGAAATGCTACAATAAGAAAGAGAATTTAAATAGATGGTGAACAAAGAGCAACCCAAGATCTGGTAAGTACTTTTAAACTAGCCAGCTTTTGACATACACTTAAGAAAAACATGAAATTAAACTAGGATCTGGTAAGTACTTTTAAACTAGCTAGCCTTTGATACACTTTCAATAGAAAACATTTTAAAACAAAGGGAAACTTGAAGGCAACTGTTGGAGTAGAAAATAGCGGGTCGAGCTCACCACAAATCCTCTCCTAGCTCTGCTTTACTTGGTCACTTTAAAGACAATCACAAGGATAACACAGAATGGCCTAAGATCTGGTAAGTACTTCTAAACTAGCCAGCTTTTAACACATTCCAAGGGAAACATTCAGACATTCTTTGGGGATAAAACTAGGACCAGGGCGCGCCATATCCTCCTTAGTTCATCTTTACTTAAAATATACTGAAAATAACATTTGAGAATAATATTCAGCTAAGGCAATAAGATGAGGGAACGCCAACATTACGATGCTTAAATTGAATTAAATCATTCCTAAATAACACAGATTGGAAGAAAACATTCAGATAAAGATTTTCAGTCAGAGAAGTGTATTGATATACAGTAGGTCCTAACTCTATGCATGATGTTCTTTATAAGAGAAGTGAACACAGTGAAAACAGAAACAAAATGACAAGTTACAATGAGAAAAACATCACCGTCAACATAGACCAGGGTCCCATAAATCAGATTGTATTGATGCTCCAAACCAGTTACAGCTTTAAGTCCAATGCTTTAGTTTAACAATCATCTACTCATCTCAGCCTAACTTATCTATCACAGGCAGAGCTTCAAGGGCCAGTGAACACTATTTGCAAGTAGAAGTCTCAAGCTCAATTACATTACAATGTTCAACAACTACATCAACCAACAATTTCTCATCTTCTACAGAAGTATTTATAGAAGAATGAGGAGGTGAGATCTGATAAAAGATCTCTCAGGACAATTAATACAAAATGATTACTTCTCGGCCTTTGAGGGGCTTGATGGATAAGTTTACAGGTGTGTTACTGTATTAATTGATTTACATTCATGAACTAAGCTCGGTGAAAGATTTTGTTGACCTTTGAGGCTCTGTTTTATATTAAAGTAACTCTGCTGATATTTTATGCATTAAATTCTCTGGCAGAATTAACTCTCTGGCTGTGCTGAGGCAAATATCTTCGTTTTATCAATAATTTCGGCCGCTATTTGGATGTTGGTGGCTACAGGTGGCACTGTGGTAGCTGAGAGGAATCAATTTTCCTCTGTTGAGGCGGTGGAGGCCTGTCTGTCTGATAACACTTATGATGTTTCTTTAACTGTGTTTTAATTCTGAGGATTAGGCTTTTGATAGTCATTCTTAGCCGTAATCCCCAAATTATCTTCCATCCTCTGTTCTGTTGTGCTCTGTCTTCAAAAATGATACTCTTTTAATTGTGATTAAAATCACAGTGTCTTGTTGATGTGTAGGCTGCGCAGGGCTCATATGGCGTCAATGCCTCATGAAACGCTGACGAAACGTGGGGTTTGAGCCCCGTGAATGGTTCCCTTTGAAAAATCAAACGCGTGTGACCTATATATAAAGGGCTAATCGCATCAACCGCCTGTGCCCGGCCCTTCAACCGTCCGCATTTGAAAACTGCGATGTTGATACACCTTGGGACTTTAACCTCTAGTCCCGGGCGTAGGTTATATGGAATGGAAAGTGGAGGGTGGGGTTTATACATACCGGACTTAATCGCATCGGAACTTTTGATGCGGTCTTTCAATCAACCCATTGTGGATTACTCGATGCGATAAGCGCCCGGTTCTAGTGCGGCAAGCACGTAGAGGAAGTGTTTAGGGCTGGCCCAAGGTGGCAGCCTGAATACAAAAAAACATTTTTTTATGATTTTTTAAATGGTTTTCAAAAGACTGAGAAGGATTTAGGCGATGAGTTTAAAATCATACATTTTACAGGAGATGAGAATAATGGAAAATAGAGTGAAATTCCTGTGAGAAAAAGGGGAGCAAATGAAGGTTAGTTTTGAGTGGAGGAAGGGGAAAAATGATGATTTTGCAGCAGTTTCTTCTCATGAAATCAGCAGAACTTCTGAGTATAAAAAAGGGAATAGTAGCGAAGATTTGGACAGAGGCATGAGGCCTTCAAGAGTCTTCAAGAGCCAACACTTTTTAGCAATAAAATTTTTTTTCCTGAAGGCCTGAATTTTTTTAACACCTTTGCTATAACAAATTTTCCATAGGCATAACACACCTATCCCACGGGTCTACTCAACTAGGCCGCGTCTACGACCGTAGTTAATCGACAAGTCTTTTTCATTGATTACCTATTATTATTTAGTGAATTAATTATTAATTAATTCATACCACTCTCACTAGTGTATCAATCAGTTAGATTAGATACAACTAGCTCAACTGAGTCTAACTGAGTTAAAATAAATACAACTCCACCAACTACTTCTACAACTCCACCAAACTCTGTCACATGAGTTCTAACTGAAGTCCTCCATGCAATAGCTCTAGTAAACCCTTAGGAATATCATAATTCCTTCTGTTAGCTCCTGTGCCACATCTGTGCACTTAACTAAAGTGCTCCAAGAGAATAAGATAATGTTTAGAGTCCAAATATTATTAAGAGCTAATAATATTCGACATATCTATTTTTAGACTGGCAATCTAAAAATAGATTCCGCCCAATAGGTCTAAAAATAGAAGTCCATCTATTTTTCCAACTTGACCAACCATCCACAAATAGCATCCTGCAACTCATAGAACATGATCCATATGTCTAAAAATAGACATAGTCTAAAAATAGACTTTGCGCCAAAAATAGCCTGTCGGCCCACTTAGTGAAGGCGACTCCTTTCCACTAAGCTCATCATCATTCGTTGAATTTAAATACAAATCCTGATTTTTTCAATGTTATCTTCCTTTTAGTGTTACAACACACATATATACATGCCGAAGCATACATAAACCCCAATCCATTAACCCTGGATTAGAACATAACCGTAGTTCCCTTGACCGGATCTACAAAATACCAGGGGCCGAAAACCATCATACCCCAAAAGCATGTGCAAACCCATGCACAAAACCATGGGTGGGTCCACACATGAATTTTTTTTCCTGCACAATTACCCCTGCATCACTATTGCAAATGCCGCCCCCCCGTGACTGTTGTAATTCTCATGTGCTGTATAACACGTGGGCCAATCGTGGAAAGAATATAACACATACCCAAGATTCTCCCACTTGTTGTTTTCTTTCCACAGGGGGCCACAGGAGAGCTTAGTCATTGGCCCAATTCTTCAACACCCGTTGTTTCTCTACACCAAGAGAACTTCGAGTGCTCACAGACTTCGTCAATGCATCTGCAACATTCTTCAAAGTGTCCACCTTTACCAGCAACACCCTTTTATCCTCAACCATATCTCTAACAAAGTGATATTGAACATCAATGTGCTTTGTCTTTGAATGATAAGCAGGGTTCTTAGCCAAGAAAATTTCACTTTGGCTATCACAGTCTATCCTTATAGCTTGTTGTACCAACCCCATACTTGAACACAATCTCTGCAACCAAACTGCTTCCTTGCTTGCATGAGTGGCTTCCATGTATTCTTCCTCTATAGTTGAAAGTGCCACTACAGACTGTATTTTACTCATCCAAGTGACTGCACCTCCAAATAGGCTAAACACATACCCACTTGTAGATCTTCTTTGGTCCAGATCTCCAGCCCAGTATGCATAAAAAAAACCACGAATGTCCAACACTCTTTCCAATCCTGGTCTTCCCTGGTAGCACAAGCCATAATCACTAGCACCACACAAATATCTGAAAACTCGTTTCACTATTGTCCAATGCTACTTCCCTGGGTTTTACATAAACCTGCTCAATACTCCCACTGCATGTGCAATGTTTGGTCTAGTACATACCATTGCATACATGAGGCTACCCACTGCACTTGCATATGGAACACGAGACATATCCTCCTCTTCTTCTTGTGTCTTGGGACACTATTCAACAGACAAATTTACACCTACAGGAATAGGAACATTCACCGGTTTACTATCCTTCATATTGAACCTCTGCATTATAGTCTCGACATACTTCCTCTAGTTTAACCAGAGCTTCCTCTTTCCCCGATCTCTCTTAATTTCCATGCCCAAAATATAGTTTGCAGCACCAATATCCTTCTTGTCAAATTTGGAGAACAATTGGGTCTTCAAATCTTGGATTATTTCTTTGTCATTTCCAATCAACAACATATCATCTACGTACAAGACCAAATAAAGAACACGGTCACCAATTAATTTAAAATAAACACAATGATCCTCCTTGCTTTTGGGAAGCAAAGTCCCTGTATATAGGTATCAAATTTCTGATACCACATCCTTGGTGACTGTTTTAACCCATACAGAGACTTCTTTAACCTGCACACCAGTTCTTTCTTACCCTTTACCATAAATCCTTCAGGTTGCTTCATGTAGTTCTCCTCTTCCAGATCCCCGTGAATAAATGTTGTCTTCACATCCATCTGTTCTACCTAGAAGTCAAATGCAGTAGCAACAAATAACAATAATCTAATAGAAGTAACCTTGGAAACAGGAGAAAAAATATCACCAAAATCAATTCCCGGCTCCTGGGAATAACCTTTTGCTACCAATCGAGCTTTGTATTTCTCCACCTTTCCCTCTACATTCATCTTCTTCTTAAACACTCATTTTCTCCTGATGGGCTTCCTTCCAGCCGGCAATTCCACAAAATCCCATGCCTCATTTTTGTGCAAGGATGCCATTTCATCAACCATGGCCTCCTTCCAAAGTTTTCCATATTCTGAATCTACTGCCTCCCTGACAGTTCTGGGATCATCACCAGTTATGGTTAAGGAAAATTTGAACAGAAAGCAGAAGGAATATATCTTTCTGGTTGCCTTCTTTCCCGAACTGATCTTCTCATAGTTGGAGTTTGTGGCTCTTCCTCTTTTGAGTCTTCTTCTATTGTACAGTCTGATTCATCCTCCTTTAGCTCAAACTCTATATTCTCAGGTTCCTTTGGTAGGACTTGATGTTTAACAACATCTTTCACCTCTCTAAACACCACATCTTGGCTGTACACAACCTTCCTTGTTTCCAGGTTCCAAAGCTTGTAACCTTTTAAACCATCCTTACACCCAATAAAGATGCACCTTTCTGATTTATTATCCAACTTGGTCCTTTTATCCTTTGGAACATGTACATATGCATCACATCCAAATACCCTCATATGTGAAAGAGAGGGTTTCTTACCAGTCCATACCTCATGTGGAGTCTTATCCTCCAACGTTGATGAAGGTGATAGTTTAACCAGGTAACATGCAGTCTCCACTGTCTCTACCCAAAATTCTTGTCCTAACCCGGTACCACTGAGCATGCTTCTTTCCTTTTCCATCAACGTTCTTTTCATTCTCTCCGCAACTCCATTTTGCTGAGGTGTGTATGGAGTAGTATTTTTTCGTGCTATACCACACTTCTTACAGAACTCTTCAAATTATTTCTTGCATAACTCCCCACCATTATCTGTCCTCAACACCTTTATCTTCTTCTCTGTCTGGTTTTCCACTAGAGCATTAAATTCTTTAAATTTGTCAAAGACTTAGGATTTCTTCCTCAAGAAATATATCCATGTATTTGTCTGCTCAAATTAGTGTTCTTAAATTGATGTCATAAATTGTCAACCAGGGCTAGTAAACTGTTGAAGTGAAGTGCACTATATGTGCCTAGGTATCTGTTTCTCACTACGTTGTGTTTAGTGTTTTTCCAATGTTTTTGGTTTTGTGTTTTTATTCTAAGAGGAAAGGAACTAAGTGTTGGTAAAGAGAAGTTGTTGGTCACACTAAAACAAAGCAAAACCTATTCTAAACTATGTATGGCACTTGAGAACAGAAAATGCAAAAATCTAACAAGAAAAATAACTCATAACATGAATTCAATAACTCATAACATGAACTCAGTCCAATTCATTCATTAGAAATATGTTGGAATAACTTGAGAAAAGGGTAAGTTTAATGCAATGAGGTTCTTCTAAGTAAACAACAATCTACAATATCACAGAGAAAATCTCGTGCATGGCTTGAAATTTGTTGGAACACATTTGGAAAAGATAGTCTGCAACATAGTGAGGAACTCTACTCTAAATTAACCTATGACACTGAAATTAATCCATTCTACAACTCAAAATATCACTGTTAAGCCTCATTCAAGAGTTAGAAATCTTTTGGAATAGCTTTGGAAAAGAGGCAGTTTGTGAAATTATGGGAAATTGCAGAACATTCAAGACTTCAAAATGACATTACCAATTCTTGTTCCTATGATGATGATGTATTAGTAGAAATTAAGAACAAGAGTGGTTTGTAAATAATGAAGGCCATTAAGTCTAATTTAACAAAACTAGAATACAACTAACTAACAAAACTAGAAATACAATGAATAGAACGGAACTAGAATGCAATCAATTAACTTGAAATACAGTGAACATAATTGAACTAGAGTACCATTAACCTACAGAGTTTTACAACTAAACTAAAATGCAGCTAATCACTGAAATACTACAGCTCTATCTCATTCGGTGTTAGTGATATTTTGGAACAATTCATAAGAGCAAGACTGGCTGTAACATTTGATGTCAGTGAGCATAAAAATATGAAGTTCAGAAAAAATGAAACTAGGTTCTAAAACACCACAGCTATGTCTCATTCAGTGTTAGTGATATTTTGGAACAATTCATAAGAACAAGGCTGGCTGTAACATCTGATTTAAGTGAGCATAAAACATAAAGTTCAGAAAACTACTTGAATTAGGAATGAAATAAGGCTAAAGTTACTTATCTAAACAGTATGCACAGAGATTCTCAGGCAGTAGGGGCCCTCTACCATTGGATTAGCATACAAATCTCCTCAATATTGCCTTAGATCATGCAATGAAGTTGAATGTCTTTCATTAAAGGGAAAATTCTTCAAAAACAGAGTATTACGGACTTTTGAGATCTAACAACAAAACATCAATCTAGCTAACTGTCTCTCGGTCTCCCGAGTCATTCTTATATAAGAAATACATAACTACCCTTGAAAGGAAATAGGGAAAAGTGTCTTTCCCAATTAAAATCAAATTATAACTCTTGTGGAAGCCTCATACTCTTGATGGAGACATCTGTAGAGTCCCTGTCCTGGTAGGAATCTGCTTCTTAGTTTTGATTTCTTCCACGTGCATAACCACCTGTAGATTCTTGCTCAGACTTAGTAGAGAGCAAGAAATTATGGGGGAGTGTTGTGGAATTCAACCATATGCGTTTTTCCTTGAAGTGACACATGTAACCTATGAGAACATGAAGATAGCTACATAATAGGCGACTCGCTACAGAATGGCTGCATTCTGTAGCTGAGTCTAGTAAAAAATTACTACAACAACAAAACCACGAAAATATAGCAAGTCAGTCATTGTATACATTCCTAAAGTGAATTTAATTAATCCTATTGATCATTTAAGCCTGTAATTGATAAGGGACAAAGGAAATGAAGTGAAATTTGGTGAAATAAAAGGACATCTTTGGGGCTCAACAGTATTCATTGAGAAGTCATCTATGAACGAAACATATTACACAAACTTACCCAGTGATGGAACCGACACAGGTCCAAACACATCACTATGCACAAGCTCTAATATCTTGTTCGCCCTCTTAGCACCAAAAGGAAAACTCACCCGATTCTGCTTCCCATATACACAATGTTCATAGAAATTGAAATCCAGAGAGAAATTAGACATACCTTCTACCATACCATTTCCATGCAGTATCCGAAGGCCCTTCTCTCCAATATGTCCAAGCCTTTGATGCCATAGCATGGTCTTTTCTCCAGATACCGCTAGGATTTCCGCTCCACTTTCAGGAACCACATAAATGTTTCACCCATCAATAAAAATGCTACCCTAAAGCTTGTACAAAGTTCCAATCCTAACTCCCCACATTAGTACCAGTGCTCCCCAAACCATCTTACAGGTATCTTTCTTGAACACTATTTTTACACCTACATCATCCATCTTGCTTACATAAATCAGATTTCTGGCCAATGCAGGAATGTGAAGAACACCAGGAAGTGTTATAATCCTTCCACCTTGCAGCTTCAGCTTGATTTTTCCACGTTCGACGATTCTGGCCTTCCTATCATCCCCTAGGAAGACATCACCGCCATCATATTTCTCATACTCGCAGAACCACTCCCTATGGGGAGTGAAGTGAAAGGATGATCCCGAGTCAATCAACCATGACTCATAATCTACATGTGTATTTGAATAAGTGAAATAAACATCACCATGTTCATCCAAGGTGGTTTTTTCCTCTGCAGAAGGAGCATCATCAAATCCCTTTCCTTTCTCAAGAGCTTTAGATCTGCAGTCCTTTTTGTACTACCCTTCCTTTCTTCATTTCCAGCACACCTTTACAAACTTTCCAGGAGATTTAGATCTCCCACTCAAAACCTTATTCTTTTTTCCGTTTTTGGACCTTCCTCGTACAGATAAGGCATCTCCATTCTGGCCCTCCATATTTCTCTGTCTCATTTCCTTCGACAGCAAGGCTGAGACAATGTCATCAAAATTCAAGGTAGTTGTATTGCTACCTATTGCAATAACCATATTGTCCCATAAATCTGGTAAAGAGCACAACAAACTGATGCACTTATCTTCATCTGAGATTTTAATGTCAGTAGATGACAACTGGCTTACCACAGTATTGAAGGTGTTCAAATGCTCTTTCAACGAGTCTCCATCCTTCATCCTCAGGTTATACAAATTTTTCCACAGGAACAATTTATTCACCAGAGAATTAGATTGGTACAAAGTCCCAAGTTTGTCCCACAAATTCTTCACCGTAGCTTCCCTAGATACATTCAAAAATACCGAATTTGAGACACACAACCGTATTATTCTCTTCGCCTTCTGATCCAACTTCTTCCAGTCTTCATCTGACATTGTCGTTGGTTTAGTACCTGGATCTACCATGATCCATTGATCTTTATCAACTAGTAGGTCCTCCATCTTGAGCTTCCCCAACTCAAAACTTTGACCATTAAATTTATAAATCTATATCTTTCCACTTCTCGCCATCTTCTTTCGCCGCAAGAATTGATTCTGTAGATCTCCCACTGAACAGGGTCTACCTCAAGCCCAAGAAAAAAACCCCTCAGCAACAAAGGCGTACCCTTGAAGCCGAAACAACTCTGATACCAAATTTAGGTTTTAACCCTAAACAAAAATGATCTACAAATGAATCTTAAACATAAAATAAACAATAGTGAGAGCATAAAACATAAAACAGATATACACAGAGATTTTCCCCTGGATCCCAAATTGGGACGACCAGCTTGATTTTTCATTATATTCCTTTTAGTGTTACAACACATATATATACATGCCAAAGCATACATAAATCCCAATCCATTAACCCTGGATTAGAACATAACCGTAGTTCCCTTGACTAGATCTACAAAATACCAGGGGCCGAAAATCATCATCCCCCAAAACCATGTGCAAACCCATGCACAAAACCATGGGTGGGTCCACCTATGAGTGGGTCTGAACACCAAAAAAAATTCACAGGGTGCTGCCCCGGACCACGATAGGGGGAGATGCCGCCCCCCATGATCCCCCTACTGCATCCAGCGCAACGTACATGTGGGCCTAGTCATGGAAATAATATAACACATACCGAACATTGATCGGGTTCAAATATACGAACCTCATCGCACCTGCAATCTGATTGTCCTTCTGATATATAACTTAATATATATGTGATTCAACAGAGTTTAAAGAAATAGTTTGAATAGAGAGCCTGATCGATACAAAAAACTTGAAAATTAATAAGAAAGGAATTTACATAGCCAAGCCCTTGATTGGATGCTTATTACATTTGTTTATGCTCTCTCTACCCTTGCCTCTCGCACACCTATTTCACACTGTCTCACTTTTTTTCACACTCTGCCCTCTCTCTCACCTATCTTATATATTTATATAACAATCTAAAGTGGTCCTTCTCGTCTAAAATAGATTTCTGTTGAACCACTCCAACAAAAAAATGCTACTCTATTTCTAAGCTCATATCCTACCTAGCTCAATCTCCTCGCAAGGAGAAACCAATTTCTATTTCTATTCCTAATTAATTTAACAAACCCAAACAAACTAACTTCTCTCATTTAAAACTAAGTAAAATATTAATGGCCAATTTTTAGCCAAAACATGTGAACATCCAATCACATTGTTGGCTAAGTTCGGATGCTCCTGCATCATTTTGCTTCAATGTCCTCATCAATGCTTGATGACTCAGAATCATGATGTGATGATGATGAAGGGTTTTAAAAAGGCGAAGAAGAAGGGTCAATGTCAGATGGAGGTGAATGAGGTGAAGGGAGCTGATATGGTAACGATGTATGGACAGTAATGTCTGATGACTTTCCCTCCCTTCTTATATGGCTTTCTCTCTTGTCTTTCTTCCTCTTCACTATAAATTTTGTTCTCCTCATCAGCCATGATGTCTCTTGGTGTCAAAAAATCTAGGGACGATGGAATGAAATGAAGGAATATGAAGTGAAGGGAGGTGTTTGGGATATGAAGGTAATGGGAATATGGAGGGGGAACCTAAGAGAGAGAAACCCTAGGCTTAGGGTTATAAGGCATGATATTTTTTATGGAATGGGGATAGGAAATTGGGTGAATGTTTTTAGAAATGTGAGGGAGAATGTATGAAAGTTTAGGGATTAGCTTTAGGGTGTGAATTAGGTTTTATTAGACACTAGGGTTTATTTTTTTAGAAATAGGTTTAAATTGACTTGAATTACAATAATACATCAAGGTGATGATAATTTTGTTACTTACTGTCAATAGAAGCTTTGAAGACTTGTTTTGGCAAAGATATAGCATCAAATGATGGAGTGGAAGGCTGACATAGGGTTTTTGGAACTTTTTGGGGAACGCGTAGCGACCTAGCTAAACACCTAGAAACCCTCCTAAATGCGTAGCACCGTTGAAATTTTCACTAATAATTTTCCCAAATGCACAACGACCCTACTAAACGCGCAACGTCTCTGCTAAACGTGCAACGATCGAGAGACCGCGCCCTCTGTGTGCAACACTATTTTTCAAACCACATTTTGAGGACTTCCTGGCGTCAAAATTGGGCCTAGGATAGCTTGTTGGAAATATTATCTTGTCTACTTTCTAAATATACATTTTTTTTCTGATTGGAGTTGATTTGTCTTGTCAAAAATTGATTTTCCCAAGACTGGTAAAAAAGTGCAGAATGAGGGTGCATAAATGCAGAGTACTATTGCAGGAAACATTTGGAGGCCTTTGTCAACTCCAAATTGAGTTCATGATAGATCATTGGAAAGATAGATTTTTCTAGTTATCATTTGAATCATCAAGATAGTCATTTGGAAATTCCAGCTAGGAGAAAACTTGATTTTCCCAAGGACACTCCAGAAGTGGAGCAACTCTCCTATGGCACCTGTGTTTTTGTCATTTCTGTAAAACCATGAAACCTATGTAAAAAATGAAGGAGGTTTTTCTTCCTTGACCTATTATGGACAAAAAAATCTCTCACGCTTGTCAAATTCATCTTTATTTTTTCATAAACATAGTTAGAAGAAAAATTGGCCTTGTAAGTGGCAAATGACTTGACCCTTGGAATGATTTCTTAAAAAATCATGGAGACATGATCTTATGAGTTGGAATGGTCTCATACTTACAGAAATGACCTACCTTATGCCTCCTCTGCTCGAATTTCTCATTTCCATAGCAAACCCTAGCTAAGTGGGAGAGGAAATTAGGGTTTAGTCTTGTGAACAATGATGACTTGGGCACCTTCGGGAAAAATGGTTAAGAAAACAAAGCGAGGTCAAAGATAATGAAGGAGATGAGGTGAAATCAGATTAAAATAAGGCGTGATGGGTGGGATGAAAATATTAGTGCTAACATGTTAGATACATAATTTTACCAACAATTTGACCATATAAGGTAGCATCAAATTCAGGGGTAGTACAAGTGACTGAAAGATTGACTGCATACTGAAAGGGAGAAGTGGTTGGCTTATAGTCTTCCATGTGAAAGTGGCGTAGAAGATCAAATGCATACTTGGACTGAGAAAGGGTAATACCTTCTTTAGATTTCAAGAATTGAAGACCAAGGAAATAGTGCAAGTGTCATAAGTCTGTCATTTCAAACTTCTTTTTGAGGCTATAATTCACATGGCTTATATGGTTGGGATCACTACCAGTAAGGATAAGATCATCAACATAAAGAACAAGGATGATGAAGGACTTACCAACTTTCTTGGTGTAGATAATGTTGTCAGAATGACACCTATAAAATCCATTATCTAAGAGAAATCTATCCATTTTGGCATACCAAGCACAAGGAGCTTCTTTGAGACCATAGAGAGACTTCCTAAGGTGACAACAAGGCTAGATTCATTTTGGATAAATCCAGGGGGTCGTTCCATCTATATTTCTTCATGCAAATCTCCATGTAAGAAGGTGGATTTAACATCCATTTGATGGACTTCCCATTTAAAGGAGGAAGCAAGGGAAAGAACAAGGCCGATAGAATTCATTTTGGCAACAGGGGAGAAGGTTTCAGTATAGTCAATGTCTTAAACTTATGAAAATCCTTTATCAACATGAAAAGCTTTATGTCTATCCAATTTTCCATTTGGTCCAAACTTTCTTTTGTAAACCCATTTGCATTTGACAAGTTTTATTCCCTTTGGAAGAGGAACAAGATCCCAAGTATCATTGGCCAATAAGGAATGCTATTCTTCATTCATAGATTCGTCCCAACCTGGATGACGTGAAGCTTCTTCAAAGGTGTCTGGATTAGTATTTTCTGGAACTTGAGCCAAAGGAAGAGGATCTTTCGAACTACGAACGTGTATGAAATTGATTTGCAGGGTCACCTGCCAGAGAACCTACTGCATCACCAGTAGAGTGGACCCATCTTGGAAGCTGTGGAGCTAAAGGAATATCTTGAGGAGGTGTAGGAGTATTTTCATCTGAACTAGAAGCACTAGTACATTTGGGGGAAATTCTGACACTTGGTTCTGACACTTTTGACCAAATGTCGAAAATTTCCCCAAATGTTTTCAATCCCGCCCAAAACCGTCGCAATACCGACGTCTAGAGAAAAGTGTCGCAATACCGACACTTAGACAAAGTGTCGCAATTGTGACATTTGGAGGAAGACGTCGCAATTGCGACACTATGCCCCAAAGCGTCACTATTGCGATGGATGCTTCCAAACATCGCAATTGTGACACAATGTCTAAGTGTCGCAATTGTGACGTTTGGAGGCATTCGTTGCAATAGAGACGCTTTATTTGCGACACAATGTCTAAGTGTCGCAAGTGAGACGTTTGGAGGCATCCATCGCAATAGCGACGCTTTTTCCGCCGTCAGTATAACGAGACTTATATGTAATAAACGACAGTTATATGCCTTTGCAAAAATGGTCGGCTTACAGAGCAACGTGAGGAGTAGTTCATGGAGGCACCTTTGTGATTGCGAATAATTTAGAGAGAAAATAGTAATAATGAGAGAGGATCCTTTAATTGCGTCTTTGATTTGTGAAGGTATGGATTGTCCAACCTCAAATTCTATGCTGTCGAGAAAGACTCGCAATCCTCTAGAAACAAGACTGTTGTGAACATGCTTGGCGAAGAAACGGACATCGAGTTCACGACTGTTGATGAACACATCGTAGTCCGGTGAAGAAGGCACCAAAGAGGGTATTCTCAGTGAATGAGGGATGTTGAAATATTAATTTCATCTACGCTGTCCTCTGGCCTCTTTCTAAATCTGTTTGAATGGCTCTGTCAAACATCCGCTTTCTAAAACTGATGAACAGTCAATTTTTGTTTTGAAATCACAATCCCTGCACACTTAAAAATAGAGCGCTGTATTGTTTTGGAAACAGAACAATTTAATAGTAAACACGGGAGATTTTAATTCAGAAGAACGTGGTCCCACAGACCACAGACCAAATCAGCCATCCACGTGGAAGCAGGCGATTCGATCGCGTTAGCTTTTGGCCCATCTGCATTGTGGAATTCCGGACCCGAAACATTATAGGGTGGAATTAATTTGATTTTTGCATCACAGTTTTCCTCCGTACGCAAAGCCAAAAAACGGACCCGAATTTTTATATGGCGTATTCTATGAAGTTTTCACGTCACATATTAGGGTGACATCAATAGGCTATTTTGGAACACGAATTTGTGATTGAAATCGGTTTTTTTTTTTGAAGTCCGGACGTATGATATAGTTTTATTAGTATTTTGTTATAAGTTTTGTTTCACCGCCCAATAGTTATTTAAACCATTGGCTCATATATAACATATGCACAAATATTTCACTTTAGGCATTTGTAATGTGGGCCCCAAATAATTTAAATAGGTTTGGTTTAATAGTTTTTTGTTTTGTTATTATATGTAATAGCATGTGTTTTAAAATAGCCCGAAGGCCAATGTAAAAGGAAAAAGGGCGTATTATGCTATTTTAAAACATATACATTCGACAGTTTAAAATTTTTGAGGATTGCACCCCCGGTGCAATTGTTTGTTTATAAGATTATATGATACATGTGAGATAAAGGTTTATTATTTATCATATATAAATAAATTTTATCAATATCGTACATTTACACTTTTATGAGGTGATGTTATAAGTAAATTCATAAATATCTCTTTTTAATCCTCATTTTACTCCATGAATATGCTTGGAAATGAAATTTCAATAGATTAATTTTCTCCTAACCTATGTATCATCAATATTGTACATTTACATTCTTAATTATGAGGTGATGTTATAGGTAAATCCATGAATATCTCCTTTTAATCTTCATTTTACTCCGTGAATATGTTTGAAAATGAAATTTAAATAGATTAATTTTCTTGCTATTATATGTTTTACGAATATATGGTAAGGAATTCTCTCTTGTTCTTCTTGAAAATAATATATATATATATATATTCAAAATAGATTAAAAAAAGTATATGAGAAAAATTATTAATTCATCAATATGTGTGTGTGTGTGTTGTGAGGAATAATTTCATAGTTCAACTTAATGGTTCATTATATAATCATGTGATCATCACCAATGACATATCTTAAAAAGCAACTGAAAAGCCATGTGTACAAAATCGATGTATACTCTAGAGAGTTGTTCTCATATCACTATGTAAATTGTTGTATGCTACTTCAAAAAAATTATAAGATAAACTATAATACACATCATATATGCACCATAACAATTGGTGCAGGGTAAAACCCACCTGCCACACCTTTGTACTCGATCCAATTTTCTCTATCAACTCTTCTAGCTATGGGAGTTTCCTCCAAGGATCATAATACCCCCAAGGCCTGTTATCACCCTAGTAATTCTCAGGTTGTGGGATAGGGATTTTTGTAGTTAAGAACACCAAGGGTAACCAAGAACCGCTTTGGGAATTCAAGATCTAGCCTTCTTGAACTCTAGAGAGGGATCTATCCGTATGATTTAGCTTTGTTTTAGTAACAGATATTAGGCTAGCTATGATTGTGTATTTGGTTTGATTTTAAAATATTGGTGGGAATAAAGAGATTTCAAGGTAAACGAGAAGGATCTACCAGAATATTGGGCAATGGAGTCAACTCTCTAGGCAAGCAGAACTAAGAAATAAGGCTCAGAGATGCAAATGTGCTAAGGGCAAGATAGGCGACCTTCTAAGGCTATGTATAGGCTTGATTTGATGGAGTGGATGGAATCTGAGCAAAAGGGCACTTAAGAATCCTTAAGCTACAGATAAGAAGATTGAAGAAGGGGATCTAACTGGGACCTAGAGAAATTAAGAATTCTATGGTCCGATTATCAAGTAGAAAACATTAAAATGCCAACAAGTTTCGAAACAGGGAGCTTATTATCACTAATCCTATTTAATTTTTCCTTAGTTGATCATTATAGACTAGAAAAACATAATATGAATGAATGTAAACTTTAAAGAAATACACTAAAAACAAGGAAAGAAACGAGACTTATCTTGTCACCACGAGAATCCTTAGCTATGATGTCTCTGATCTCTTTCCAGTCTGTTGCTTTCGCTAATTGACTCACCAACTTCAATATAACCAGCAAATAAGACTATAGTTGTCTTGAGAAATTTTATTCACACTGAATACTTCGAATTGTGAAGTATTTATACAAAAAACTGTTTACAAAATATCTCAGGAATTGAGATAATGTTTTAATAAAAAATAGGAAAGAAAACTTAAAAAGAGGGACAGTTGCAAAACAGTTTGCAAGTTGTTACCTTTTTACAAGAAAAATAGAACCGATTATTCTAATTTGAACTGATTGTTGTTGTGCACTTTAACCCTGTATTTTTACCATTTGAGGTAACAGTAAAAAATGAATTTCCAAGTGAATTTCCTATTTTTTATCCATTAAATTCACAACAGATCTGTGAATTCTTGCCACTTTTCTGCAGAGGGGATCTTCATAGTCTTCAATTTTCTATAACTTTCATCTGCCTCTGTATACTTGGCAAAGTTAGGCTTGATAGTGAACATATGCCTGATCTCATTATCTAAAAAGAACAGATTTTCAAAATACTGAAGAAGTATTTTGCCTATTGGTGATCCTTGAGGCAGTGGTTGTCTGGCTTGTTCTTTTGCATGATTTCTGATTTTTAGATCATAATCTTTCTGAGGCATTAACTTGTCATTCAATGCGTGAATGTCAGGCAAACCTGCTTCTGAAAATGTTTTGTATTTGGCTAAAAATCTTGAGATGGATACATTCATGTCTTTACACCGGTCCTCTAGATTACTCATTATGTTTCTTTTGTTCATGACCTTTTTGATTTGAAGAATGGTTTCTGTTCTATCAACAATTTTCAATTCTTCCAACTCTTCCCTGGTTTTACTATTTAAAAAAGCTATGAGTTGGATTGCTTGGGCTGGTTTTTTGTCAATTTCCCTCTTAGTCTTGTCAATCTCCGCACTAGCAACTTGAAGTAACTCCCTCTGTTCATAAATTATCCGAATTGAAGGCCATTGAGAATGAATGCCATCAATAATTTTGGTCCATAAATGATTTTTTATAAATGCCACTTGATCTGTAAGATTTACTTGTGCTTGCAGAATCTTTACCTGTTCTTGTAGTCGATCAACCCTTTGCTCATGTCCTCTAGAAGTAATCAAGGCATCATTTTTGGAATTTTCTAAATTTTTAATAGTGCCTTTCAAACTAAGAATCTCTTTATCTTGGTATTGTAGTGTGCTCCTCTGTGAGGATGAAGAAGAAGAGGCAGAGATTAGAGAAGTAATTGGCACTGCAGTTGCCAGTACTCCTTTCGGTGCCAAGTGTTCTGCCAAAGTAGATGGTATAGCAGTGTTTACAGTGGGGATCACTGTAGGAATGACCATTGGTTGTGCTTTTCTTAGTTCTTCATTCTCTTTCATTAGAGCTTCTATTTGACTTTCCATTGTTTTTATCTGATATGTCATTTGATGTACAAGCTGCTTTAAATCATCATTCTCTGTTTTTTGCTGTATAATTTCTTTTGCTTGAGAGTTTTCACTCTGAGGCAACTTTAATTGTTTTCTAAGAGCAGCTATATCCTCATTTTTCTGTTTAATTAAGACTTTTGCCCCTTCAATGTTGGCTGGGTCACCCCCTGCTTCAATCACTATATCTTCTAGTGCTTTTATTCTTAAATTATTAGCATACAGTGAGGCTTTGTCCAAATTCATTTGATTTTGGAGGTTGAGCATTGTTTTCTCAAGCCTAATTGATTTCATAGTTTTACTGACAATTTTGGAATATAGCATTTCAGTATTGCTCCTATGAAATTCAATTTGATCTAATTCATGAATGGCATTTGCATCCAGTTCAAGATCTGTTTTGGAATAATCTGCCACTGATTTTGGCTCAGCCACTGTAGGCTTCAAGAATGACATTACCAATTTATTGGATGAATAATCAAATGCTGAAAGAAGCCTGTCTTTGTTTCTAGGATTTTCCTTAAGAAATCTAGAATGAGCTTGATTCTTGAGCTCTTCATTCTTCTCTTTAATCTGTCTGAATCTGATCTGAATCTCTGACTCTGTATTGTCAGTTTCCTGAGAAGAAGGAGGAAAATCGACAGTAGCCTGGTTTTCCTTCATGACTGTATCTTTTTGTTGTGTTCCAATTTTTACATTTTGAAGCTCTTTTAATGTTTTAGTGACTATTCTTGTTGCTTCATCATCTGTTTCAATATTTACAGCCTTATCCTTTTCTTCTTCTGTTAACTTGCTTCTTTTACTATAAGGAATTCTGAATTTTTTGTCCTCAATAGTCTCAGCTATGAAACTATCTCCTTCTCTGTCTCTTTTATGTACATTATCAGTATCTTTGCTTGTAGAAGCCACCTGTGTCTGTTCAATCTGTTTTCCTTTTCCACTGTCTACCTGTATTACCTGTACTGCCTGTGAATCATCATCAGATAGGGTGTTTGGCTCCCATTCAATTTTATTTACAGATCTCTCAATATGGGGCTTAGGATCATGCAAGTAAACATGCAACTTACATTTTACCCTTATTGCACTCAAAATACCTTGTGGGTCATAATTCCATGTAAAACTACATGGGAAATTATAGTCTTTAAGTTTGACATTTATCTCATTGGCAGCTTCTCTGTTATTCACAATGAATGGCCCAATTTTATTTTTCAGCTTAAATTGGCTCTTTTTCTTGGAAGCTATGAAGTTGATTTCATCTACATTAAATAGTTGTCTCAGATATTCTAAAGCAAATATTCTTGTAGTAACAAATCTGGGTAACTTATATGGGGCCAGGGATGAGCCATACACTCTGATTTCTGTATGATTTTTATATAAATACCAATTTGCAGTTTTGTAGCTCTCTGATAACTGCAGAATTCTTCTTGTCTCATCATTGATCCTAGGGATCTCCTCTTTTTCCAAGAGATACATAGCAGGGGCTATAAATGAGTCATTGAAATCTGTAAAACTATACTCTCTGTTCCATTTCCTTAGAATAGATGACCAAAATACTACTGATAGAAATTTTCCTTCTGCATCCACTTTCTGACATTCAATTGGAAACTTATCTGTTTGATAATATAGGAAGAGGTGGAGTAGATAAGAGGAGTATCTGAAAACTCCTTCTTCTGATAATCTGGATAATTGATAATGCATACTTTTAGCAATAAATCTAGCAGAATTGAACTGAATGGATGGTGATTGACCAGGGCTTAGAGTTGATAGAAAACCTAGGATAGCCACATTAATGAATTCATCACTGGTGTATCCTATTATGAAGGAGAGCATTGAGACAATCTGTCTAGTCTCATATGGGAAATCAGAGGTGTCGAAAGGAGGATTTAACTTAGGAATATCAACTTGATTTGGACAAAAATTCTGGTATATTTTGAATCTAGTATTGAAATCCAAGTCAAGATATAGTTGGGTTAAATATTCTATTGATAGGGAAGCAGAATTGGGGTCATGATTCATTTGCAGCATGGAATTTATTGACTCTTCAGTGATGTAAAACAAGATCTCTTTTTATTTGTTTACAATAAATCTTTGTTCTGGCATATAATAGGCTTGGCATAATCTGATAAAGTCAGGAACATAATGAGTGAGAGGGACAATATATCTAGGAAGATTGGATTCCCAAATTGGAATATCTTTGTCACCCTTTTCCACTGATTTGCCATAGCACCAATTATAGACATCAAGCAGGTTAAATTCTACATTAGGGTCTAGTATTCTATAGTCCAGATTAACTAAAGGGTTGTTCTCTGGAGAAATGACTGGAGGCTGGACTGGTCTGACCACTTCTGTAGAATCAGCCGTGAGTGCAGGAGTTGGTTTGTCGATTTTGAAGGGCTTAGGCTGAGGAATATTTGTAGAAGACTTCTTTTGAGATTTTGGGCCTCCATTCTTGGGGGTTACCTGTTTCTTGGTCATTTTTAATATGAACGAAGCAAGATTAAACGGTTTGCTAAGTTCCTTTACGAGAAACAGGGGTTTCTTGGCGAATTTCTACTGAAAATGGGGTTTCTGAGCAGGTTTTTTAGGAAATGCAAGGAATTTAAAGCTCAGAACGTGTATTTAAAATCGATTTCAACAGCAAAACGGACCAGGGTATGGAAAAAACTGCGAGAAAGGGAAATTAGGGATTCCAGGGAAATTTTGACAGAGTTTTCCCTGAAAAATGGACACTTTTTTGCAGTAACTTTGGTAATTATTTGAAATCGACAAGAATTTTGAAATCTCAGAGGGCAACTTCGAATAAAAGTACCTGGAGAACCAGCGGAATTCGGTTGAAGACGTTGCAGAGGTGCTCAGTCTTCAATTTTTTGAAAATGGCTTCGCAGAGGACAATGTAGTACTTTGTAATGGAAATTCAGGGAAATGGGCATCGAAAAATGGTACTGGTAGGTTGAAAATGGCTCTGCAAAGTTTCTCAGGGTTCAAACGGCGTGATTTTGAGGAAAAACGGTTCTGCAATGTTTTTACAGGTTTAAAGCGAAAAGGTGAAAATTTGAATGAAAAATATAATTTTAATGTATTAAACGATGGTATAACCATAGTTAAATGACATTAAACTTGGGTTAAACGGGTGAGGTTTAGGGAATACCGCCAGTGGTATTCACGAGGGTAAATGGTGGTAAGCGAAAACTAGCTTTTCGAACGCGATACAACGTGGTGGTGACACGTAAGCGCGGGTGGTTTGGAAAAACCACCCATTTCGCGCGGCTTTGCCAAAACATCAAACGATTACTTTATGAGCGCGAAAATGTATTAGCGCCGTCGGATCTGGATTCAACGAGCGAACGGCCATGATCAAAAGGAAAGGTGCAGGGGAAAGGTAAGTTTCTTCATATATTTTATTTATATGGTAAATCAAATCAAGAAAACTTAATTACCATAGGGGCCCTTGTTTTTGTTTAGTTTTGAAGTCTTGGCTAAGACATTTTGAACTTTGACCCTTTTTGAGTTGCGGAATAAATACACATGGCAACCGCGACCACGCCGCAACTACCAGGAGTCGCGGAGCTACCAAGGTGGCGCGGAAGCACTTGATAGCTGGAGATAGAACAGGGACAAGTGCAGATGAAGGAAACACAGCAGAAGACAGGAAGTGGAACACGCAGATAACAGGAGAGAAGCCAGGATAAGCCGAAGTAAAGCCACAGAGGAACCGATAGTCGCGAGCGTGGGTGAATAAATAGCAGTCACCCGGCTGAAAAGAAGAGGCTGAAGGTGGAGAGGCTGAATATTGAAGAGATGCTGAAAAGGTTGCGAGGCTCGAGACAGGGAAAGATGCCTAGAGCAGCGGCGGAGGACTCATGCATGTTCTTCATATGGTTTCTTATCTTCTCTATTCTACTTTTCTGTTCTGAAACCCATCTGTAACAGCTTTGTGCGCTATCAGTGAGAATGCCATGTAATCAAGTGTTTAGCCAAGAGATTAATACAATGGAAGGTTGCTGTCTCAAGAAGATGTTCATGTGCTTTTACTGTGTTTATGCTGGTTTAAAATTTTATTTGCAACTGTCTGAATGCTTATTAAGTGATCTTGCGTACATAACTCTGTATGTGTAATGGATGCACTGTTCTTCTTTAGTTGCGGGTTTGTTCCTTGCCATTGATCTCATCCCCTTCTGCATGTGGTTGCGGCACGCCTCGGGTGAGACGCACTGCTCCCCAGAGCAGGGTGAAAATGTCGGCGTGTTCCTAGACTACACCGGACCCCTTTGTTGGCCACAACTCTTGAACTTGGGTCTTGTCCGCGAGACCTGACTTCTCGCCAAAAAATGGTTCCGTTGCCGGGACCTGCATGTTCTGAGGGGATCTAGATCATGGTATCGAGGATTTTTGAAGGAGCGATACGGCGATGGTGGGATGATCATCTTGACCAGTTCATTGCTCAGCAAGCAGAGCTGACCAAGAAAAAGGAGGCGGCGATCAAGGAGATTGTTCTTTTCTCTGACTCAGCCAGTGATACGTACGAAATTTTTCGGGGAAGGTTCCCTACGGACCTTTACAATTGGTTGCGGAGGTTACGAGCGACGCTGCCCCAAGAAGGCTTGCGGAAGATAAACCGCAGGTGGGCGCACGAAGACCTGGTGGCACTGCATCGGGTAGACACTGAACTAACCCGCGCAGTGGATTTTTGGGTAAGGACCACGTTGGAAGGATACGCTGTGGAGTTTGCTGCTGAGTGCTACCAATCCTTCTCGAAGGCCGAGGCTGTTTTCCACTCAGGGCTGAGAGGGAAGCTGTTGAAGGAGATTCCGCTGTGGATCAAAGCCCTGATGGTGGACGAAGGGTTGATTGAATTCCACAAAGCGGGTATGGAAGCGTAAACCACTTGTACTGGGGGAAGGGTTGAGGGGACCGATGCAGTGTAGAATGTGAAAGTGGGGAGCGGGGAATGGATGCTGAGGCCGCATGCAAGTTGCGGGAGCTACGTGCACATCGGCGGGCACAGATCGCCGATAGGTGGCGAAGAAGGGTAATGCGAGATTTGAAGAGAAGAGAGATCGAGAGGAAAAATCAGAAGGAGGCGCCTCAGAGAACGGGAGTTATGGGTTTGGATACCCGGAAAGAAGATGGGACAGCAGTAGAAGTGCAGTGGGTGCATGGGAGCCCAGCGACGCGAGAAAGAGAGATCGTGACTAGCGAAGATAACGGAAAGAAGCAGCCCGAAGAAAGTTCCGATGATGAATGGCACGGCGTGATGCAGCGGATGTTTCAAGATCAGACGGCACCCACCCCTCCAGGCAGCCCTACTTCTCACCTTCTGCATGGCCAGGATCCCGACCTTCCCCTGGTACTATATCAACCTTTAAGCAATATTTTTATTCAGTTACAAGCATTGAGTCAGTCATACAATAGTGCATCAGTGTCGGTAACGCCCAGTAACAGCAGCGTTACTACTAGTAGTATTTACCCTAGTGGGACCGTTACGCAACCAGGACCGGGAGGCTTTATCCTGGTTAATTCTCCGCAAGTACACATGGCTGGATCTTTCACTCGGTATCCAGAATTCTCTGGCCGGGGCAATGACGACGTAGAACAACACTGGTATCTGTGCGAAGCCATCTGGAGGGCTCGCCAGACGCCAGATGCAGGGAAGTTAATAGAATTCCAAACCACGCTCAGAGAGAGGGCTCTGCGATGGTTCATTAAGTGGTCCGAGGCGCATCCTAACCCTGTAATTGCGGACGTGAAGCGGGATTTTGTCCACGAATTCAAGCTTCCCCAGACAGACCAGCAGGGCCTGTCAGAGCTGTGGGAAATTAAGCAGAAGGAAGGTGAGACCGCGTGGGAGTTGATGCGGCGATTCAAGGACGCGATCGGGAAACTTAGCTACCTGATCGATCCAAACCACCAGAGGGATTGGTTCATCAAGGCTCTCTCTTTGCCACGAACCCTCTCACCAAAGTAAAGATTGACATCCGTGACGCTTTTGGAGCAAAGCCATGAAGATCAAGCTATGTATGGCTACCCCTGTGAATACTCCAGAGGGGGGGGGGTGGCCCCGCAAGATCCTTCTTTGATAGGGTTGCAACACCAGATTTCTAGCTTGACTGAAAAACTCAAGGAGCTTCAGCCAGTGAGACCAGCACGACCGAATGTTTGGTGTACTCATTGCCTGGTTGAGGGCCACGTAGCAACCGAGTGTCCTCGGTTGCGCGGCACAGGAGCAGGACCCTCGGTCGCAGCAATCCAGGGGGGTCCACCACCGGGGGTGGCGCGGCGATGAACCCGCAGGGAGTCTACCAGCCTCAACAGACTTACGCAGGGTTCCCACCGCAACCAGGTTCCTCCACCACGGAGTACTGCGAGATTTTTCGGACGCTGGGGCATCCACCTCGGATGTGCCCGATATTACAGAAGTACTCCACGGTCCCGAATAATGTATACTGTGAATTTTGTGTGTCCACGACTCACAACAATGAGCAGTGCAGGGCGCTTAACGCACTTGCGGATCGACTAGATCGTCCCTCGTACAGGGTGAACGAGGCTCCGAGGGGAAGAGGTGGCGGCATGCGGGGAGGCTGAACAGGCGGACGCGGTCCGGTAAAATGTTACAACTATGACCAGGAGGGTCACGTGGCTCGAGAATGTCCCCTTCCGCGATGACCCTGGTGTTCCCAGTGCCGGGTCAACGCCCACGCTACAGAAGACTGTCCGGAGCTTATCAAGAAGTGGGAAGAATGGGCGAGGCAGAGGGGAGCGAATCTGATAAACTCAGAGCCGCGAGGGGCCACAAACCCTGACATGCAGAACGGCGCGATAGTAACGAGGGGCGGAAAGAAGACTGGAGAGGATGCCCACGAGAAGGAGCCAGCCCGAGTGGTTCGGCCGGCATCCTCGAAGAACTTAATCAGGCCCGAGGTCCAGAAGAAGTATTTCCAGGAGGCAATTGAGGCCTTCGCCCAGTTGCGGAACGAGGGAGGCTTGGAGGAGCCCATGCTGCCGGAATCTGGTGCGCAGAACGTCGCAGGTACTGTGGTCGAGGATTGGCTCCGACTATTCCTCAGGATTGTTGATAACGCTGCGCTGCGGCGGCAGCTCAAGCATGCTTTGGACGGAGCACTGCAGGGGCGCACAGAACTTAGAGCCCTGGTGGACGCTGGGCCTCAATACGTGCAGCGCGTCAAGCGGAACAAGCAACGAACAGGCAAAGAATTCCGACTTAACACGCAGGTTGCAGGGTTCCAAATCAGCGACACCATGTTGGACTTGGGGTCCGACGTCAACATACTGCCTCGAAAGACATGGGAGGCTCTAGGAAGGCCACGGCTAGCCTACTCACCAATCCAACTCAGGATGGCGAACCAGTACTACATTTTTCCAATCGGCCGGCTCGAGGGAGTCGAGGTCGACGTTGCGGGGGTGAAGACATACACCGATTTTGAGGTTATTGATATCATGGGCGACAAGGATCCTTATCCAGCCTTACTCGGCATTGATTGGGCTTTTGAAAATTACGCCATCATCGACCTTAAGAAGGAGCTGATGATCTTTGAGGATGGGGAGGTACGGGTCACCCAGCCTCTCGACCCGTATCAAGGCCCGCGATATACGGAAACAGTGGACAATCGGGAGGATGCTTAGATGATGGACCATCTCTATCAGATGACTGCAGGAAAGCGGGACGATTATATTAACCCGACCGCGACTGGCTCCGTCAGTTGGCGGAGTGTGCAGAGCTCGGAGCTCGGATCCGAACTCGCTTGGGAAGACTGGCAGCAAGGGGGATATGAGACCACCACGCGGAGATGTGCCTCCGTTGCTCAAGTCCGGTGGGTAGGGACTGAGATCCGCGGATATCCCACATTGTCGAACATGCAAGCAGTCAATACTTTTATTGCCAAGGTGGAAGACCGGGTCCCAGCTGAAAGCCGGATGCCACTTTTGGATGTGGCCTTGCAGTCAACGTCGGCATGGTGGTGGAAAAATCACCGCAACACTCTGTTGCCATGGGAGTGCGTGGCGGATGCTCTGCGGGCACGCTTTAAAGAGGATGAAGGACCCTCCAGTACGCTTAAGTATCATGGAACTTCAGACCCGTGACACCATTTGCGGGCCTGCGAAGAACAGTGGCGGAGCACACGGTACCCTGAGGAGCTGTGGGTCCACCGGTTTATCCACTCCCTAGGCACCATTCCCCAGGCCTAGTACCTGGAGGAAGAAAGGAAATGGGAAACCCGCTCTTGGCAGGCAGTTGCAGACAAGTTCGTTTGGTGCTTCTTGTTCGAAGGGGAGACGGTGTAGGAGTCTCAGGCCCTACAGGCAATCAAGGAGGTCTTGTTTTTCTGCCAGCCCGAGCCCGACGAGGGCCCGGCTGTGTCACGACCTGAGGTCAGGCGCGAGTTGGTTTGTCACCGGATTGATGGCGATCCGGAGGACGATAGTTTGGAGGACCTTAGGCATATCTATTTTGACGAAAAGGAAGGCGAGCGGAGCATCAGTGAAGAGCCGACGACTGAAGGAGTCCATTTACAGCCGCTAAAGACAAAAAAACTGAACATTGGAACAGACGAGAAACCCAAGCTTGCAACGGTGGGAGATTACTGGGACGAGGAGACAACAAAAGAAATTTTCAGCCTCCTCCGGGAATACGAAGATTTGTTTCCGTCCTCAGTTGTGGACCTGAAGGGGATCAAGGGGGATCTGGGCGAAATGCGCATCACGTTGAAGCCGGGGGCCAGACCGGTGAAGCACCGACCCTACCGGTTGAATCCACGTATCAAAGAGAAGGTCAAGATGGAGATTGACAAAATGCTGGCTGCAGGTCTCATCTTTCCAGTAGAAGAAGCCGAATGGGTGAGTCCCATTGTCATCCAGAACAAGAAGGACAAAGCGGAGATCCGGGTCTGTGTCGACTACCGGAGCCTGAATAATGCTTGCATCCACGATCCGTTTCCCACTCCTTTCAGCGATGAAGTTCTAGATCATGTCGCGGGGAACGAAGCTTATTCCTTCACTGATGGGTTCTCGGGCTACCATCAGGTGCGCATCGCCGAGGAAGACAAAGCAAAGACGACATTCACCACTGAGTGGGGATCATTCGCATACCATGTTATGCCGTTTGGTCTGAAGAACGCACCGGCTGTGTTTTCCCGGATTGTCATTGCTGCTTTCCGGGAGTACATTCACAAGTTCCTGGAGGTCTACATGGACGACTGGACCGTCTATAGCCTGTTGAAGAATCACGCCTTCCTGTTGCGTGTTATGTTTGACCGGTGTCGTCAGCTGCAGATTTCCTTGAACTTGAAGAAATGTATTTTTGCAGTTCCATTCGGCACACTCTTGGGCCACGTGGTGTGCAAGCAAGGGGTCTGCGTTGATCCTGCCAAGGTCGCGGTCATCGTCCACATGGAGGCCCCCGAGACCGTGAAGCAGTTGCGGGCACTGCTCGGGCACACAGGATATTACAGGCGGTTTATTCGCAACTACGCAAGGATTACAGCCCCTCTGGAGAAACTGTTGCGGAAGTCAGAAGCGTTTGAGTGGACGACGGAGTGCAGGAAGGCACTTGACACATTGAAGGAGAAGTTGGCGACGGCACCCATACTTGTTCATCCCGACTGGGATAAGCAGTTCCATGTCCATATTGATGCGTCCGGAATTGCACTTGGAGTTGTATTGGCGCAACCCGGGGAGACGACAGTTGATCACCCCGTGTACTTCGCCAGCCGTCGGTTATCGAATGCGGAGAAGAATTATACCACGACCGAGCGGGAGGCGTTGGCGATGGTGTACTCTCTCCAGAAGTTCCGCCACTATCTTCTGGGCGGAAAATTTACATTCTTCACGGACCATTCTGCATTGAAATATCTGGTGAATAAGCCTGTGTTGGAAGGAAGAATCTGTCGTTGGCTACTACTTTTCCAGGAATTTACGTTTGAGGTGATTGTCAAGCCTGGCAGGTTGAATGTTGGCCCCGATCATTTATCCAGGTTGGAGACGGGAGAGAATGAAGGCTCGTTGGACGATCAACTACCGGATGCTGACCTCTTCCTAGTTGAAGCAATACCAGATTACCTGGCTAACATTGCCACTTATCTGACCACGGGACAGTGCCCTCAGGATTACACCCCGCTTCAGAGACGCCACCTGGTTGTCCGGGCGGCCGACTACCAATTGATCGCGGGGCAGCTGTACAAACTGGGCCTTGATGAGGTGTTGCGCAGGTGTGTTCTCGACCATGAACGAGAAGCAGTGATGTGGGAATGTCACAGTGGTGTTGCGGGAGGGCATGTGGGTGCGAAACCCACCGCAAGGAAGGTGCTCCAAGCTGGCCTGTGGTGGCCGACGGTACACGCTGACTGTAAGGCCTATGTGAAGCGTTGCGATGTTTGCCAGCGGACGGGAAGGCCTTCGCACCGGGACGAGCTCCCGCTACACCCAGTGCATGTGTTGCGGTCGTTTGAGAAGTGGGCTGTTGATTTCGTAGGCCCCATCGCACCAATCGCTCGACATTCCAAAGCCCGGTACATCATTACCGCAACGGATTACCTCACACGGTGGGCTGAGGCAGCAGCGGTACGCGACTGCTCGGCAGAGACCGCTGCCCGGTTCATTTTTGAACACATCATCAGCCACTTTGGCTGCCCACGGAGCTTGACCAGCGATCAGGGTACGCATTTCATTAATGCCACGGTCAAGTCACTACTGGACACATTTATGATTCAGCATCATAAAAGCAGCCCATACCACCCACAGGCCAATGGTACTGTGGAATCTTTCAACAATATTCTTGATAAGGGCTTGACTAAAATTTGCAATGCTCACCGCGACGATTGGGACGAGCGCCTCCCAACGGCATTATGGGCCTACCGAACCACAGTGAAACGTTTGACCAACCAGACACCATTCCAGTTGGTGTATGGCCGGGAAGCTGTGATTCCCGCCGAATTCACTGTACCCAGTCTTTTGATCGCAACGTCCCTCCAATTCTCAGAAGAGGAGTCACTTCGGGAACGCCTCCAGGAGCTACAGGAACTGGATGAGGCCCGATTCCTCACGGAATTCCACCAGAAGGTTCAGAAGGCCAGGCAGAAAGCGTGGCACGACCGCCACATCAAAACCAAAGCCTTCCAAGTTGGCGGCAAAGTTCTCTTATATGACAGCCGGTTCCAGAAGTTTCCAGGCAAGCTCCAGATGCACTGGTTGGGACCCTACTTTGTCATCGAGATCCGCGACTCAGGAGCCGTTCGGTTGGCACAGCTGGACGGTATAGTTCTTCCTGGGTGGGTGAATGGCGCATGCCTGAAACCCTACCAGGAGTAGGTACCTTTCACTTTTCATCAATAACTCTCGCAACCGAGAGAACCCGTAGAGTAGCTTAGTCGAATAACTCTCCCGCAACCGGGATGAGCGTAGGGAGTATTTTCCATTCATAGGTAATCAGTCAAATAATTGGTCAGTTGCGGGTACTTCACCGCAACCGACTGTGGTCGGGGCGGACCAGTCCAGCGTGTCGCAGTGCCAGTCCAGCGTGTCGCAGCACCAGTCCAGCGTGTCGTTCGCGTAGGATCCATCCCCGTGCCAGTGTCAGTCCAGGTCATTTCCGTCAGTCCTTTTGTCAGTCCGTAGGATCGCTCAGATTTGCTTCATAAATTACCATAAGTAGACAGTAATTGTACCGTAATCATTTTCCATCACCCGCACTTCCCTCAGCCATCGTGTCCGCCCATATTCCCATGACACCGTCAGCAACTGTCAGATTACATACAGGCACGCGATTGATCGCACGATTATCGCAGCCTCGAAGGATAGCAAGAATTAATTGCCGTTATGGAGTCTCATCAGCTTCGCTCGTGCCAGCGGATGACATAATTTGCATGAAGGCTACCAGACCGAGAATGACGGACCGGTTCAATTTGGAAGTTGCAGCGACTCCAGAGCAATTACAGCCTTCAAACGCACTGCACTCAGAAGGAAACTCCAGAAGACTCCTCCAAGTCTACCAGCGCCGCACCAAGATGCCAAGAGCTCTCATCTCCGTCCCCGAGCCAGCGTTGGACAGCCAAATTCACCGCGTAGAGTCGCTAGTGGGCAAGTATGACAATGCAGCCTGTATGGACGCCAACCTGTCCGACCCAGCTGAATTCCCCCACCTCCATTGGCAGACCTACATGGAGCACCATTACACGCCAGGCAGCAGCTCCACCAGCCAGATGCGATCAGAATTCAGGGGCTTACAGCAATCGTCCTTGATGAATTTGAGGACTCTTCTAGTTTTTGGCACCACAGGACCGGCCCTGCAATGCACCCGGTTCCTCCTCAGTCGGATATAGAACGGGTCCCTGTGGCTCAATGAAGAAATTCCAATTCATGCCGAACACATTCATCGGCTTACAGGGCTATCTCAGAATGGCGCGAATGTCTCCACTGCTGGCCAGACATCCTCCAAGCGCGCCCGAAAGTCGGGTGACTCAGACCTGTACACCAAGTATGGCACTCGCCGAGGGGGCAAAGGTGCCAAAATTGACTTGATCAACAAACCAAAAATCCGGTTCGCTTGCTACCTGATCGCTAGCAAGACGATGCGCCACTACACGAAGGGAGAATGCACCCTGGACACAATTTCCATTGCAGAGCACTGCACCCGGGGCGCCAAGTTGAATTGGTGCTCTTTCGTGCTGAAGGAACTCTTCGCGGCCTGCGAAGAAAACTACAAGCGTACCACCAGTTTCATTTATGGCTACTTGATTTTAGCTTTCGCCATGTGGAAATGGCACCTTCCTCCTGTCCGGTTTCCGGCGGAGACGACCGCAAGCCAGCCTCTTGCGATGAAATACACCCCCTGGCAGGTGTCCATGGATCCCAGCACCAAACAGGTGAACGCGGAGGCGTTCCGGGCGTGGTACGGGATGATGACATATGTGGTGACCAACCAGCAACGGGTGCCTAGGCACCTGTTGGATGAGTACAGTGAGCAGGTGTGGTTTGGGGTCAGCCACGAGCACACCTTCCTCCGGCCAACTTGCGTATCGGACACCACCTTTCACATGGCGCCCCTTCGATTCCAGTTGAATGACGACACCTTTCACCGGGAGGTCTCTGCGTGGCCGGGGGTAGTCAAGCACGTCCGCGACAAGATCACCCGCTATAACTTTGATCGGATGCTACCGGCACAGCGGCCTGCCGCGATCGGCGCAGCGGGGTCCTCACAGGTTGCGGCGGAACCTCCACAAGATGCAGCTGAGACCGCACCAGACCTGCCCGAATCGCTGGTCCCAATCGTTGAGCACCTCAATGACCAGGTATGACGACTTAACGTGGCCACCCAAGTTGCTTCAAGTGGTGCCCCTATATTTCCCTCCTTTGCTGAATTTCATATCAGTCGGTCTCGTGTTCCCTCAACTACCGCCCCCCTCATTTCTCCCATCCCCACTAACCTGTTCACCTCTGCCACCCCTATCATCACACCAATGGGCAAACCGGGCCCCGAACCCGATTCATCAGACCCACCTCCATCCAAGAGGGCCCGCATTGCTGTCACAGATCCAGTGGTGGATCTTACTGACGATGATCCACCAGCCACTCCACCCACAGTGACTTTGATTCCGAAGGAACCTCTGATCGATCCGTCAGAGTTCCTTAACCTTCACCTCCCTCACACTTCTTTCACTCCATCCACCGCTCCCACCGGCCGACCACCTGCCACTTCCTCCAACCCATCCAATTCATCAGCCACTGTGTCAGATTCTCTTATCCGGGAACTTTTCGGAGGCGACCACGGGGTGGAAGTCACCTCCAGTACTGCAGCCGTGGTACCGCCGGTTGACCCCGTGGCCACGGCCCAGGATCCTCCTTCTACTATATCTACTAGGCTAACGAATGGTGGGACTGATTCGGCTACCCCTCCCCCAAAGCAGACCACGCAGCAAGACCGGCCGGAGTCCAAGATGGCCACTTCAGTGCAGCAGCAGACGCCAGTCCATCCTCCAGAGACTTCAAGCCGACCAGTGGCCAGCAACTAACCTTCGCAGGAACGGGTGCCGGAGCAGGGTACTCCCAGCATGACCAATGCAGAACCATGGAGTCCAGCACAGATATACCTACTCATTCAGTGGGCGGCCCTCAAGGCCGAGTAGATTCACACAGAGCTGCAGCAGCGGTGTGTCGAGCAGCGTAATCAGATCACGGCGCTTACTGAACAGCGCAATCAGCTAATTAGGGAGAATACAAACTTACAGGAACATGTCAACATTGCTACTCAGGCGCTCTCCAACTTATGGCCCACTGCAAGGGCTCATTATGCCCCACTTCCTGCCACTATAGTGGAGGACAATATAGTACTCCAGGCTCACCACCTCAGGACTGTTTTCCATGTTGTTTGCAGAGAGAACGAGGAACTCCAAGCGGCGTTAGCCGCACGGCCTACCCTTCCAGATCCACCGAGTGTTCATTCATAACAGGTGACTGCCAAGCAGACTCAGGCAGTTAGTATGCAGGCAGCTCTCCATTCCACTGCGGCCGCGACTTCCGCCCTTCTACGAAGTCTGCAGGAGTACTCACTCGCGCTAACTGTCAAGACGCAGCCTATCACTGCCCAGCTGCAACAAATTTCCTGTGACATTCAGGTAACCGCGGACCCAGCAAGGTTAGATCAGCTCTACGCCCAGGCAGACGAGCTCGAACTTCAACTGCAACAGACTGAGGCTGACTCGGCTGCGGCCAAACACGTCCTCCGGGAAATTTTTCCGCCCCTTTGTGCCAATGCTGACGCCATGCAACAGCTGGCTGCTAAGGCCAAAGCCCAGCTTGCCATGCTGTTCGGGGATGTCCCGACGACTATAGACGAGGCCGCCGCCACCCGAATCTCTCAAGAAGCCGACTTGCTTGTGCAGGAATGGCAGCAAGCGGTGGCGGACTTCACCGCGCTTAGAGATACAGCGCTTCGCCGGGTCCCGTAGTTGGGGCCCTTGTTTGAACAACCACATGGCGGAGCACAGCAGGAAAGGGCGCAGGGTGAACGCACAGCAGAACAGAGCACGGGAGCCAGCGGGGCAATGGAAGTAGAAACTATTATTTGTGATTGACTCGCGGACGAGTCAAGGAATTGTGGTCGGGGCCTGTTGGGGCCCTTGTTTTGGTTTAGTTTTTGAAATCTTGGCTAAGACATTTTGAATTTTGACCCTTTTTGAGTTGCGGTAGGAATACACATGGCAACCGCGACTGCGCCGCAACTGCCAGAAGTCGCGGAGCTACCAAGGTGGCGCGGAAGCACTCGATAGCTGGAGATAGAACAGGGACAAGTGCAGATGAAGGAAACACAACAGAAGACAGGAAGTGGAACACGCAGATAACAGGAGAGAAGCCAGGAGAAGCCGAAGTAAAGCCACAGAGGAACTGATAGTCGCGAGAGCGGGTGAATAAATAATAGTCACCCGGTTGAAAAGAGAAGAATGTTGAATAGATGCTAAAGAGGTTGCGAGGCTGGAGACAGGGAAAGACGCGCAGAGCAGCTGCGGAGGAATCCTGCATGTTCTTCATATGGTTCCTTATCTTCTCTATTCTATCTTTCTGTTCCGAAATTCATCTGTATCAGATTTGTGAGCTATCAGTGAGAATGCCATGTAATCATCTGTTTGGCCAAGAGATTAATACAATGGAAGGTTGTTGTCTCAATAAGATGTTCATGTGCTTGTAATGTGTTTATGCTGGTTTAAAATTTTATTTGCAAATATCTGAATGCTTATTAAGCGATCTTGCGTATATAACTCTGTATATGTAATGGATGCACTGCCCTTCATTAGTTGCGGGTTTGTTCCTTGCCATTGATCTCATCCCCTTCTGCATGTGGTTGCACGCTCGGTAGGAAGAACCGCTTCTTCGCAGCAGAACATGCGAGCCCCTAGACCACACCTACCCCTTTGTTGGCCACAACCCTGAACCTCGGGTCTTGTCCGTAAGACCGACTCGCCAACAATTACCATAGGGGCGGGATTAAATATACGGATAAACTTTTAGCCAAAGGGGTTATAAGGGGGTTTTATTTAAGCATGTGGGAATAAAATACTTTGGCTTAAGTTATAATAAGTGGGTTTTTGGGATTTATTTATAAAAGGAGTTATATAATAGGAAAAGGTCAATTGTAGGGAGTTAATACATAAGTTAGAGTTAATACGACAAGAGGACAATGTATATTAAAAAACACATAAATATAACTAAGAAAGTGAAGATTAAAAAGAAAATTTGCATTATAATAACTTCATCACTTAGACTTAGGATAAAATGTGATTTTGAGGGCTTTATGCTTTGAAATGATGTAGGAAGTTAATCAAATGAGGATTAGAGTATCTTTAAGTAAAAATGAAGTTTTACTTAGGATTTTTCAGGGGAAATGAGTGCATGAATGGTAAATGATGTGATTTAGGGATTAATATAGACATTTCACACTTTCAACTGATCAGTCATAGAGCCTTGGGTCCAGTCCCAACAAAAGTCAAGGAAATGCCTTGAGCCTTTCTGACTGGTAGTCTAGAATGTTTCATGACTATGGGAAGGGGAAGTTAGTTATTTTGCAGCCCATGATGAATGATATTTACATTGAGACTTTTTGCCTTCTTCTACCTACCCATCTTACCATGCTAACATTTTTTTCTTCCTTTGTAGTAGGTGCATTTAAGGTAGCAGCCTTCAGAGCATTTATTCTTTTTGAAAGCAAGTAAAACTATCTAATTCTACACTTATTTCATCCATGAATCTAGATTAAACTTTTGGATTCACTTTATTTCTCTACCTAACTACTGAATTGTTAGGATTAAACTGTCTAACAACTCATTATTCTCTATCGATAACAAAGGAAATTGAAACAATGACAATTTAAGATTGAACTGTTTAACTCATCATGGACTAATGGCATTTATTGACACTCTGCCATAGTCAAAAAGTAAAAAGTAGTGGCATTTATGCTTGCTCACTTTCATGTTTTATTCATTTTTTCTTTGGGGTATATTATTTTTTCTAAGTCCTTTGATTGTTCCTTTAGGACTTTTTTACCCTCTTTTTGATTTTTTATTTTATTTTTTATTTTTATTTTTACAAAATATGTGAATACAACTTGCAGAAGGAAAAGTATGTACAAATTTACAAAATTACCAATAGTCAAGTCAAAATTATGACTCCTATATTATAGGTTGCTAACAAGGCCTATGCCATGCCTTCTCGCATGCGGAACTTCTTCACTTGATGGTTCTAAACCATACTATAAGTCCCCATGTTCTATGGTCTAATCCCCATCATACCTATCAACATTCAACCACTCTTTACACACCCCGAATATAATGACTAGCCTACTCTCATTAATATATACCCCAATAAATACAATCCACTTAGGAATTAAACCCCAAAACCTTGGGCTCACTCATTTTAAATATTCGAATTGATATTCGAATGTATCAACTGCTCGACCCTCTCGTATTTCAACCGTGATGTTTAATGTATGTCGACCTTGTCAATTCAAACTCCGTCACTTGGTTTCAACCAAATGCATGACCATTCACATAATTATACAATCCTCCTTATTATAATCTCCGCTAATCGTCAAAGATCGTAAAAAATCTCGACTTTGGTCTATAACTCAACGGTCATACATAAACCATTCTTGGCTCCACAGTAATTTACCTCTCAATCTGACGGTCGATGGAGCATCGCACCGGTTTGGAGGATCCAACAGACACAGTGAAATCTCGCGTAACGAACACGCCCAAGGGTTAATCTGCGATGAGAACGGTTTTATAATTCCGCCCTCGGCCACGTGTCTCACGGAGACATATGTCGCGTCCTTTTCACCAATTCTGCTTACCACCTCCAAACTTGCGTGATATCACCGATTTTCCAATCGGTGGTTTTACTGTGCACTTCGGTCACGGTTCCACCTCTTATCTTCCAGGTTTCGTCAAGCTTTCTTTTATTGTACTCTGCCTCTGCTCCTTTGACTCGCATCTTCCTGTACTAGTTTTTTTTCTCCAATTAAGGACTCGCACTCCATGAGGTTCCTTCACATGCCGGTTCTATGTACATGGTAGCACCGATCGAACCTTGAATTAAAGGCTCGAGCACAATTCTCTTTTACACTGTGGGGAGATCCATAATTTGGACCTGTGGACCCTCTCTACCATGGCATTTCCCACTGTATTACATGAGTCTCGACCACAAAATTTCCATACCAATGTCCAATGCCACACCGTCCAGTGTCATGGCACTTAACACGGGTTATCACACAACTTTATTCGTTTGACAATTCTTACACCGAGTGAAACTAATATTCAATGGGTTTGGGAAAGGCTAGAACCTCTCGCACAGAGGCTAATAATTCAGGAAAGGACTCGGTTCCTCTTTCAACACATAGGACCCCATTAAACCACAATTGTCGAGTATGTATTCCAGAATACTATACAGTTTATTATCGGGACACTGAAACCATTCACGCCATAATTAACTCAACAAATGCACAATACCATTGAAATAATTCTACATTTATGCAGTGAAGTACTTACAACTTTGGCTTGACTAGATCTTCGAATTACTTGGCCCTTCTCCTCTACTCTGTCTCTATGACAGTCCTACGCAGCCTATGCGGTTCTCTATGTAGGTCTGCCTTATTATGCCTATAAGGATTATTTTTATACAAACCCTGAATCGACTCAACTCCTCTAATGCTCAAAACTCTTCATATCTCTAACTTTGAGACTAACTCTCTGACAGAAAGAGACGAACTCCTAAATTTAGCTTAACTTCTGAAACTGACTATCTCTTCAGGTGCCCATTAATCATTCGGGCAGTTACATTTTCTTCTCTAATTAACTAAAAATAAATCAACTATGAATAAATACATGGGGAAATAAAACATGAGACCCCCCTTTAAATTTATTTATGGACAAAGGTTGTTTTGAGCCTAATGCCCCTGCATCAACAATTGCCATACAACTAATTTGTTTTAGGATACATGTGGCATTCTAGGGGTAAATTCCATATGATGTGTATATTAATGTATTAGGTGTTGGTAAGTTGTGAGTATGTAAGAAATGATAAGGAATATCCATACATTATGATCTTGTGATGTGATTATAAATTGTGTCTATAATTTCCATAAAATGTATAAATGATTTGTTTAAAAAAAATCAACACAATCAACCCTAAACAATGCTCATGATGTGGAATGTCATTGGCGAAACAAAAATGATGGTCACATGTCCCATTTATATGGTAATGGTGATCATATATATGTTGTAGCGACACTTGATGAGTAATTAAATAAATCTCAGAGTGTGACTCGTTGTGCCATATTTTTTTAAAGCATGATTTGTTTTCCTAGTTTTTACTAATTTGTTAACATATTTTATTCATTTGGAAAGCTAATTAATTATGCTTTAAGTAATTAGGAGCTAATTAATGATTCTTTAAGTAATTAGGACCTAATGAGAGATCATCTTCACATCTTCACTGAAATATATTTGTAATTGTAGTCACTATATGGACCGCACATGCATGCTACTTAAGAAAAATTGAAATATAAACTATAATACACATCTTATATCTGCCATAACAATTGTCATACAACTTATTTACTTCTAGATACATATGAAATACTTCAGGTAAATGCCATATTATATGTATACCAATATAGTAGGTGTTGGTAAGTTATGAGGATCTAAGAAATGATAGGGTATCCACACATTAGTGCCCTGGTGAATTTTTTGCATAATTTTCTATTTGTTGTAATTTTGTTGCGTGGAATTGTTATAGATTTCAAATAATACAATTATCTACCAATTGTTCTTTATAAAGAATAAGTACAATAAGTAGTCACCTAAAAGTGAGCCATGTGAAAATATTGGTAACATGAGTAACCTGGTAAGCTGTAAATGAAAAGTGAATAACCTCCACTCACCAACAGGTGGCAGGCAGGGTTGGAATTTGGATTTCTCTTTACCCGTCACACAATTTTTTTGACGTTTTGGTAATTATTTTTCTAGTCAATAAACGTTACGTTTAAAATTTTTCACTTCATTAATGACGTTCTCGTAATAAATTAACCCTTCACCAATAAAAGTTTGATTAAAAAAATTGAACGCTCTTCCATTTTCTTTGGATTTTGGAGTGTGATATATCTGTGTCATGGAATTTTAATACCTAAAGTTTCAAGAGAAATAACTAATTCTTGTCAAACTAATATTTCCTCAATATATGCTATGATCTACTAAAAATTACTTCAAAAAGAAAGTAACCTTCCAATATAAAGAAAAAAACATGAACGAGATTTCCCTAAATTGCAATAAATTTATGTTTATTATTAATATTGCATAATATGTCTTATAAAAATTGCATAATCGGACTAAGAACAGATCCTCAGTGCATTTTTTATTGTTGTTGTGATTAAAATAATGAGCCAAAGAATGCTAAGGCACTCAAAGAAATCAATCTATGTATTATTTCTCACAAAATCATGTTGAGTAGTGGAGACTAAGCGCTAGATTTTTTTTTGTCCTCAATCTATCTATTAATTATGTCTATGTAGTTATAAGAATAACAAGCCAAAGAAATCTCAGGCTTCCAGAGAAATTAGTCTCTGTGTGCAGAAATTAATGATTACTGTTGACTAAATGTTATACCATTTGAAATTGCTGAGCGAAATTAATCAGGCCATGATGTACCATTTGTTAGTATCTATTTTCTCATGTATGAAAGTTGATGTACCATTGAAAGTTTAATAATTCTATTGAAAGTTTAATAACTATATATATATATGTATATATATATATTTTTAAATTTAATGATTAATAATAATTAAATTAAAATTCTTAAAAGACAAAATAAAAGCCTAATAATCACGAACTATTATGATAATTTAAAAATATAGAACTCAGGCTGAACATAGTTACAAAGATACCAAGAAAAGAAGAGTGCAATAACTTCTTTCTTGACAACCTATGAATGCCATTCTCAATGAAGACTCAAGACTCAACTGGATTGGATTGTGTATCAAAATAGTAGGAATGAATCAAAGTTCAATGAATGAATAACTTGATCAAGAAAATTTATAGGAAAAGGTAACTTGACTATCAATCTACTAAACCTCACTTCCATGATTAAAAAAACACCCCCACCTTCTCAGTGGTCCCATCATGGTCCACCTATTGAAAAACAATCAACAAATATTATTTTTTATATATTTTTGCATGGCCATTGGACAATGATTTACTATGGTTTTCCTACTAAATTCCAATGGATGATTATTCAAAAATATTGAGAATTAGTTTAGTCTCAAGGCATAGCCAATAGTCTTACTGGATAATTATAGATTACCTCTCCATTGGATGATTGTACATTTTTCATCTACTTTTTTCACGTGAGTTTCAGTTGATGCTAGATCTTTGCCTTCTATTTATTTAGTGAAGCTAAGAGTTAACTTTGATCTTACATTAATAATTATACTTGCATGAATATCCATGCTTTTATACTTCCCCACTGTGGTCAATGTTGATGTATGGCCTTGGCCCATTGATCTTACAATTAACTCACTATTCATATTCATTTTTCTCCAGTTCAGCCCAATAAAATAAGGAAAACAGAAAATGAAGTCTTGATTTTTCTTTCCAGTGCTCCTACATAATACTAATACTCTTAAAAACCAATTAATATATAAATTGTCATCATTCATGCTAAAATCAGTTTGAATTTTTTTAATGAATCTTCTTACAATTAATAGATTACATTGCTCACAGAATAAGAGATAATTTAGAACTATGATTTCACAATAATAAATTACCCTAGCAGTTCAAACTTCGAACATACCTTATAAAATTAAAATATGGCAGGTTAATGAACCAATCTAGTTTCCTCGGAGCCAATCTTGAGCTCGACCTAAGTCTAAATGCCTTGAGAGTGCGAGTGTAAGGAACTAGACGCCTAAAGCTTTTATTTTGTGCTTGTGTAATTCACTGTTTGACCATCAAGCCAAGCCACCAGCTATATTAACACTACTTCATGTTGGGGTAGATTGGCATTCTAATTTTTTAGTGCTATAGCCGTACTTTTTCACTGCTTCACCAATCACAACCTTGGAAGTTTGCAGGGCAACGGGCTTTATTCTTTCTTTGGTGTTTTATGTAAAAGAAAGGATTTGTGAACTTTCTGTAATAGGAAGGGGAAAACTAAATTTATTCTAATTTTAAAATATCAATAATGATAAGTGGTAATTCCTTTATTAAATTTTTAATTTTGAGTGAGCCAAAAAAGTAACTTTCCTTACTTTTTGAGTACAGCCTTGCAATTGCGAAGAGGACTAGTGTTGCAAAATTATTGGTAAGTGGAAATTAAAGGGCATAAGAATGTTTTTGAAAAAATTTCAAATGTCAAAATTAAGTCTTCTATCCTTCCTAGCACCTCACGGAAAATGGGAATCCGCAAATTCTAGTCGTCAAATACGTGAAAAATGCCTTATGACGGGCAAAATGGAGGACTGGGCCTATGCTGCTACATGAGTTAGGGTTTCATGTGGCAATAGGGAACCTTGTATAGTTTTTCAAGGATAGGAAAGGAGAATATTGTCAGTTAATCATCACATGAAACTTCATCACCATTTGAAAATTGTGTCCTAATTTGAAACAATAAGACTACCCAACTATTTCATTATTTAATTTTGATTGTGTAATACAAAAAAATATCCTAGATAACTTAAATAATGTAAGAACTTTTGAAAAAATTTAGTGGAGAGAACCTTCAATTACATTTATTTTGAAGTTCCACTTGCATTTTAAGCCATTTTAATTAGTCTTTCATGGCTATTCTAGTAAAAATTTCAACCTCTTGTAGAAATTTGTTTGTCACTTTTATTAGAAATGCAAAAATAAAATGTAAATAAAAATGATTTGAAATGCAAAAATCAAATGCGCGCTACATAAAAATGATTTTTTTTAAAACTACATTAACTTCTGATATCACACGCGCATTCGCCCTCAACTCTTGTAGAACAACATTCGCCCTCAGCTCTTGTAGAATAGCATTCACCCTCAACTCTTGCAAAATGGTAAGTTCTTACTGCAGGCCCTTCCTCCTATAGTAGGGTTGACCCTATTTGGGTTTTTTTGGAGCCTCTGAGAATACAAAGGTTGTGATTGATTACGGGGCACTGCCTATATTTGTGGAACTTCTTACCTCTGGGAATGATAATGTTCGAGAACAGGCAGCACGTTTATTTTAGAGGCATAAAATTATTCTTCCCAACTATCTTTATATGTCTGTAATTTTGGAATTTGATTTAAAAAACTAGTACCCAACTTTGAGTTCAATTGGTGTTCGTGTAAGGCTGTTTGGGCTTTGGGAAATATTGCTGGAGACTTTGCAACATTTAGGGATCTTTCCCTCAGTCATGGAGCTCTGAGGCAGGTGCTTGCCCAGTTGAATGATACTGCCAGAATTTCAATGATAAGAAATGCTACATGGGCTCTGTCAAATTTTTGCCGTGGTAAACCCCAACCACTATTCGAACAGGTAAGAAGAATACATTTTCTGCCTCTTCTTCTTAGTTCACAGATACTGTGGATTTTTTTTATAGATCTTGGTGCTTGGTAGATTTGGACGTAATATGGACCTAGGCGCTTATTCATTACAATGAATCCGTCATCAGGTTTTATAAAATGCTCAGAAATTTGGGTTTCACAAGGGGATTACCCTTGCTTGCAATTATCGATTATCAATCACATTCAAAAAAAGTCTTTCCTAGCATTGCTGAGCTCTTTGTAGGTGAATTTTCGAGGCAATTTCACAATATCTGAACTAAATTTGTTTGTCCCTTTCAATACTCTGCGCTTGTAACAGAACTAGACAAACAATCTAGTGGCCAGTGCAACAACAACAACACCTCCTGTTTCAATGCCTGCAATTCACCCTCTCTGAATGCATGAATGACTATGGCACCCTATTTTGTGAACAGGTACTAGAGCTAAAGGTACTAGTTTCCATTAGGATCGTGGAATTCAACATCCATAATAGTATCAAATTCCACTGCAATAGTATTCCCCGGTGAGGGAAACAGTTCATTGAGACTTATTGGACTCATCATCCCCAAATAGCCTCCAGGGATACCCAGAGTGTGATCATCTGGAGCAATAACAAATTCTAATCCATCCCCAATTGAAACAAGAACAGGACCAACATTGGTTACAGAAAATGAGAAACACGTTTTGAAAGAAGAAGAAACTTTTGTATTAGGGTCCAGAAATCTAACTGGTCTATTGTACAATGCCCTACCTGCACTTCAAATTGGTACTCCCAACTTCGTGCTAAGGCTCACTGTGCCATTCTTCAGATGAGCATCTTAACCTGAAGTTTGATTCCAAAAAACCCAAGTCCCCTGTTCTATGCCTAAGACCTTTGTTACAACGAGTAGAGTTCTGAGCGAAATACTTCACAATAGGAAACAAAAGAAACATCGCAAAATTGTTCCACTTTAGACTGATAATTTTCTGTGCGAAAATTCAACTACAGACAGTAAAAACATAATATCAAACACAACCAATCCACAATGGATTTTGAACATGAGGATTTATAACCACAGAAAACCCTCTCTAGGTTAAAATAATTCTAGAATGGCTTTAAGATTCTACTAATGAGTGCTTACAACACCATAGCAATTAATGTCATAATGAAATCTGCTGGAAGCAAAGCCCTCGTACAATTTCTACATTTCCACAGTGGAAGCAAGAATCTTGCTATCTCTCATGATCTAGTTCTGTGGTCAAATCCTTTGCTATGGCTGTCTTGTTCTGCTAAACGTGGATCTGTCTTAGCTTTGGATCTAGTTCTCATTTAGGATCATGGCTATATGATCTTGCTGTGGCTTTGACTATACAAACTTGTTCATAGGAAAATGTTGACTCTGCTATATATAGGAGCTTCAATGGGTGCTCTCAAACACTTTTTTGGGCAGCTTTGTTTTGTCTATGATTCAAGGCAGAACTATGTTGGCCTTGGTTTTTTAGTCCTTGGAACTTAGTTCTCTCATATTTGCCATCCTATCCCTAGTTTTCTACCGAGAAAGACATAACTTCACGATATCAAAATTGACTATTTTTGGTCATTTGTCTTTAGTAATGGTACAACTTTAATTTGGTGCATTCGTACAGTATCTGAAGAGAACTCTCAAGCTGTTATTCAGTATTTTAGCATAACTACTACATTTAACTTCCATGCTCTAATATTTATATCAACCATAAGCATTCTTAAGGTAGTTCCACGTTTGTGAAGCAGAAGGAATGCTTCTGACAGCTTCTTATCATAGTGGTACAATTCTGTTCGTAGTTTATCTTTTATAAACCTCCAATTTTCCAAACGTAGTAGAGACTACAGTTTGCATCTCAAATTTTGGACAAATCTATTTAGTATTCTACAGAAAATGCATTAAGAATAAAAAAAGCCCACAATTTGTAAAAAGCCCACAATTTTGTAAAAAGCTCACAATTTTGTAAAAAGCCCACAATTTGTAAAAAGCCCACAATTTTGTAAAAAGCCCACATTTTATTAAAAATATAAACAATTTGTAAAAAGCCCACAATTTTGTAAAAAGCCCACAATTTGTAAAAATCCCACAATTTTGTAAAAAGCCCACATTTTGTAAAAAGCTCACAATTTGTAAAATGCCCACTTTTATTTTCTTTTTGCTTATATATTGAGCTCCCATTGAGTTCAACAAGTCTTGGGTTTTCTACACCATTGAGAGAGATTTATTATTTTCTTTATAGGATAATTTGCATCAATGGAAGAAAACATTGGAGGTGGAAAAAAAATTCAAAAGGGTGAAAGGGGTGATGGTAGAGTTTATTGCCCTTGTAAAAAATTTTGTATGAGAAATAATGTTAGAGTTTTAATAGCAACAACAACAATGCATTGTAGGAAATATGGGCACATTGATGGTGGATCGAATGACTATCGTCCCGTGGTAATTAATTATCTATCTTCATTTTGATTATATCGTAAAATTTTATATTATTTTAATATTTTTTATATGCACACTAATGTTTAATTATTCATGTTTGTAATTTTCATAAAGGCACAGTTTCCTCCCAACTTTTTGCAGATGATCAACCAGCTTCCACAACAAAATAGTAGTAGATTAGATGATGTTGCACCAGTACAAGAGAATATTGCAGCAAATATTAGTATTGGAAATGATGTTGTACAAGGTGAAGAACATGAAGTGAATGATGAAGGTAATTTTAATGATCCCATGGAGGTAGATCATGATGACAATAATGAGACAGTTCACATTAATGATGGGACAAATCAAATGCTCCAAGACTTGTATGGTGAGTCAGATGATGATGGTGGAGATAGTGACGGTATATATGATGTACCTCTGATTAAAAGGTCAAGTGAACAAATTTTTGAACACTCAAATGCAACTCTTCTCTCTGCTACATTGTTGCTGGTGAACTTAAAGGTTATGAATAATTTGTCGAATAGATGTATGACACAACTCCTAAGGTATGCAATATGTATATATGATCACATATATGTAAATGTTGATTATTTTCCCTTTTTTTAGTTGTAATAAATGTGTAAAATAATAAATTATATATATATATATATATATATCAAAATTGGTCGGTCAGGATGGCTGCCGGTTGGAACCGCCTTGCAACCCGGTCAATAGCCTATTCTCACCTGTTTTGGCCAATTAACCGGACCTAACCGACTGGTTAAGTAAGGAACCGGCCGATTTATGCATAAACCGGCCGGTTCCGTACTTAACTGGACGGTTAGGTGCTCCTCCATGAGTTGCAAATTACTCAGTGTCTCCTCCATGAGCTGCAAATTCCTCTATTATACTAGCAACAAACTTGTCTAATAACTCATACTCAACACCTTATAGTAGCAACAATACACATGATGACTTATAAATACAAGGCTGGCTAGCATAAAATCCCTGGCAGCATGCAACTCATCAAGTGTACTTGATGACAATTTCTGTTCTCAAAACAATCAGCAACAACCTTATTTCACATTCAGCTAGGAACTGTCAAACCCTCTCTCTTTTCTCACACATAGCAGCAACATAAATACAAAACCTTTCACACAACATACAAGAAATTTGATCATGGCATCAAGACTGATGCAAATGGTCTAACGCCACTCAAGGGACAACAACATACAACCTAATGAAAATGTGACTGGCAATAATAAATTGACCACTAGAAAATTCCCGCTTGGAAATGCACTAAACTGGCTACTGAGTTTTCTGGTTTTTAATGAATCTTTTCAGTGATAAATTTTTTCAAACACATTGTGAGCAGACTGTTGAAGTTGTAATGCTCTCTCAACTTGTTACAAATAGCACTAATAGTGGGTTTCATAAACCAATTCAATACCTCTAAGTGTTGTAGATGTTTTTCTAGAAATTTATTGCCAAGCAAACATAGATAATGAAGAATACAAGATCTTCAAAATGCTGGTCTGATATATATATATATATATATATACTGAACTTAGAATTGTCTTTAAGGATGATAAAATGAATTGACAACAGATCTGAGTAGGGACAGATTGTATATTATAATATTAAATCAACAATAAAACATAGTGAATAATATAAGAGAAACCTGATACATTACTTCAACAAGTTTGCTTATGTATTTTTCGATGATATGTATTGCATTTGGTGCCATTTTGATATATTCACCTTTGCATGGTATATAAATGAGAAAAAATTTCATATTTTGTCTCTATTGGCTTGGAATCATGGTTTCAAATCTTAAAAATAGTTTTTATTTATTTATTTATTTTTCATTTTATTAAAAAATAATTATTTAATGTATTTTTTTTAAAACCGGTTCATTGAGATCTGATCGCTACCGGTTAGACCGGTTCCGGTTCGAAACCCGGTTCATTAGCTCCACCGATCCGGTCACCGGTTCCGGTTTTAATAACTATATATATATCTATATATATATATATATATACTAGTTTTTGTTTATGTTGTAGATTGTTGGGTGAATATTTGTTACCATCGCCAAATGCTTTACCTCGAACATATCGAGATCTACGTGCTATTATGAAACACTTTGGAATGGAATATAACACTATAGATGCATGTCCTAAAGATCATATTATATATTATGGAGAACATGCGTTGAAAACAGAATGTCCGAAATGTGGTACCAGTAGATATCAAACAGATCAACTAACCAAAAAGGTGCCTCAAAAGGTTCTTCGTCATATTCCCATAATTCCACGTTTGCAGCAAATGTTCAGGTGTAACAGCATAGCACAATTTATGGATTACCATTCAAAGAATAGAAGTGGAGATGGTGTTCTTCGAATGCCTGCATATGGTTCTACATTTAGAGAAATCGAGAAAAAATATGTAGATTTTAAAAATGAACCTCGTAATGTCAGGCTTTCATTGGCAGCTGATGGTGTTAATCCATTCAGAGAGCTTAGATCTACTTTCTCAGTGTGGCCTATTTTTTTTATCAACATTAACATTCCTCCTTGGATGTCAATAAAGAGGGAGCACATAATGTTGACTATGATTATTCTAGGTATTTGATACATTATTTCTTTGAATGTAACATTTTCATTTCTCTCGTTGTTTGCATAAATATATATTTTATTTATTTACTTACTTATATATACATATATCATGGTAGTAATTATTATGTACCATAATTTTGAACAATTAGGCAAGTACCAGGTCAAAGATATGAATGTATATATTGAGCCTCTTATCGATGAGCTAATACAGTTATGGCATGGCATCACTATGTATGACATCACTAAAACAATCAAGCAGAAGAGATTTCAATGTTGTGGAATGCTTGTATGGACAATTCATGATGCCCCAGGACTAACACATGTTTGTGGTATGTAATATTTCGTTGCACTTTAATATAATACATAATTATCTAAATTAGATATACCATGTTGCATGTTTTAAAAATGATCTCATAGTATATTAATTGTTATTGATCCATCTATTGCAGGTCTTCAAACAAAGGGTAGATTTGCATGTCCAGTTTGTGGCCCTAAGATGAAGTATCGTCATTCGCCAGACTTAAGAAAGATGGTGTTTGATGAGTTTAGGCACTTCCTCCCTAGGAACCATAAGTATTGTACTACTGAAAAACATCTTTTCAATGATAAAGAAGAAACTGGATTAAAACCACGAAGAATGACACCTCAGTTGTGGATGTTGGAATATAACAGAATTAATAATCGTCAAGCAGCTGGTACGTAATTTGTGTATATATATATATATATTATTTGTTTATGTAATGTTTGGAATTTTTGTTTTAACTAATAAATTTATTTTATTGTATTTTATAATTAATATTGTTCTGATTTATTTTATTCTTTGATATCAAGGTCATCGTCGCCGTGAAGGTACTAATATTGTACTTCCACCTGGAATGAAATGTTATCCTTCTCAATTCGCGAGGTTGCCCTACCATGAGGACCTAAAAATAGCTCATTTGTTTGATACAATGCATGTCGGGAAGAATGTGACAAAAATGTTATGGCGAACCATAGATGGTGCACATGATAGAGATAAAATTGACAAAATTTGTGCTGACATTGAGAAATCGAATCATGCAATGAAAAGTGTGATCGACAAATCAAAAAATAATGGAGGTCAAAATTATAATAATATTCCATGGTTATTAACAGAACAACAAAGAAATGATGTAAAAGAGGTCGTTAGAAGAATTAAATTTCCAACAGGTTTTGCTTCAAACATAAATAATATCTTAACGAAGAAAGGTGACTTCAGTGGGGTGAAAACACATGATTGGCATACCTTTGTTCAGGTAATTTTTTTGGTATACGGTTTTGTATGTTATTGCTTGAATACATATTTTAAATTTTCCTTTTTTTTGTTTAATTTGGAAACCAATAACAATTCATTTTTTATTGTTATAGTATGTTCTACCTGTATCTCTCCCAAACGACTTCGACAACAATGTCAAACAAGTTATATATGGTCTTAGTAAATACATGATGTAAGTAGTTTTGATTTATACGCAAAATCTAATTGCTACAATTTATTTTCGTACTTGATGAAATGATGTATTAATTTACTTGTAATGAAATATATATTATGTTTCATTGAAATAACCTTGTGTAATGATTTGCAGATGGTTGTCATTGAAAGAAATCCATCAAGATGAAATAAAGTATTGGAAGAGAGAAATTCCTCGGTTAATGTGTGAAATGCAAAAGTATCTACCTCCAACATTTTTCAATGCACAAGAACACTACTTGATACACCAAGTTGAGGAGATTGAAATGTGTGGACTAGTACACAAAAGATCAATGTGGATGGTCGAGAGGCACCTGAAATCCTTGAAGGCTTTGGTTAGACAAAGAGCACGACCTGAGGGTTCTATGGTGGAGGGATATGTGGTATATCAATCCATGGTGTATATTAGTCATTATCTTCCTATATTAGCTGCGCCAGCCATGAAGGCAGTGGATTGCATTTGGGATGTGAACTCCATCAAAAAATTTGAAGTGGAGCACCTGTTGGGAAAAGGTAGAATGAAGAAAGTGAGAGGTAAAAGATTTATTATGTATAATACATATAATGTTTCATTTTTTTACATCATGTATATGATCATTATATTAATTTAGGTCTTATTATTTCATAGTTTATTAATTAATATAATTTACCATGGTTATAATTAATATTTATTAATATTGGTGAATTATTGTTTTTTTATTCAGGTGCTCAAGATTATGAGGCACTACTTTTATACATTGCAAACAATCTTGAGTGGATGAGTGAATGGATTGAAACATGTAAATCACGTAACAACAGTAGGTTATCATGACAACTACTGTCTGAATTGATTAGAGAAGTGTATCGTAGTGGAGATGGAAACGTTACTGACAGGGAAATCGATTTAGCATATGGTTTGAAAGATAGAAAGGTAAGCAATTAATTCACCTATTTTATTCATTACTTATTTTATACTATATTTATAATGTGACAACAAGTTTTATTTTTCAGTTAATTTTCATGTTGTGTAAATTATATGATTAATTATTAATTGAGAATGCATCTTTTTCATGTTTGGCATATTGCAGTTGAAACACCACAAGGCTATGTGGTGAAATGGTCGTAAATTTCGTGTTAAACAGTTGGATGATAACAGGAAAACTTTTGATAGTGGGATAACTGCAGTATTCCAGGTCACTAATGTTTCCTCCAGGAGTGACAGACATCCTCGAGAATCTAAAAATAGATATTATGGGTTCTTAGATGATATAGTTGAGTGTGACTTTAATTCCTTCAAAATAGTTTTGTTCGAAGTTAAATGGTATAGGCTACGAATGAATGTATGTGATGATGATATAACACTTATTCAACATGACAATGGATTTCCAATGGTTAAAAAATCGCAGTTTGAAGTAGGAAAAGATCGCTATGTTTTTTCAAGCCAATGCGAACAAGTCTTTTACTCAAAGGTTCCAGGTGAGAACGAATGGTCATTTGCTATTAGATATGATCCAAGAGGAAGGCTAGTAGAGTATACTGTAGAGGAAGAAGATGATATTGATCAAGAAGAAGATGATGCAGTGGCAGATGAGCAGGAAGATGCATTGACAGATGAAGAAGATATCTTAGAAGATGAACCAGGTATAGGAGATGAGGCAACAATTATTGATGATGATGTCGATGAGGATATTATTGAAAATGACATAATTGATGATGATGATGACATGGTCGATCATTTCAACACCGTTTCTGAATTAGATGTTGATATAGATGTCGATCAGTTGGATGAAGATCAAGAAGATACAGAAGAAGAATATTGATACAGATGTTATGTTCGAGTATGAGCTGGTATGTTATAACTTTATATTTTACTATGTAGGAATTATTGTCTTTAAATAATTTACTAATTATGTGGGTTTGTTTCATGTTGTTTATTATTTCAAACCAATAAATAATGGCCTTACTATTGTTTATTATTTCGCAGGATTCGCAGGATTCATTTGATTCTATGGTCAGGTCTCTGAAAAAACCAATTGAACGCTTAAATAGTCAAGATCTGGAAGTCAGGCTTTACCCCCACCATAAATTGGTTTAAAAACTCATTTCATTTCCAGCTGTTAGTCAAGACTAGGTGGATTTGCATGATTTGTTGAATGAAAATGAGAACTGTGATATGCAAGATGTTTTTGAGGCGATCCATAAGCCCTGATGATGAAGACTCTATCATTACAGACTTCGTCATGAAGCACAAGTATAGTTGTTGTATCGAATACAAATCGAGGACAAATTAGTAACAAGTCTAAATCAACGAATCAGTTCTAGTGCTATTGAATCCTCACTCACTGAAGCGAAGCAAGACTAGCAATCTTCAATGGAATGGGTATGGCGCCTCCAATATTGATCGATGTCCTGATTTAATAGAAGCACTGGACCTGATCGTAATGAACCCCAACTAATTCAATGTGATGAAAATATGGACTTTGATGATGATCAGGAAAACAAGCCAGAGCATTTTGGAAATATTGAAGAAACTGAAGAGGTTTCTTGTGATCGATTGAATCAATTCAGCCATAAGACATCTACTGCAGGCTGGTTTGTATTAGCAGGAGAATCGGTTTTGCTTTCCCATGATGATGGATGCTGCTCTTTTCACGATATAGAAAATTCAGAGGTGTGGAGCTTTTATTTATTGTACTTAATTTTGGGGTTTATGGGTATTATAATTTATACATTTTGGGATTTTCTATTAGAAATAGGGAAAATCCTAGGGGTTAGATTATTCTCATGGTTTAAATTTCTATATTTGAAATAAAATTCACCAATTTCTATTTAAAAAATTGATTTTCCTAAATATTTGATGTAGTTTAAATAGGATGTAGTTCATTTCAAAAACTGTTGAAATTTTCTAGAAACTATGATTGGGATTTCAAGAATATTTATGCACTCTTTAAATTTTCCCTTAACATAAAGGGAAGTTGATGTATGAGTAATACTCAATATTTTTTTTTTCCAATCTCCAGGAGAAGGCTAAATATAAAGCTCCATATGGGCTTACCCCAAACATGTGGGGTGATTGCTGGTTGATTAGAGCAGCTGGTTCAGATGGTCGCTCTGGTAAATATGTTGTGGCAGCATCTGCAGGTTGTACATTGGACTCAGGTTTCTGTTCATGGGAATTTTATAATAAATAAATTATGGCATTCCATACTGAATCAGAGGCCTTCACTTCAACGTCCAGTACCATCTCTCTAGTTTTGGCAGAGAGGGATGTCTCGGGGAGAAATTTTGGCTTTGCAAATGTTGTGCCAGAGAATCAACATTGGTGGTACAGGCCATGTGGGCCTCTTATGGTATCTACTGCCACTTCCTAAAAGACAGTTAATATTTATGATATTCGTGATGGAGATCCTGTGATTTCAATGTGTTTGTTTTGAAAGTTTAGGTTTTATAGTAAATCATCAATGGGCTCTGAAATAAGGCACATTGAAATCTTGGATACATGTTTCATGCCAAAATCAATTGTATCTTCCATAAATACACAATCTTGGACCACTCTGTATAAATCTGCTTCTCAGACAATATTACATCTCCCTCATTATACAAGTGGTGTTCTTACATGCATAGCAAAGGCATTGTTTTGGCAATCATTTTATAAGTCACTAGATATTGTGGGTACAAGGATCTAGGGTCTCCACATGAAACTGTGTTGCCCGGAGACTCACTTTGCCTGTCCTTAAATTTGTAAACATAGTAGTATGCCAATTCTTCTTTCATTTTGTGTGCATAAGACGATTTTTTGTCAAAGTCCATAATTGTTTTTAAGTTTTATCCATCCCAGTTTTGTTGTGAATGCACAGGTTTTTGGCTCAACACAGATCTGTTATATCTTTGTACTTTTCCTTTACTAACTATTTGAAATTTCTAGTTATATTTAAAGGTGTCTTTTAAGGGATGAGGGGAATTACTTGGATTTAGTGATGCCCACTCTCAATAGAGGCTTACAGTAAACTATGACACATTGTGATGTATATCAGTGGTAGTTGGGGCAGCAACAAAATCAGTTTCATGCTTCAGTAGATTTATTCTTCTTGGAAAGCTTTCAGCTGACAAAAAAAAGGGAATGAAACACGCAACCAGTCCCCTTCCTTTTATTGGACCACCTGCTTTCTTTTTATGAGAGCATCTATAGGCCAAAGTTACTAGAAGTGGTCAAAAGTGAGTTTGGTTAGTTAGCAAAGTCCAACTATTCTTAGCCCTCAACAATGTTTAAATACTTCATAGGCATGTTAACCCCTCCTAGATTGTGTTGCGTAAGTGGGTTTTGCAGAATTTTATGCACTTAGGGTTAGACTCAAATTTTGAAATTTGATGTAATTAGGATTATATTCAAGTGCTGGCCAAATTGGTAAAATTGATACTCAGCCATAGCTGAAAGGAAGTAATATGCAGTGGAGTCATTCTATGAAATGATTCAATTTGGCATGTGAATCTCACATCTAAGGGCCATTAAAATCCCATAGATGGAGACTGATCAGGATTCAACGTTGTTGTTACTATTAGTGGAGTTGGGTATGGCACAAGTACAATAAAAATACCGGAAACAATAGTAACATCATAGATTCAGAATCTTAATCTCTATATTAAATGAGCATTAGAATGTAACTTGATTTCAATAAAATATCTAACAGGTTTGTTCTAAATCAGACCTGAAATGCTCACTTGTAAAGATGTTTGAGGCTTGAGGTTGTATGACACTGCAACAATTGACTTGTTGAGTACATGATGACATTAGGTCATTGTGAAACTGAATATATGCTACTTCGGTATGAAGATTGATTGCACAAACTGTGTTTTCTAAATAATGTTTCCAATGAAACCTGAAATGGCTCTTGTTACGCTGAAAACATCTATCATCTTTAATCTACTATCAATTTGAGTGACAAGGGTAGCTAAACCACATGAAAATGCTCCGAAGATGTTACAGATGCATGAAAGCTCTGTAAATTTAGCCCCTCACTATGTTATCTGATGCAGGGGCATTAGGCCCAAGACAACTTTTGTACATAAATAAATGTAAAGGGGGGTCTCATGTTTTATTTCCCTATGAAATTATCCATAGTTGAGCTAATTTAGTTAATTTGTAGAGAAAATGTAACTGCTCGAATGATTAATGGGCACCTGAAGAGATAGTCAGTTTCAGAAGTTAAGCTAATTCTAGGAGTCCGTCTCTGTCTGTCAGAGCGTTAGTCTCAGAGTTAGGAATTTGAAGAGTTTGTGAGTCATCGAGAAATTCAAATCGATTCATTGTAATTGATATAAAAATAAACCTCCGTGACAGAGTCGATAGACCTGCACAGAAGACCTACAAAGAGAACTACATAGAGCTGCATAGGGAAGAGGAGGCCATTGTATCGAAGATCTGGCCGAGGACCAGGAGACTGTAAGAAATTTCATTTATATAAGGAATCTGTTAGTATTATATGTGCGTTGATTGAGTAAGTTTTCTGTGTGTGAATATATGTACGCATCCTGGTGAAAGATAATTGAAATCCCGTGGTAATTAGGAAACACTGTGATGAGGTTATGTGCATATAGACTGGTTGAGTTCTCAGTGGAACACGAGCTAATGACTCAATACTTATGAGCATTAGTGAATTCCACAGATAAATGTGTCAAACAGTTGGGGAATTTCTCTATAATCAGTTGTGTGAACAAAGGGTGAATTAGGTTAATGACATTCCCATGCACCTGTGGTAGAGCAAGGAGATGTTGTGCTCGAACCTCTATGAGCTAGGTAAAACCTCGTAATGAGTGTTGTGAATGTGTAGGCGATTGAATGAACCAAGGACCGGTGTATCAATTTGCAGAGTCGATACTAACCTTGTCAGAACCATAAGACATAAACCGTGGAATATGTAATGTGTCGTGTCTCGTCAAAATGGTCGTGCCCGAGTTCGTTTGGTATGGCCGCACGAATGATACACAACGAGGCAGAGTTCAATGGCAGTAAGGCATTGGTAAGCAGACGAAACCTGGAGTAAGAGTAGTCGGAACCTTGAGGACCGCACAGTAAAGACGGGTTTCTGGCATATCGCACCGCCTTTGTACGGTAACCCCATTTGGACGCGATCAATTTCATAGGCCGACACGTGGCCTTGAGCGGTTTTGAAAACCCACTCTCATCGCGAGTTAACGATCGTGCAACTAACTCACGCGATATCAAGTTGGATCGTTGGATCGTCAAGGCCGGAGCGACGTATTATCCACCGTTGGATGTGGAAAGGCCACTAGCACTGGGCCCCACGCGTATATACGTCGACTATTGTTTTCCTAACTAAGGTTCAACAAAGGTATGTGCGGTTGTTTGCATTGACAAAAGTTTATTCATATTTATGTGTCCAAGCCTCATATGAAGTCCCAGTTATAAAGTGAATGCCATCACTAAAGGTTAACGAGGTCCGATCTTATTATATGATTGTTTATAGTCGAAGTGTTGTGGGGTGGTTTATTATATTAATATTTCACGGTCGAATTATGTTCATAACAATTGGAACGCCCACAATTCATAACAAATATTGGACATTTACTGTCCTGTTTTAAAGTTTCATTTTTTGTTTAAATTAAACCCTCCATCAGTATACCGACGCTTTGTAAGCGTCGCTCTTCCAATGTCTTATAAGCATCGGTCCTCCGACGTTCTGAATGATTTCCATTTTCGTCGGTCTTGTGACGTCCGTCGATATTGCGACAGTTCTTCCTGGTGTCGGTATTTCGACGCTTTTGGAAAGCGTCGGTATTGCGACGCTTCTGGAAAGCGTCGGTCTTGCGACACTTTTGCAATGCGTCGGTCTTGCGACATTTTTGTATGGCGTCGGAATTGCGACATATTAGAAACGTCAGAAGAGCGATAGTAAAAAAATGCCGAAAGAGCGACGTTCAAAACGTCAGACCACATTTTGTCGGAATTGTGACAGTTTACAAAAGTCGGAAGAGAGACGGTTTAGGAAACGTCGGACGAGTGACGCTTGTTTGGAAGCGATAGAAAAAGTGTCGGTATTGCGACACTTTGTCAAGGCGTCGTAATTGTGACGTAATGGCGAACCACGTTTTGTCTGTCCTCGAACTGTTGCTCTTGCGACGACTATGTGTCGGAATAGCGACGAAGTGGCCATCGAAAATTGGGCCAAATTTTCTAGTGCATGCTCTATTTTTACAATGTTATAGGTGCCTATGTTTGGCATTTCTTCACTTTCATGACTGTCCTCCTTTTCATCTTTTGGCCCACTGTATTCACTGTCAATATCATCTTTTGTGTCACTGTTAATACTGTTTGTGGGGTTACTGCTTTGGGAACCTTCATTGGTCTTCCCATCACTGTGGGAGTCATTTCTTTCTTCATTAAATGAGTTCCTTTGACTGATTTCTTCTTCACTGCCCTGCTTATTTTCTTCATTACTTGGCCCTTTGTCATCATTTCCTTTCCTATTGAAAACAACTTTAAACCTTGTTTCTTGGTTACCTGTGCCATTCTTGTCACTTTTATTCTTTCTTTCTCCATTGCTTCCATATTTCTCCTCTCCACTGTCTGCATTTGTACCCTCAATGTCATTTTCTTCACTTTCAGACCCACTATTTTGGATTTTTAGCTCATCATGGGACTCAATGGTTTGAACTCAATTTTCTTACTCATTGTCTTCTTCTTGAAAAGCTGCCTCTAATTGTGCGTCTTTAGAGTCATCCTTTTCACCATGGGACCCACTGTCTTGACTTCTTTTCTCATCACTAGCATCATTGTTTTTACCTATGTTTTCTTCTTCATCCACATACTCATCCTTGTTAATGCCTTCACTATTCTCTTCTTGGCCATCTCCCTCTTTGACATCTTATTATTCTTCATTTCTTTCTTCATCTTCATCATTCTTTCCATCATTGTTTTATTCATGATCATCACTCTCTCCCTTACTTCTTTCTTCATGATCACCACTGCTTTCTTCATGATCATCACTACTTTCTTCATGTTCAGATTTCTTAGGGGAAAGAAAATGAGGAGGGTTTGTTTCAGGGAATGATTCATGTGAAGACGATGAACGAAGGTTATGGGAGGGTGATGGATGTGTGTGAGGAGGATTTTGATAAGATGATGGCATACTTTGCGGAGGGATGGGTTGTGGAGTTGTGAAATCATCATGGGCGATAAAAATCTCCAAGGGAATGCCTTGTTGTTCTAGTTGGTATGAGACAATTACACTAATGAGGGAATGATGGAAAAGGCTTGACATTTATTGGGATGGAGGCCTCTTTTGCATGATGGAAGACATTTTCTCAATACTTTTGCAAAGGTAGTAGGGCATGTGTAGTAGCTTGGTTCTGGTGAAATGCATGATGAGTCTTACGTGATAGGAGTAGACTATGGAGAACCTACCCTCACAGGTGAAGTATTTCATGATAATCTTCATTAGGAGGGCATATCTGTCAAATAGATGAGAGAAAGGGAAAATATTTTTACAATGAGCTTGACAAATTCGTTTCAAGAATGGGTGGTAATGGCTCAAGTCAAGCTGCTTCTGTTTGAACCATATTTGTCCTATGCAAGGCATTCCAATGGCCTTAGAGATGGTATTGGTGGTCAACTTAAAATTTACCCCGACTAGGTGTACTTTATGCTTATGAAGCCTTAGGGAAAATAGCTTTGTCAACTGAGGGTGACTTTTGATCTTTTGCACTTTTTTATAGAACTCATAGCACCATAACTCTTGAAAATAGGAAAGAATAGTAGGGGAGGCTATCAGCTCTTCAGTGTTTATAGGTTCAAACCTATTTGGCATCCCTCCCTTCTTCTGCTGCTATTTTGGTCTTTGAGTCGCCTCATTTATGTCAACACTCTCTTCTTCAGACATTGTGTCTTTCTTCACCCCTTCCTCAAAATATTTAAATAGAAATGATATTTCCTAGTGAAATAATGTGTAAAGAGGGTTAAGGAGATGCTGAGTTTTGTAACAAGGTTAGGAGACTAGCAGAGAGTAGGTTAGGTTTTCTTTACAAGTTTTCGTCATGCTTCCCTTGACATAAGTTTTGAATTTTCTTGGCACCCTTAACCTTTATAAAATCATACAGAGGTGATAACAGTCAAAATACCTTTTTAAAATGTCCTTCACAACAAAGAAAATGATTTTTCAAGGCTTGTGGATGAGTCAAGTGACGCTGACTGTCTTTTTCTGCAGTGCTGCACTTTTGTGGTAGTAGTGCAGTGTTTGGGCAGAGGGGTGAAAACCCATGGCAGGAGCACAGCACCAAGGCGCTCGAGCGGCTCAGGTCAATGAATGCAGATTCATGCAGTGTTTGGATAGTGGCCAAAGTATAACACCGTGGGCAGCTCTGCACGCGACGTCGAGCGGAAGTATGGATGCAGGGGTCGAAGCACAACACCATTGGTCTGGGCACTGTGACTGGTGTCTCGGGCCTTCACTCCTGCATGCCAGGTAGGTTGCACGCCATCGATAAAAGCGTAGAAACGTTTTGTGTGTCGAGCAGTTGGCTACTATGGCAGGAGCGCAATGCCCTTGGGCAAGGTTGCACACTTATTTGGGCCTTCATCTGCACGTTGTTTCGGGCCTTCTCCTGCATGCCGGGCAGAGCTGCAAGAATGCATCGCCAACCTACGGGTGCACAACACTCAGAAGGAAAACACATGGGAATTTGCTACAGGAGTGCAACACCCTTCTACAGGAGCACAGCATGCTGGATTTTTTACTCGAGGACTCCGACAAAAAACTGGAAACCTCACAGTGTTTTGCAAATGATCGAATGAGCCGGTGAAAGTTATGTTGTGGTGTTTTATATCTCCTTTTTGAAAGAATTAAGATTAAAACCCACATCTCTAAGGTTCATTTTGGACCCTTTTTTATTTTTGCACCTTTTCCATTTTTCCAATGCCTTTTGGAGCTAATTCTGAATGTCCTTTACAGCCCTTTTTAACCACGGTCTCTTTTTGCACTTGGACAGTTGGTTAGATCCAAAATGATCCCTGATTGTCAAAATAATTTGTTAGAGGGGTTTTAAATCATGTTTTGCCTCCTTTTGACTTTGTGAACATGCCTTTGACATGTTGCTTTGTTAGAAAACATATTATTGAGTTGATGCTTTGTTTCCTTGAGTAAAGTGGCATTTAGTGCCCTATATCTGTCTCCTTAGATATTTTTAAGAACTCTGATCTTACCCTTTGATTAAGTGGGATTGATGCTTGTTTGCAAAATTTAGAAGATAGTTGGAAAACTATTGAAACCATCTATTGTTGATTAAGGAGGTTTCTTTGCCTCTTATTATGACCATTTTGTTCAGTTTCCCAACTTCTGAGCCTTTAGGGATGTTCAGAAAAGAAAACAAGGCCGCCTTCAAAGTCCTCAAAGAAAACACTCATTTAAACTCTTTACTTATGCTTAAAAAGTCTCCAATGATCATTTGGAGGTTTGGAGGAGTTCTTTAGCCTTTGTAACCCGAGTATTTTTCCACTGCTTGGTAAAAATAGTCACACATTTTTTATTCCTAATAAAAAACATAGTTGTTGCTTTTCTTATTGTTATGAATGGGATCCTTATGTTGATCCTCCTTCTTACCTCACCTTATGGCTTATCTGATGGCTTGTTAGTCTCTTTGTAGGAATGTAGGCAAAGGGTAGCTTTCCCTCTACAAAATTCATGATTGAGGCCAAATATCCTCCCAATGATCTCTTTGCTTCAATGAGCAATGTTACTTATGTGCCACTGTCTTTTTGGAATCTGCACATACCTTTTGATGGGCAGCACTTGACAATATCTTATCATGAGATCATGATTTTCCCTGTAGACTTTAGCCTGTTGTACCTATTTACCTGCCTGTGGATGTCTTCCTTAGCTCTTTAGGTCTCCTTTTATGCCACTGTTCTACTGTTTGACCAATTACTAAGCATTCCTGCAGAAATGCTCAGACATGGTATGTTGTTCTTTTGCAGACTCACTGTTGGATCAAGAGGGTACCTTTGGAGGTCCTTTAATGTTCCTTGGATCATGATAAGCCTAAAATTTTTTTACTTCACCTTTTAATAACCGTGGAAATAGTGAATTTAGAAACATGATAGTGCATAACCTAGGTGACCCTATTCGACTTATTGTAATTCTTTGGAATAGGTTTTTTGACTGAAAACTTGAAACAGGGTTTGGATGAGGAGAAAAGGTTTTTGACACTCTATTATGCACTACCATCCTAGATCACTAGAAAACCTTTTTTCTATTTCAAAGAGCTTTCAGACAGGGAATTTTGACAACACCATTGCTTGAGGCACTTGGTGAGCAAGGAGAAAAGTTTGGTTTACTTGGCGAAACAAGGCGTGAAAGTAGAGGGCTTAGCTAGACAGAGATAGAGTGTTATAGGTAGGGATGGAATACATAGTGAGAGTGAGGGACAATTGGTCTTGTGTGGGCGATAGATTGGCCATGCTTTAACAAGGAGGTGAGATAATGAAAAAAATTCTCTTTGAGGGGATTTCTAGAACTCGCATGATTCTTGAATTGTGTCTCTAGAAATATTGGATAAAAAATTTAGTCATCTAGAACAGGCGAAAATCACTGATGACTAACAGTGGCTCCACTTGGGGAGGGCAGCTCCTTTTCAGGAGGTGTCCAGAATTTCAGATCTCTTGGTTTATGAAGATCAATGCCTCATCATGGGTGGATTTTCTCTTTTCTTTTGTTGATGCTTTCCCTAAAGTAGTAATTTTGAAAATATGAAAGCATGATTAGCTCAACTTCACTTTTACCTACCCAACCTACTTGCCTAACATTTTTTTCTTCCTTGGGTGCACTTGAAATGGCAAACCCATTGAAAATTTTTCTTTTGAAAGAAAAATAAACTATCTACTTCTACACTTATTTCTTCCAAGAGTTTAGATTATGCTAGTGAACTCTTCTTATTCTCTACCTAGTCTATTTGACTATCACTATTAAGCAGTATGACAGGCTTAATTCTCTAAGCTATTGATAAGAAATTTAAAGCATGAATTGAACCAGGATTAGGCAATTTGATTCATCATGAGTTGTGGCATTTAAGACAAGCTACACACAAACATTATTTTTATAAGCAAACAAAACTAGAAGGTGTGAGGGCTATGTTTCATCATTTGCTAATCATCCTTCTCCTTGGTTCAGATTTAAGCATGTGGAACTAGTATCTTTCATTCCTAATCTATTTTCTTTTGATAAGTCAAGCTTAAATGATTTTACTAGCATTCTTTCACTAACTTATCAACAATAAATTGAAAACATTTTCAGCCATGATTAGGCTAGATGACTGAACAAGACCTTATTTCAGAACAAGTAGTGGCATTTTGGCTTGCACACTTTCAGTATCACTATTTTTGGGTATGGGGTTGTACCTTCTTTTCAAATCTGCCCTATTTTTCATTTTTTCTTTGTTTTTTACTTTTTTCTCTATTTTTGGTCAAAATAATCTAAAACTAGAGGTAGAAATATCCTCATAGGGCTGATCTTATTTTTCATGCCTATCTATCCTAATCTAACCTATACATGATAGACATTTATTTGGTGAACTCCATTTTCCAATATAACCATTCAAGTAGATGATTGCACGGGTGATCTTGGTTCAACTCTTTGAGGATGTTGAAGAAATCAAAAGGCCACTTGCACCTCACTTGTGCTTGAACAGTAGTGCCTAAAATTTTCTTTAAACCTTGCATCAAACTGCTCTTGACATGTTTTACTCCCTCTTCAAAAGTCTCTAAAAAATAAGCAAAGGGATCATGAAACAATACATGGAGATTTGGAAAATAATCTTGACCTAGGACTGCTTCTTCCTCCACTTGGCTGAGCTTATGACTCTTTTGGGAAATAAACTCTTCCTCTTCCTCATGATCATCTGAACTAGTAGACTCATCATAGATTTCAATGTTGTATTTTAGCATACTTGGTATGTTCTGATTGAGTGGGATGAAATCTGTGTGAAAGTCATCATGTTAATGAGCAGGGATAATCTTTGGCAGTAAATCATCTCAAGAAGGCAACTGAACAACTCGCCTCTGATTGTCAACTTCCAAGCCTTCATCTGCAATTGGAAATTCAATGGGACTTGGTGACTGCTCATCTAGAGCTGAGGAAATTTCTGTCATAAATAATTTCCTCAACCATTTCAAGAGAAGGCTTCTTATTGACAACTGGTTCAATAAAATCATTAGATTTCCCAACCTCATCATCAAAACTGAAAGACAACTAACTTCCAATCACATGAAAACAATTTTTGATGGACTGAAATGAAGTAGAGCAAAGAGTCAGACACTCTTCAGTTACTTCTAAACTTTCAAGGCTTTCCTCATCAGTGTCATAGGTGACATGTCTTGGTTGATTACTACTTTCAATCTGATGATACTAAACTTCATCCCACAAATCAGCTGTTGATGGCTCTACAAGGTTAGCTTCTATTTGGAGAACATCATCATCATCAAATTTATCAAAATTTGGAGAATCATCAACATAAATAATTTCACTAATCAAACATCTTGGATTACCAATTTTTTCTTCTTTGAGTTGATATACAAGTTTATTTTCTGATTTATGGTAGATGGGATTGGTAGGAGAATGAACAGAAATGTTTGGCTCATATGAAGGCTTAGAGGTTGGCTGCATGTTTAGCATTTGATTTATTTCCTCTTCAGTTAAAAGAGGAGGTCTTTTTCTCTTTCTCTGGATAATACTACAATAGTTCTCTTTCTCTTGTGAAGGCTGGTTTTGAGGCTTAATGTCTTTTTGAGCCTCACCTAGAATATATGGTGAACCATCACTTGTGCCTTCAGAGATATCCTATGGATTTTTCTCTACTTCTTGATTGGGTTCTTCCTCAACTAACTCCTCTAGGCTGTCATGATAGCTACCTTGAGAATGAAATGCATGGAGTTCTTCTAATAAATCTTCAGGATGCCAATTTCCTAAATCTTTAACAATGTTCACAAGGTATTGTATAAGGTCTTCAGATTGATCACATCAATTTTCAGCTAATGATAGAGATGGAAAATACCCTATATAGTGTTTATAAAATACCTTGTGGAAATCCTTCAAATAAAACAAGATGCCAGGTTCTAGCCATTCATACCAATTTCTTGCCTTACCTTCTAATGTTACCATAAAAATTTTCATGAGGGAGTCTTCGTGCCATTCAACTTTTAACCTCCATATGTGTATATGAAATTTGATGAGATGTAAAAAAGGGTCATCAACTTTTTCATCTTGAAAGATAGGTAGGTTTTTCATCCAATTTATTTCAGGCATTTTGTGTGGGAATCCAGGGATATGATCTCTACTCATTGGAGCATATCTCCTTTATATCCTTGGATCCATGTTGTAAATCAGAAAGGGTTATTGAATCTTTTCAACCAGTCTAGAGTTCTCTACCAGTGGATTTTTTTGTTCTATTGAAGGTTGTGGAGTCGTCGGGTGGAATATTTGAACTTTGTTGTCCACCATCAACATGATTGTGATTTCTCAATGCATTCCCAGGGGGGTCTGTGAGAACTTAGTGGAGTAGTAGGCCTACTGGAGGCTAGTAGAGTCGCCAGGTGGATATTTTTGTTGTTTTAAGGATGTATGTTTATGGTCCACCACCAATAACTGACAAAAAACCAATCTATGGATGTTTTTTGGGGTTTTATGAGTTTCTATATGTAGCCCGAAGGTTTGTAAGAGCGTCCTATAGCTGAGTCATCAATTTTCTAAGATGGTGAAAGAGCTAGATTCTACTCTTAGGCTATCAGTTAAGTTTTCTATGATTTGACGAAGCTTTCTGAAGTCCTAAGGGATACTTAGTTTATCATTGACATCAGAGTCTACATCATAATCACCATTGTGTTAGTGATAGTGATGAGGTGACTATAAATCATAGGATACTACTGATGAAGGGATTCTAGATTCCTAAGGGGTATTTAGATTTTTATGAACTTAGAGGGTCCCACCGTGATTTCCATTATGTTAGTGAGCGGTGGGATAAATCCACAAGATAGTATTCTTAAGGGCTTATGAAAGGTTTAGGGAAGTCTAAGTTTGTTTATTACTCAGATTCCCACCGTGATCGCCATTATGTTAGTGAGCGGTGGGATAAATCCACACGATATATTTCTTAAGGTCTTCTAAAACATTTAGGGATGTCTAATTTTGTTTCTTACTCATAGTCCCACCGTGATCGTCATTATGTTAGTGAGCGGTGGGATAAATCCACAAGATAGTTTTCTTAAGGGCTTCTAAAAGGTTTAGGGAAGTCTAAGTTTGTTTCTTACTCAGAGTCCCACCGTGATCGCCATTATGTTAGGGTCCTGTGATTTGGAAAATTGGCTAAACAAAATGACACGGTAACATCAAACCGGTCTTTGGAGTCCTAGGACCTAGCCTTCTTGGACTCAGAGAGGGCTCTCTCTATTGTGCGAAGGATGTGAATTTGTTTGCTTCGGATGATTAATTTTAGGCTAGTTGTTAAGTGTAATTTGTTTGTTTGTTTTGGGTTGGGGTAAGATGATCAAGTAGGATAGGTGGAATGAGAGAATATCAAATCAATAAGGCTATGGATTCAGATGAAGTCGAGGGTGTCGAAATGATGAAACAGAGTGTATTGCAGGGCCGATTTAGCAAGGTTGATGGATCCTTAGGTCATGATGAGGTGTGATAAACATTAAGTTTTGGAAAAAATAAGAGATCTTAAACATATATAATCTAAAAGAAATAAATCACAAGGTAGGGAAAACCATTAATATCTATGAACAATACTTGAATTGATAAACATATAAGATGAAAATTTCGATGAGACATAGAAGCATTAGAACTCCTAACTTTAGAAATTCACCTTCAGCTTTTTGAGAAAACACATAAGATAAAAAAACAACTCAATATATGGAGAGGGAACTCCTAAAAATCATATATCAAACTATTGGGGACTGTGAAACAAGTTGGTAAGCATGGGCAAAGGGCAAGATCAAAACAAGGCCTCTTTGTCTTAACCTGATTAATCAGTATTTCATAGAAAAGCTTCACAATAGGGTTTTGAAAACATTAAATAAGCAGGGAATTCCATGAATCATATTTATAAGCTAACATACTAACCATTCATGAAAAAGAAACAAGTTTTAGTGGGCCTAAGGAGCAATCAAGAATTCCTTAAGATGACTGTTGAGGAGGTAAATCCCCTATGCGAACAGAGGCGATCCCTACTAGCCCAGATCGGGTCTAGAAACAATCGAACACGCTACAGTTCAGGTTCCTAATCGTAAATAAACTGACTTGCGAGGAAGGCTTACCTGGAATCCAACACTGTCGTTTGTAGAAGAGGTGGTGCTCCCGTTCCTTTGCCCTGGCAGATCACAATCCTCATGATCTCCATGATCGGACACCTGCACACACAAGAAACAACACAAACGTAAGCATAAAATCCAGTATATACAACTATATGTCAGTCGAAGAGGACATAACTCATGAACATGATTAAGAACAAGAGTGGAACCATAACCAGCAGTCGCTTATCATTAATGAGTCAAAAAGAAGAATACAACCAAAGCTTCGACGTTGAATTCTCCTTTGGCAGGTCGTCAGCAGAACATGTCTCGATAGAGCCTGTCAAGGATGGGACAAGCCTCTCTCTCCGGATACTTGACAGTAGTCTCCTTGCTTGGATTTGGCCTTAAGGGAATCAAGAAGGCCCTTGCAGCATAAGGATGTGAAAGCTCTTCGGAACTTGGAGATTCTAGAACCAGCTTGCAAGGGAAATGGGCAAGCTTTTATAGAAGGAGGAAGGGAAGTTGGGATCCCTATAATTATGGGATTGGCCCTATCATCAAGGAAGCTTCCATGAGAGGTGGCAAACCACTTCCTCTCTATGGAAATCCGTAGCCAAACCACCCAACTCAAGATAGATATCAGTCCAGGAATTTGTTAGGATGAAACTTCCGCCTTTTATTTTTTTAAAACACCTCTTAATATGGTTGGCGCGGGTGCGGCTCTATGACAGAGTGCCAATTGGCACGCCCTCTTTGGAGTATTTTCCCCCTTTGCGCGAGGGCTGAACTGTGGAACCGCGCCAATGGAAAAAGAGCTATTTTTAGGGTTTTTTGCAGGGAAATGTCTTCAGGGAAATAAAAGCTCATCTTCAAAGGGATTCAATGAAAGTATTTTCAAGTCTTGTCTCTACTCACAAGTCACGGAATGAGCCCTCCAATGTGCAGGATGGGGATTGCAGGGACGGTGACAAATTTCTGTGTAACATATGCCCCCTAAAGCATGAGGCCCGAAAGAGAGAGAGAGGGGTGAAATGCTTTACGAGAACATGCCGACTGAAAACACTGCCATCGGAAAACCTACGGAGTGAAGTACAACTGATGTCTCAGATACATTATATATATGCGTGGTATGGGCGCAGCCATCCATAACAGAGTGTCCAATAATCTAGATCCAAGGCATGGACGCAGCCATCCAGTGAGGATTGAGAAATAGACTCAGGCATGGTCGCAGCCATCCAATCAGTGAGTCATGTAAATAATCATAATAATCCACAATATCGCACTCTGTATTACAATAGACACAATCCAGGGTCTTGCGCTCCATCTCGACCCGAACAAAGTACAAGTTCAAGCATGTGAATATGTGAGCTGAAGTCGAACATGCAAGAACATCGCCTGATTACCAGCCAATGATGAAAGATGTTAACAGACGCGAGAGGAACCACCAATAATGAAAATGGCCCTCAAGGTACTATAGGTACAATCTACGGCGTGCGAATAAATGAGCTGGCATCGAACACCTGTAGAATCACTCGATCGGAGGCCAATGATGAAAACCTCACGTCAATGCGACGAACCTGCCATTGAGGCATGTAGGCTCCAAGGTACTAGAAGGGAGTCTCCATATCAGCTTCCTGGATAATGAGCTGAAGTCGACAGGTGGTGACCTTGATCGAAGGTGGGCCATAGTGTTTCCCACATCATCGACACGAGACAGAGGAACATAATGTTTTTTTGTGAATCAGGATCAGATGAGAATCAGAGGAAGGTTGGAGTTCTGCAGAGGTCAACATCTCTTGAACATATTGACGGCACGACAGTGAGTTTGGCAGTATTTGAAATCAAGAGATCAGAGGTCATGATGACGAGGCAAAGAGCAGATGAGAGGTCAAAAGGGATTACCCAAACCCACGGAGGCAAGTGAAAAATGAGATGAGATGTCCCCAACCCGACACAAATGCAAACAAGTGCCATGTTCAAGAGTGACATACTGCCGACACGACAATGATGTTGGTTCCATTTTCCCCACCATCCTGGTGAGTACCTCTTTATTTTTACACAAGCTTGAAGAGGATACCATATGCTTGTCATATAAGTTCGTCCTTCGGACGAATCCATCCTAGTACATTTAACGAGCCCTAGGAAGGAGAAACTCGAATATCGTCATTGTGACTGAATCCGATGTCATCAAGTTTAATGAGTCTGACAAAGGAAGAACTCGGCGTCTTTTCATGTTTAGAGAGTTTGAAAAGACAGCAGAAAAGTAAACTCCAATGGTCCCTTTTCGTAAATAGTTCCTCAGATCCAAAAAGGTAGAAAAATATGTCTGAGAAAACCTCCTAGTCGCGATAGGCTAGGGTATTCCTTTTTCGTAAATAATCTATCCCAACCCGAAAAAGGGGTAAACGTATACTGGGTAGATGTCGTTTCGTATCCACTTTAACGAGATCAAAACGACAAGTGACTCGGCAATCTTTTCAATTTTCAAGAGTCATAAAAGAGCTGAAAGTTGACTCCTCCTAGAGGAACGAGTGGTATAAAGGGTAGCTACTGGTTCCGGTAATGGTGGAACTGCTCAAAAAAAGATAAAGGTCAAGAGGCTGGCTAACAAAACCACTCATCGCAGCGGTTCCTCAGGAACGGGTAAAACAACCAAGTGAAGGCATATGATCAGCCAAGAAGATAGTGACGATGGAGTGAGAAAACCAAGGCTCATCTGGCAAACAGGATGATAGAATGGAAATCACAAGGGGTAAAATGGGAAAGGTTTCATTTTTACACAAGCTTGAAATCAGGAAACTTTGCTTGAAGTTGTTTTCATTTTTACACAAGCTTGAAACAAAGATAAACTATGCTTGAAACTGGTTTCATTTTTGCACAAGCTTGAAACGGAAATAAAATATGCTTGAAAAAGTAAGCATGCCCCCAGCATGGTGACTCAATTCGAGGTACATGCCCCCCAAGCTTCAGTCCATATGTAAGGCAGATGGAGTGAAGGTTCAAATTACGAGATCATGAGAAAGACTCGACTGGGATTTTACGAGAACTTATCAAAGACTTGAATTGAACAAGAACGTGTTTCATTGTTTTAACAAGGTTGACACATTAAAAGAGCTATCCTCAGGACACCTTATTTAATTTTTTAAGGAGCTCGACACAAGACAAGGAACCCTTCTCTGAAGAGCTTGTTTCATTTTTTAAGGAGCTTGACACAAGAAAACAAACTGTGCTCCGACAACCTTGTTTCATTTTTTAAGGAGCTTGACACAAGAAAAGAACCATGCTCCTAACGACCTCATCATAATGAACAAGAAGTCATCGCTTCCAAGATTTCCACTCCCGATGGAAGAAAAACATCCTGGAAGTCAGGACCCAATGCCTCCAGCACCTGATGCATGACAGCATCATCACTGAGCACAGGCACGGGGTAGGTAGCCACATAGTTGACCTGTGGTGGGGCAAATACAGCGGGTGGATAAAAACCAAGAAGGGATGATGGCGGGTCAATTGTCACATCGGGACCAGAGAAAGAAAGTTGATCAATGGTCACGATTCGTCCTTCATGTGGAAAACACATCACATGGAAAAGGGAGGAGACAAGTGCTCCCATGGCATAGGTGTAATCGCGCCCCAAAAGCAGATTGAAATCTAAGGGGCCTGGAACAACCATCACGTCCATATAGACGGTTTTACCTCCCATAGTAACAGGTAACCTTGGAAGGATCCTAAGGGTTGACTCATTCTTCTGTTAAATGCCAACAAATTCTGCGTAACAGGCACAAGCGGCGGCGAACCGAAAGCTTTCCAAGTAGTTGAGGATAGAATACTAACCAACGCGCCTTCATCTATAATGCTGTTGGGTACAACCAGACCAAAATCCTGTACTATGATATCGAAAGGCACATAAGATGGAAGGCGGTATCCTGAAAATCGACTCCAATCAAAGGAAGCGACCAAACTACTTGGAAGGGCTACCATCGAACTGAGATGGTCTTCCCCTGGTGTTACAGAATAAGAAGGAGCATCCTCCACGACCTCCATCTCGAAGGTGGGAGGGGTAACCTAAGGGACCTCCATCACGGGAGGCGGAGGAGCAGCTTCTTGAGATACGGGGACAGGAGAATCTTTCTCCAAATCCAAGGAATCTGAAGAAACAAGAAGAACCTGAGGGGTATGAGATCCACTCTCAACGGAGAATACCTGGTGCACAGTATAAGGGACCAGCTCAACCGATCCCACAACCAATGGTTGGTCAGGAATGGATTCCTGAATCTGAATTTCCGAGGGAGCAGGATCGACCAAGGATGACTCTTGACCAATCGTAGGATCAGATGGTGGAGGACTCAAAGAAAGCTGTTTATAACCAGCTGGAAGGCATGGTGTAGAAACAGTTGAGTTGTCCAAAACTCTCTTGGCTTCATCCATATACAAACAAAGGTGAATGGCATGGTTCCCTTCACACAACTTACAGGGATTGGTAATCTTACCCTGCTTCTTAGGAGCCTTACCAGCAGCAGCTGACGACGGGCCCCCAACCTAACTCCCAGAAGCCAAAGGCAATGGTGGACGGCCGTTGGACCATGCTTCAAGCACCTTGGGAATGCTAGGGCAATCTCGAATAAGATGGTCTCCCGTGCACAACATGCAAGGGAACTTGACTTTATGTGGAGGGTTGGAAGGTTTATCAAGAGGAGACTTCTTAGGCGCAATAGCTTCAGAGCTAGCCTCTCCCTTATCGGACTTCTTCTTCTTCATCTTCTTCTTCTTCTTCTTAGCCACCTGGTTACTCAAATCCAAACTTTCACCAGACGAAGTAGAAGAGGAGGATGCAGAAACAGGTGAAGAAGGCGAGAGGTCCACCTTGGAATCAACATGATGTTGTTCAGGCGGAGGAGACGGTTGAACAGAAGCCGAGACATTTGGGACCACGGAGGTTGAAAACAACCAAACAGGCAACCCAACAGTTAACCCAGGAAGGGAAAATGTTGCCATATAAGGAGCACCAACATTTCCAAAAGGAGGAAAAGGATCGGGATTCCCATCAGATGGGATTCCTTGGTTGGTGAACTCTGAAAAAGTTGCCATTGGAAACGACCCAAAACAACACCCTAAGGAAACTAACTTTAACCGAGAATATTTCGTGGGCAGTTAATTTTTAAAACATTGAAACAAAACTCTACCGTTTCATCTTTTAAGAGTCGAGAAATAGTCAAAAGGTGACTCTATCACTTTCAGATTGGAAACAAGCTTGAAAGGACAGGCGCTTGATGACCTTTTCAAATTTAAAGAGTCAGAAAAGATCAAAATGACTACTCATGGATTCTAGGCAAAGGGTGTACCAGATATCCGTGAACTGCAATATACACCTTGGTTTCAAAATGAAAGAGAAATCAACCAAGGACTTAATGTACGTGCAGGCAGTCTCCCCGAATGTTGTGTTCGGTGTATCACGGGTATAGGGCGGCAGACTCAGCTTCCTTTGGATAAAGGATATCAACCTAGTGGGGTCTCCCTTTATATACGCGACGGTACGGGGAGCACAAGTCCGTACTAGTGCTGTCAAAAGCCAAGAGGCGAACGACAGCTACTAGGATTTTAGACGCCGGAACACGTCTCTAGCCTAGACCTCTAAATTTTTCGTTAATGTTTCAATGCTTCCTTAAGTAAATTGAGTAAATTTTAAAGTTTATCTTCATTTACATTTCAGCTTTCAGGCCCTAACGAATGTGTCGTCTCAAAAATCTCCTAAATGCAGCTATATGAAAAAAATTTCAATTCGATGAATGCTATCTAGTTAAGGGAAGAGCTTCAAACAATGATGCAACAAACAACAAAACTGAAAACGAAACTTTTCCAAACTAGATGACTTTCACTATCCAAAAGTATTCTAAAACATTCAACGAAGCGAATTATGCAATGTAATCTATGCAAAATTCTTTTTTCCGAAAACTATGCAATTGTAATCTATGCACAGTTTCCTTTTCTTTTTCAAATTATAAGAATGCACTCAATGCATTTTTCGATAAAATGAGAATCTACTTAATGCATACTTTCAATGAAAGAGAATGCACTCATAGCGATTTTTAGCTTTCAATCATTAAACAATGTGATCTAAGTTCAATGATAAATCTCAAAATACTTTACAATGCAATGTGATCTAATGCATTTTAACAAAAAGAACACTTTGAGACGAAAACTAAATAAATGCAAATCTTCTTAATGAAGGATGAATGCAAAAGAGATGTAAACAAACACTAAGAATGCAATCGTTGTTTCAAACACTTTGTCATGAAATATCTCAAAAGGCAACAAGACATATGAGCTCAAACACAAAGAGGACTTCCAAAGCATGAGATCAAAACAAGGCATTCATTCCCTTTTACATCAAGAAATCATAGCAAGAAGACATTTCAAACAATGAGCAATGTAATCTATGCTCATACGAGGAAAAGACCGGAAGGGAAAGACACACTGGTGAAGGATTTAGGGAAAAAATCTCAATTTTCACACACCCTGAAATTGGCTCGACTTGTCCATTGACAACTAGCGCCAACTGGCGCGACTTGCACATTGACAACTAGCACCAATGGCCCATTGGCGCGGGTTGCTAACTGACAACAAGCGCCAACGCCTGAAAATGAAAAAACAAAGAATTTCTCCCAACCAAGACCAGACTCACCACTTCAAGCAGAATCCAAAACAAACCCAGAAGCAAAGTACTAACCAAAAGAAGCTTCCGAACAAGGGTAAACCCTAGCACCTACAGAATATGGCGCGACTGTCTGGCTGTAATCCACACCAGACAGGGGATGGTGCGAGTGATGAACAGGCAACCCGCGCCAACTGGCGCGACTGTCAGGGCTAAACTCGCGCCAATCAAGCCAACGATGGAAAGGTGAAAATTCGGAAAAGCAGAGGTCAAATATGATCCTCTAGGGCCGAACCAAAAGCCAAACACACGAAAAGAGCCAGCCAAAAGAGCCGACCAAGCAAGCAAGGCCAAGAAGTTGACCGGAAAGAGAAGACAAAACTCCAAGTTGTTCAATCCGTAAACCAAACTAGATATTGACTGAAGCAGTGTTGATCTACTCCGCCAATGCAGAGCAAAAGCATTTCGAAGGCTATCTGGCTGTGCTTCAGACTCCGTCTATAGCTTACAAATCAAACAACAAGCTGACTCCCCAGCGGAGTCACCAAATTGTTGAGGAGGTAAATCCCCTCAGTGGACAGAGGCGATCCCTAATAGCCCAGATCGGGTCTAGCAACAATCGAACACGCTACAGTGCAAGTTCCTAATCATAAATAAACCGACTTGCGAGGAAGGCTTACCTGGAATCCAACGATGTCGTTTGTAGAAGAGGTGGTGCTCCCATTCCTTTGCCCTGGCAGATCACAATCCTCACGATCTCCATGATCGGACACCTGCACACACAAGAAACAACACAAACCCAAGCATAACATCCAGTATATACAACTATATGTCAGTTGAAGAGGACATAACTCATGAACATGATTAAGAACAAGAGTGGAACCATAACCGGTAGTCGCTTATCATTAATGAGTCAAAAAGAAGAATAAAACCAAAGCTTCAACGCCGAATTCTCCTTTGGCGGGTCATCAGCAGAACATGTCTCGATAGAGCCTATCAAGGATGGGACAAGCCTCTCTCTCCGGATACTTGACAGTAGTCTCCTTGCTTGGATTTGGCCTTAAGGGAATCAAGAAGGCTCTTGCAGCATAAGGATGTGAAAGCTCTTCGGAACTTGGAGATTCTAGAACCAGCTTGCAAGGGAAATGGGCAAGGTTTTATAGAAGGAGGAAGGGAAGTTGGGATCCCTATAATTATGGGATTGGCCCTATCATCAAGGAAGCTTCCATGAGAGGTGGCAAACCACTTCCTCTCTATGGAAATCCGTAGCCAAACCACCCAAATCAAGATAGATATCAGTCCAGGAATTTGTTAGGATGAAACTTCCGCCTTTTATTTTTAAAAAACACCTCTTAATATGGTTGGTGCGGGTGCGGCTCTATGACAGAGTGCCAATTGGCGCGGCCTCTTTGGAGGATTTTCCCCCTTGGCGCGAGGGCTGAACTGTGGAACCGCGCCAATGGAAAAAGAGCTATTTTTAGGGTTTTTTGCAGGGAGATGTCTTCAGGGCAATAAAATCTCATCTTCAGAGGGATGCAATGAAAGTATTTTCAAGTCTTGTCTCTGCTCAGAGGTCATGGAATGAGCCCTCCAATGTGCGGGATGGGGATTGCAGGGACGGTGACAAATTGCTGTGTAACAATGACTAAAAGAAGAAAACATCGACTATAGCAAATAGGAGGTTTGAGGTGCTTCCATGAGCATGTCTAAACCTTTACTTTTCTGATATATAGTAACCAAGAAGACTGAAACAAAATGAAGAAAATAAAACATTAACAAGTTAGGAAAACATCACCATTCACCAAGCTATGGAATCCTGCAAGCAAGCTTCTCCAACATCAAGCCACACAAGCCATTCATTCACTTCATAAAACCAATATCTTGTCCAAGCTCATAAAACCATGTATTTTTCTTAAACACATCAATTCCCCACGTTTACAATGAATCCTCATGGCTTATATAGCAAGCGAGGAGGAGGAGAGCTCACTAGAGAATCTAGAAGCCTATTGGCCAAAAACAAATATCCTAACTTGTCCTTGAGGCCTTACAAGGTCCAAGGCACAAAATATCTTCCAAAATATCTTTTCCGAACTAAAATAGAAAAAATATTCACTTTTAGGCTCTGACATACATGATAAAACTTTCCTAACGCACATTTACTCAGTTACCTACAGGAACGCAGCAAACAATCTCAAAACTTTGAAATTTTCCAGGAGTGCAACACAGAAAAAGGTCTTTTCGCAACAGAGTTTAGGAGGCCTTCCCGATGTCGGAAAAGGCTCTGTGATGGCCCATTGGAAAGCTATGGAAGTCTGATTTCTAGAGCTACCTTTGGTTCCTCAATATTACCTTTTCAAGTTTCCCAAAAAGTGTAAAAACCCAAGACTACCAGGAGCGCATCACCTGCTCAAAAAAGAGGGCAAAAAGATGAAAAATTGAGTGTTTTTTACCCTTTTGGGGGATCAAAACAACTCCAACTGAGCTGAAATTTGGTGAGCATACTCCACTCATGATGGGGAATAGAAAAATGTAAGCTTCTCCCTCTGAAGATGCCCTAGGAAAAAGCGCAGCACAGGGGGTATTGCGTTCCTAGGCTCAAAATTTGCAAAAAACAAAAACTTGTTCAATTTTGCTCAAATTTGGTAGCTAGGTGCCTCAAGGGTCCTTAGAGACCTGTAGAGAAACTTGGGCCAAAATACCAAGCCTAGATTGGTCTTTTTCATCATTTGGTGCCGTGTCCTCATTTTGGGCAGTTTTGAGCATTTGTCTTGCAAAGTGATTTTTCCGTTTGTAGTGCTCAGTCATCCTCCTTTGTAAGCTCAAGTCTTTGTTGGCCTTCTCTAGTTTGGCCTCTAAATGTATATTGGCCCTTTCAAGCCATGATTCTCTATTATGCTCAATTTCCATGGCAAGGAGTTTGGTGAGGGGAAATTGTTGTGCTTGGGTTGATTCTTCCTCTCTTTATTTTGCCAATTCTTTCCTAAGACCCATAGTCTTAGGTCTCTTTCTAGGTTTCCCCTCTTCATCACTATTTTCCTCATAAGCGCCCATGTATTCCTCCAACTGCACTTGTGATCTTTGAGCCTCCTTCCTATATTTGAGCGCCCTTGCTTCATAGATGGCCAGCTGGCCACTCATTTGTTTGTTCTGCATTTGTAGGAAGTGAATGAGATCCTTTGATCTTTTGAGCTCAGCCTCCAAGTATTTAATCTATGAATTCCAGTCTTGTAGAAGAGAATTGACTATCCTTGTCTCATTTTCCTCATCACTGTCTATGTGAATGAGTTCAAATTCTCTTTCTTCCTCACGATTTTTTTCCTCCTTCTTCAATTTTTTTTTACCTTTATCCTTCATTTGAGTTGAGGAGGAGTACATGGACCCTTTCCTTTTGGAGGCAGCAAACACATGTCTCCTTCCTCTTTCATAGGTGATGGTGAAAGGTGCCATAGCTTTGACTTGCAAAGTTTGATCACTAATGATCTTAGGATTGTTTTCTTCTTCATGGATGATTTCTGTGTGAGTATCCTTCTTACCTTTCTCTTGGTTGTCTTTTTGATAAACATCCTCAACCTATTTCATGCTTTCCTTGCTGCCAAAACCTTCAAGACTTCCATGCTTTATTTTTGCAATGTTAGAGACACCTATGTTTGGCATTTCTTCACTTTCATGACTCTCCTCCTTTTCATCTTTTGGCCCACTGTATTCACTATCAATATCATCTTTTGTATCACTATTAGTATTGTTTGTGGGGTCGCTGCTTTGGGCACCTTCATTGGTATTCCCATCACTGTGGGATTCATTTCTTTCTTCGTTAAATGAGTTCCTTTGACTGATTTCTTCTTCACTGCCCTACTTATTTTCTTCATTACTTGGCCCTTTGTCATCATTTCCTTGCATATTGAAAACAACTTTAAACCACTGTTTCTTGGTTGCCTGTGCCATTCTTGTCACTGTCATTATTTATTTCTCCATTGTTTTCATATGTCTCCTCTCCATTGTCTACATTTGTACCCTCAGTTTCATTTTCTTCACTTTCAGACCCATTTTTTTGGCTTTTTAGATCATCATGGGACTCAATGGTTTGAACTCTGTTTTCTTGCTCACTGTCTTCTTCATGAAAAGTTGCCTATGATTGTGTGTCTTTAGAGTCATCATTTTCACCTTGGGACCCACTGTCTTGAATTCTTTTCTCATCACTTGCATCACTGTTTCTACCTCTATTTTCTTCTTCATCCACATACTCATCCTTATTACTGCCTTCACTGTTCTCTTCTTGGCCATCTCCCTCTTTTACATATTCTTCTTCTTCACTTATTTCTTCATCTTCATCATTCTTTCCATCACCATTTTCTTCATGATCATCACTCTCTCCCTTACTGCTTTCTTCATGATCACCACTGCTTTCATCATGATCATCACTACTTTCTTCATGTTTAGATTTCTTAGGGGAAAGAAAATGAGGAGGGTCTGTTTGAGGGAATGATTCATGTGAAGAAGATGAACCAAGATTAGGGGAGGGTGATGGAGGTGTGTGAGGAGGATTTTGAGAAAATGATGGCATAATTTGTGGAGGGATGGACTGTGGAGTTGTGAAATCATCATGGGCGACAAAAACCTCCCAAGGAATGCCTTGTTGTTCTAGTTGGTATGAGACAATTACTTTGATGAGGGAATGATGAAAGAGGCTTGACATTTTTTGGGATGGAGGCCTCTTTTGCATGATGGAAGACATTTTCTCAATACTTTTGCAAAGGTATTAGGGCATGTGTAGTAGCTTGGTTCTGGTGAAATGCATGAGGATTATTTTGTGATAGGAGTAGACTCTAGAAAACCTACCCTCATAGGTGAACTATTTCATGATAATCTTCATTAGGAGGGCATATCTATCCAATAGATGAGAGAAAGGGAAAATAGTTTTACAGTCAGCTTGAAAACTTGGTTTCAAGAATGGGTGGTAATGGCTCAAGTCAATTTGCTTCTGTTTGAACCATCTTTGTCCTATGCAAGGCATTCCAGTGGCCTTAGAGATGGTATTGGTGATCAACTTAAAAGTTACCCTGGCTAGGTGTACTTTATCCTTATGAAGCCTTAGGGAAAATAGCTTTGTCAACTAAGGGTGACTTTTTATCCTTTGCACTTTGTTATAGAACTCATAGCACCCTAAATCTTGAAAACAGGAAAGAATAGTAGAGGAGGCTATCATCTCTTCTGTGTTTATAGGTTCAAACCTATTTGGCATCCCTCCCTTCTTCTGCTGCTTTTTTGGTCTTTGAGTCGCCTCATTTATGTCAACACTCTCTTCTTCAAACATTGTGTCTTTCTTCACCCCTTCCTCAAAATATTTAAATAGAAATGATATTTTCTAGTGAAATAATGTGTAAAGAGGTTTAAGGATATGTTGAGTTTTTTAACAAGGTTAGGAGACTAGTAGAGAGTAGGTTAGGTTTTCTTTACAAGTTTTCTTCATGCTTCCCTTGACATAAGTTTTGAATTTTCTTGGCGCCCTTAACCTTTATAAAATCATGAAGAGGCGATAACAGTCAAAATACCTTTTTAAAATGTCCTTCACAGCAAATAAAATGATTTTTCAAGGCTTGTGGGTGAGTCGGGCAATGCTAACTATATTTTTGTGCAGTGCTGCACTTTTGTGGCAGGAGCGCAGCGTCTGGGCAGAGGGGTGAAAACCTGTGGTAGGAACGCAACACCTGGGTGCCCGGGCGGCTTGGGTCACTGAAATCAGAGTCGTGCAATGTTTGGATAGTGGCTAGAGCACAACACCGTGGGTAGCTCTACATACGGCGTCGGGTGGAAGTATGGATGCAGTGGCCGGATCACAGCACCGTTGGTCTGGGCGTTGTGACTGTGGTCTCGAGCCTTCACTCCTGCACGTCGGGCAAGTTGCATGCCGTCGAGAAAACCGCAGCAACGTTCCATGTGTCAGGTGGTTGGCTACTATGGTAGAAGCACAGTGCCCATGGGCAAGGCTGCACACTTGTTCGGGCCTTCCTCTACACGATGTTTCGGGCCTTCTCCTGCACGTCGGGTGGGGCTGCAAGATCGCATCGCCAACCTACAGGCACACAGCACTCAGAAGGAAAATACACGGGAATCTACTACAGGAGCGTAGCACACTAGATTTTTTACCCAAGGACTCTGGTAGAAAAGTTGCATTCAGTGCCCTATATGTGTCCCCTTAGATCTTTTTAAGAACTCTGATCTTACCCTTTGATTAAGGGGGATTGATGCTTGTTTGCAAAACTTATAAGATAGTTGGAAAACTATTGAAACCATTTGTTGTTGATGAAGGAGGTTTCTTTGCCTCTTATTATGACCATTTTATTCAGTTTCCCAACTTTTGAGCCTTTAGGGATGTTCAGAAAAGAAAATAAGGTTGCCTTCAAAGTCCTCAAAGAAAACATTCATTTAAACTCTTTACTTATGCCTAAAAAGTCTCCAATGATCATTTGGAGGTTTGGAGGAGTTCTTTAACCTTTTTAACCCAAGTAATTTTCCATTTCTTTGTAAAAACAATCATAGATTTTGATTCCTAATTGAAAACATACATGTTTCTTTTCTTATTGTTAAGAATGGGCTCCTTGTGTTGATCCTCCTTTTTACCTCACCTTATGGCTTATCTGATAGATTTTTAGTATCTTTGCAGGAATGTGGGCAAAGGGCAGTTGTCCCTCTACAAAATTCAATATTGAGGCCAAATATCCTCCCAATGATCTCTTTGCTTCAATGAGCAATGTTTATTATGTGCCACTGTCTTTTTGGAATCTACACAGACCTTTTGATGGGCATCACTTGACAATATCTTATCATGAGATCATGATTTTCGCTATAGACTTCAGCCTGTTGTACCTATTTACCTGCTTTTGGATGTATTCCTTAGCTCTTTAAGTCTCCTTCTATGCCTCTATTCTATTGTTTGACCAATTACTAAGCATTCCTGCAGAAATGCTCGGACATGGTATGTTGTTCTTTTGCAGACTTACTGTTGGATAAAGAGGGTACCTTTGGAGGTCCTTTAATGTTCCTTGGATAATGATAAGCCTCAATTTTGTGTTCTCTTGAATTCACCTTTGAATAACCATGGAAATAGTGAATTTAGAAACATGATAGCGCATAACCTAGGTGACCCTATTCTACTTATTGTAATGCTTTGGAATAGGTTTTTTGACTGAAAAATTGAAACAGGGTTTGGATGAGGAGACAGGGTTTTTGACGCTTTATTATGCACTACCATCCTAGATCACTAGAAAACCTTATTTCTATTTCAAAGACCTTTCAGACAATGAGTTTTGACAACGCCATTGCTTGAGGCACTTGGTGAGCAAGGAGAAAAGTTTGGTTTACTTGGCGAAACAAGGTGTGAAATTAGAGGGCTTAGGTAGACAGAGACAGAGTGTTATAGGTAGGGATGGCAGACATAGTGAGAGTGAGGGAAAATTGGTCTTATCTGGGTGATATATTGGCCATGCTTTGACAAGGAGGTGAGATAATGAAAAAAATTCTATTTGAGGGGATTTCTAGAACTCACATTATTCTTGAATTTTGTTTCTAGAAATCTTGGACAAAACATTTAGTCATCTAAAACAGGTGAAAATTACTGATTACTAACAACTACCATCTAAAGCACCACATGACCCAATAGAAGACGTGTTGGATGGTTTTTTCTTTCAAAGTAAATCTTCTTGTGTTCATTATGCTCTCAAAATCTGCTATGATATGGATGTGATCAAACAGTCTTCCCCATTGTCTAATTCAGTAGAAGTAGTGGCACAACACTCATCAGGTAAAATGCAAGCATGTTCCGAGTTGTTTGAAGACCTGGAGAGCACATCTGAAGTACCAGGATAAGAAGTTAAGTTGGCTAAGTCAAAATACCTAGAAATAAATCAATAATATCTTGATCTAGTGGTTGTCTATATGGAGGAATTGTTCTTTACAAAGCCAGCATGGAAGAAAGAGTGGAGAAACATTATAATCAAAGGAATAAAATACATCAGAGAAGAAATTAAGGAAAAAAAATTAGCAAAGGTAAAGTCATGAACGTGCTGGGTAGAGTCGTGAACATGATTGGGTCAAGTTGTTCAGGTTTGGGTTGAATCGTGAACGCGGGGCAAGTTGTGAACTTGGGAAAAGTAGTGAACAAGTCAAGTATTCTACGCACAAACAAACAAAAAAAGTCAGCAAACCACAACAAAGGAGTAATGAGGACCTGGATCTGAGCATTGATCAACGATAGAGATTAAATCGCATATCATGGATCGACGAGTTTTACATTTATATGTTAAGCAATCACAAGTTAAATTTTTTAAGTTGCGATGCGATAAGTCATAGAAAATGCGAAAGGAAAAGTGCAAGAGCTGATGTGGCAGATGACGTGGCTGGGCCCACATATCGCACATCGCAATTTTTAAGAGTTAAGTGCTAAGGGTTTGAGTTATAATCGTTGAAGTGCGTTATGCAATGTGATGGGGCCCAATCTGAAATCGTACATCACAAGTTTTAAAGGTTAAGTGCAAAGATAAAGTTAAGTTTTGGGCCATGCGAAGTGCGATGTTGGCATGGATGCGATGTAGTTTCAAAAGAAAAATCCAAAGGATTTCAAATTCGTATGCAAAGCCTTTTCTGTGTTAAATTACATTGGAGGAGGAAAAGGAGATTACAACGTAAAATATATGGAACACGAAGTGCAATGTGCGATGCCAAGTGGGACCCGATCGCAATCGCAAACCAAAAATATTAAAATATAAGTTACAAAGATAAGCGTTAAAATCACCGAAGTGTAATGTGCGATGTCAGGTGGGACCCGGTCGCAATCGCACATTGAAATTTTTACAAGACAAATGCAAAGGGTTCAATGTTAAAATCGTCGAAGTGCGATATGTGATGTGGTGGGGCCCGATCGCAAATCACAAATCACAAGTTCAAAAGATAAGTGCAAAGGTCAATTTAAAAAATAGCGAAATGCGAAATGCGATGTTGGCCCAGATGCGATGTGATTCCAAGATGAATCTTAAAGGATTTCAAGTCTGGGCGTATGAGGTTTGTGTGCCATTCTATGAAGAAATAGGCTAAAACACGGCATAAATGGCTTATGGTGGAATAATCCCCAACAAGGAACGCAAGCGGTCGAGTCGGGAAAAGGGCATTCATGCAGAACTGTTATGGTATACCAATAGAAACAAAAAAGGTAGTAAAAACACATCAGCACAATCACTAATCAATGAAAAATGGAAAGCACTACACCATATTTAATTACCAAAGGCCATTTTTCTTAAAATCAGGGCCAGATGGCAGAGCCACCATTAGTTACCTCTTCATGACCATGATAGCCACCTCCAAGCTTATTGTTTGATTTTACGAAGAGCCATCGAAGCGTTTGGATCCATGAAGAGCTGCCCAAAATAAATTCTACAGGCAATGTTTTTTTCAGAGGTTTCTATGTAGGCCTTGCATGGCCACACTTGTCCATTTTCTGCTAAATTGTAATGAATGAAAGGTTACTGAGTAAGGTAGGGCAACTGAATTGATCTTTAGATAAATACTACATGCCTTAGCAGTATCAAGGGTTGGAAAATTGGACCTAGCATAAATTTTCATTGTAATAAGTATTGGAACAATGTAATTGTTTGAGCTCGACATCAATAATAAGAGACCATTCACAGGATTCTTGAGATATGTTAATGGTGATGTTCTTTCCTCTATGTTAATTTTTTCCCTCTGTCTTTTCATGCTATGCATCGATTTCTCTGCTTTAAAAATAGAAAATTTAGATTAATATTTGCTAAGAGAGCACCTTAATTTTGTTTGTGCTTGTTATCTTAATATTTTCCTCTGAAGTATAGTTAAATCATTCTTAACTTCTCTTTAGCTATTACTGAACTTGCTGCTTTCTTTCATCTCATATTCAGACTGCCAGTAAGATCCAGTCTGCATAGTTAGCTTGCCATGTGAATGCCCTTGAAAATTTGATGCACAATTCAGCCTTTTATGACTCCATAGCCCAATGGATTAAGTTTCATAGCTTTGTCTTTCCAACCACCCAATCAATCAAAACAAACAACCCTCATAATTTCTATAACTAGCCTAATATCAACACTTATAATTATCAATTTAAATCATAAAACAAAGAGATCCCTCTGTGAGTCTAGGAAGGCTAGGTCCTGGACTCCAAAGTGGTTTGATGTTGTCCTCTATCATTTTTTCTTTCCAATATTATAAATTATAGAGTGATAAAATATTGGTGACCATACTAGGGAGACACTTATTGAAAAAGCTTAGAGTTTCTTCAAAACTCAGAAACCCAAGTCAAAATTAGATGATTTGAGTATTTTCCAATATGGGCATCTGGTGGTTGATGGTGAACGACAAGCCAGAAATAGGAAAGTTGAAATCATCCACCTGGAAACTCCAATTTAGATCAGTTCCATTCAAAGACTCCATTGGAGGAAGGACTTGAAACGTGACCAGTCGGCCTAGAAAGAGAAAGTATTCAAGCCCAAATTGGATTCAAGAAATAGTTGTTTTTATCTATAACTATGTTCTATCCTACTTTAAGCCTGATCAAGAGTACACTGCTAAGGTTTACATTGATCATTGGAAAATTAATGAGCCTCCAGAAACTAAGCCCCAAATTGTAGACCATGTACATACTTATATGCCTATGCACATCCTGGATGCACTTGTGGAAAACCCAGTGAAACATGAGCCTCGAGATTTATCCCCTACTCCTGCTAAATTCCCACATGGTTATAAGCCGCCTGCTATATTTCCTATACCTGTAAAAGTCTCAGATAGATATAAGCCTCTTTTTTTGCCTCTTATCCTCCATTACCTCCTTGCAAATTTCATCAATAATCTACCTAGATTTGATGGAGAAAATGAAAAGATCACTGCAGAAAAGAACATTCAAAACCTTGAGGATTTTCTTGATTTGTTTGAGGTGGGAGAAGATGATGTGCATATCAGAATTTTTGCCCTATTGTTGCAAGGTAAAGTTAAAAATTGGTTTAAAGATCTTCCAGATGCTAGCATTAGCAATTTTCAAATTCACCCAAGTCTTCCTGGATAGGTGGGTGGTCATGGGAAATGTTTTTCTCATCATAGAAGAGTATAAACATTTAAAAAGATAGCTTGGGGAGACATTACAACAATTTTCAGCCAGGTTCAATAAGGTATACTATTCGATGCCTACTAAGATAAGGCCACCCCCAGGATTAGCTCTCTGGCACCACCCAAATGCATTTGACCCAGATATGGAATTCCAGTTAAGAGAAAGGGACCCTGCAACCCTTGAAGAAATGAAAAATATGGCTCTGGATGTGGAAGCGAACCTGCTGAATAAGGAGGCAAATTTAAAGGTTGTGGAGAAGGATAAAATAGAAAGAGAGTGATCATATCTTTAGAGATAAAGCTAGATATGTTGACAAAAAAAATCAATGAAATGATGCATATGATTAGCAGGAAAGAGGAACTTGATGTTCAAATACCTCCTGTTCCATTAGTTCTGGAAAAGACAAACATCAATGTACCCAAGCATTTTGCAGCCCATCCTGGACACCCTAAAACAGAAAATGATTGTTTCAGGTACTATATCCACAACACAGTCAAAGATGAAGTCCAAAATCAGAAGGAGGTAGGGAAATCCTCAACACCAAGATACAAAATAGATTACCTTTCATACAGAGCTAGCCATCTCGAATATGATTATCAGGAGGAATACTATAAGGTTGAGGTTGAGGCTGATTATTCGAAGCGGCCAGCACTATTTTATTGGGAAGAAAAAACTCAGTTATCACAGTGCAAAGATGGAAATCATATTCTGCATACTCAGCAAGGTTTCCAAGAGGAAAACGAAGGAATTTGTCAAGTAAGTACAAAATTCCTTCCTCTATCTTTTGCCTCACTCTTAAGAGAGCATTAAAAGCAGGTTGAAATATGAAGGAGGAGGAATTCTCTAATGAATCAGTCAACAAAGATATGGATCATAAAAAACCTGTTTTAGATCCGGAAGTTCTCCCCTTGAGTCATCTTGAAATCATAGAATCTGAAGTAAAGGAGGAGTCAACACATCTTGAGTCTTTACCATTACATTTTAATTCATTTCAAATTGTGACAGGGAATCTGGATCAAATTCTAGTTGATAATCATAGGAGAAGAGAACTCTCTCACCAATCAGATGAGGAAATCATGGATGATAAAAAATCTCTTTCAGATCCAGGGGTTCAGCCCTTGAGTCCTTTTGAATGTCAATTAGCATATGAAATTATAGAGTCTGAAACAGATGATGAATTGATCAATTTTGATTCTCTACCTTTATTCTTTAATGCATTTTAGATTATGAAAGGGAATTTGGATCAGATTATGGTTGATAATCATAAGAGAAAACATGAGGTCTTGGAAGAACCAACACTACCATCTAAAGCACCACATGACCCAATATCAGACGTGTTGGATGGTTTCTTCTTTCAAAGTCAATCTTCATGTGTTCATAATTCTCTCAAAAGCTGAAATGATATGGATATGATCATACAGTCTTCTCCATTGTCTGATTCAGTATAAGTAGTGACACAACATTCATCAGGTAAAATGAAAGCTTGTTCTGAGTTGTTTGAAGACCTGGAGAGCACATGTATAGTACCAGGATATGAAGCTAAGTTGGCTGAGTCAAAATACCCAGAAATAAAGCAAGATTATCTTAATCTAGTGGTTGTTTATATGGAGGAATTGTTCTTTACAAAGCCAACACATAATTCTGGCATGTCAGTTTTTTTTCAAGTGTACCAAGATCCATGTAAATCAGATCATGTCATGAATTTATATCAAATACTATTATCAGGTTTTTTACTGAATATGGTGAAGAGCAGTGGAAGAAAGGAGTTATTCAGGAATTTTCTTGACTGGGTACACTAGCATTATTGTATCATTTATAAGGGTAGACATTTCAATATATTAGGGTAGGTAGCTGTGAAAATAAGCTCAGTACTCAGAGCATCTTTCAAATTTTAGTTTTAGATTTCTTTTCATTTTCATATCAATGTGTTTCAGACTTTAGTTTTAGCATAGTTATGGTTTCACCATACAAGTTTTCAAGGTGAAATAGTGTGTTTAGCTTTATGGATTGTAGTGGATAATTTCAATTGTAGTTTCCGTTCAGATTTCACTATGCTAATAAGCTGACTGGCCAAACATGTGGTCTATTTTTATCAGTCGAATTCAAGAGGAACAATCAGCTAGTTTCCAATCACTAAGTTCCCTGAAAAATCAAGATACAATTTGTGGGATCAACCCAATGGATCAGGCTACTAGTCTATAGTGTTCTTGACACCTCCCGAAGGATTTTCCATCCCCAGCTGGAGCCACTATTAGATTCATGTATTTCACAATATCACTAGGTGATTGATTATTTTCTCAGGTATTTCATACTGAAAATAATATTCCATGGCTATTGTTACACCATTTTTTGGTCATATAACCCGTTACTATTATATGGACCAAAGTACACCATGTAAGACCAATTTTACCCTAAGTAAAATTACTTTCACTATGAAAAATAACTTAGTAATCCATAATTTATTAATTTTTTTATGTTCTAAACAAGAAACCCCATGAGGAAATATAGAATAAATCCATATTTGTTTGATTTTACTGAAGGGATGATTAATTAAACAACAGTTTAATTAATATTCCTGGTCATATTTAACCCAAAACAGGAAAATTAATTAGATAAATCACTATTTATCTTATTATTTTCTAGGAATAATTATTTAAACATTATTTAAATAATATTCCTTTTTAAATTTGACTAAATCATTTATAAATAATTGAATAAATCACTATTTATTTAATTATTACTCAACCACATTCTTAAAATAATAAATAAATCATTTATTTATTTATTATTTACAAATAAATGGATTTGACCAAATTCAAATTATTTTTCCATCCAACAAATATAATAAAATATTCCATAAAAGTTGGATCTAGATTTGGTTAATAATATTTTAATTATGCACCAATATCTAGACTAACTCAATATTATGTTATAAATAGAAGGGTTTTTCCATTCATTCGCTACCTTTTGTTGCCTAAAGATCACTTTGGATCTATACTTTTAGTTTGACTTTAATCCTCCATCATTGTCATATTTTGCTACCATTTTGCTTGTGAGTTCCCTCTGAGTTCCATTTTTGTTTGGGTTTTATACACCATCAAGAGAGAGAGAGATCTTAGATCTTAAGCACAGAGGACATACAAGAACCCATCCCATTGAGGGGGACTGGTAACATCTTTCTATGTTCCCTTCACAGATGTCATAAATACAAAAAATTCTTTAAAAATATTTGTGTCTTATCTGTTGGATGCATGGAGCAAATATTGCTTTTATTTGTTGTTTAATGTTTTTAACTGCTTAGATATGGATTTTTCATCATTTGTCTTGGTCAAATAACTGCAGATATAAAGAAATTGGCAGTCATCTTTGATGCCAGGGCTGTTTTTTATGCACAGCTAAAGTGGGATTTTTTCGTACGCTTGCGATTAGAATTCACACTAACAACTGGCGACTCCACTGGGGATTTATAATTACAACTGTTGTCGTTTTTCAGATCCCTGCATGACCAGTTTCTTCAACCACTATGGTTTTTCTTCAACTTCTTATTTTTCTTTTCTTGGTGTTGTTTTAACCTTTAAAACCCTAAAATAGTAAAAATTCTAACTTCCGTGTGTTTCTGGGCCTATTGCGTAGGTGACAGGTATCAGTCGCAACTGAGACGACACTTTTTTCTGAAACCTGCTCCCGTGAGTGCCAGAAGTGTAGGTCGCACCTTTTGGGCCAAAACTTGTGACCTCAACCTTCAAGACGCAGACAACAGACTCAAACTTGCGACCTCTATTGAAAACAGGTCAGAAAAAATGACATGTACTTTTTGCGGCAATTTTTATGTGATTTTTCAGGGTTTGGATGGGCTACTTTTCAGGGTTGTCTGACCTCCGTCTCCACCCATATTGGACCTATACTTTCTCTATTTTAATTTTCGAAGTAGGAACCTAGACCCCTAGGGCTTCAGTATGCTTCCACCTTTCTAGGAGGATTTTAGCTTAAGTGGGTCATCTGCGATTTTAGTGTGTTCAACTAATTTTCAGATCTGATCCTGTACCTTCAGATTCATTTCAGATTGGTTATTCATCCATCCAAAACACCTCTTTTCAGTTTTTTTTGGTCCTCCTCTAGGATCCCCTCCGTTTCCCTTCAGGTTGTAGCCTTTCGCCACCTCATTTGCAGCACTTTTCCCCCTGGTGTTTTGTTGTTTTCTGCACCTTTTTCCAGTAGATCTGACCTTTAGATCCCTATCCCTCCCGAATTTAGATCCACTGGCCATTTTTTTGGTGTTTTGACTAGATTTTTCCCACCCATAGACTAATTGTTGGGAAGCCCGCCTCCTTGGGTTTAGATTGATGCATCTTTAGTTGTTTATTTTCTGTCATATTCAGTTTACTATGACTGTTATTTGCAGATTTATTTATAGTTATACAACACATTTTTTCTTTTTCTCTACACATGTATGGAATTAAAAATTAAAATTAACACACTTAACAAGCACACCCTAAGTTAAGAGTGCCTGGTTTACACCACCAGGCCAAGACTATAACATTGTAATCATTTGATTATGCACCTCTCTGCCCTTGTTTCGACCAAATGCACCTCCTTGTCCTTGTTGTTCTCTCTTCCTTATGTGATCCATGTATGTTCTTCCATCATTATTCTCCCAAGGAATTTATCCCGGAGACTTCTTGGCCTTCATCCTCAGTTTCCATTAGGAAGACATAATCCTCCGCGTAGGATTCAAGTTATTCCTCCACCTAGTCCCCATTCTGACTACGCTTCTAGTTCATTGGGTTCCCCTTCTGGTTCTATCCCCAGTTCTCCTCCTGTCACCTTCACCATGTCTGGTTCAAGAACTAATGCTAGTGGTAGCCTTAGCCCTAATGCCGGGAATACTACTAGTGGGACCGCAACAGGAACTATCACGGTTGCTCCCTTGCTCCCTTATATGGCAGGTGTCAATCTTCCTGATTTTAACCAGCTGATCAATGACCCCATACACCATGATCATGTTTGGCCTGCTATACCAACCAAGCTCCTTTCTGACATCCCCAAGTTTGAAAGTCTTGTTGGAGAAGATCCTACAAACCATGTTTGATCTTCCAATGTGGTGTTCGTCTAACTCCATCACCAATGGCTCTGTCTGTCTTCGGTTTTTCCAGCGTACGCTTACTGAAGAAGCTTCTAAGTGGTATGTTAACCAGGAATCCTCCTTTCATACTAATTTTTCGACTCTTGCCAAGGCTTTTCTATCTTACTTCTAGCTTCCCCTTCATTATGACAATGGTACCAAACTTTTTACCTCTTTCTTTCAATCATCTGTGACACGCCTATCCGATCATGTCCAAGAATGGCAGAGAAGAAAGAACCTATATTGAGCCCCTACCTTCGAAGACCGTGTCTACATGGACTAGTTTCTCAAATCCCTTTTTCCTGCTATTGGAAAATATGTCACATCTCATTTCCCTCAGACCAAAGAAGCTTCCCTCCATATTGTGTTGAAATATGAACTAATCTATGCACAATCTGGTTATGTTTATACCGTCTTACCTGATCTCTCTAGACCTAGTGGTACCAACGCACCCGGGGCATCCCATGTCATCGACAGTATCATTAGAGCCCTTTCTCATCCATACACTTATCCTCCCATGGGTTATGGTTTCCCTTAGAGAGGGGCCAGCTCCTCCAGCACTTTTCCCCCTCCCGGTAGCATGTATCCAGGATATGGCATGCCTCCTCCTTTTTCCCAACCTGTTTACCACAATGTTACTCAACCTCCTTATTATCTGTATCCATAGGCTGGTGCTCCAGCTCCTCTAGCATTAGCACCTTAGCCTCCCTTGCCTTCTCAACCCTTGCAACATCAGCCACCATCCCCCCAGGGGCAAGTGTATGCACAGAAGGGCATGACTAATACTCCTACTTCCAAAAAGAAGAATAAAGGAAACAAAAACCAATCTACCCCAGGTAATCTAGGACCCAATTCCATGGGAATACACCTAACACTGCTAACCAGCAACAGGGAACTCAGCCCAAGCAGAACAGGCCTGTTCGCACGAAAAAAACTTGTTCTTGTCGCAGTGTCTATGATCACTATACCCACGATTGTCCTCTTTTACCTCAGATGCAGCAGATGTGGGAAGCTCAAGAAGCATCCCAAGGACAGAAAGCCTCCCCTTAATTTCCTCCCCATGTTGCACCTATCCAACCAATTATGTTTACCAATCCTTTTCGAAAGCAAGGATTAGTGGCTACCCAACCCCCTAAAGGTCAAGCAGCTACTCAACCTCCTCAATCTGGTACCTCCGACTACCAGATTCTAATGATGAACTCTAACCAACCCACTACCATTGACCTCAACCTTTAGACTTAGTCTCATCAATACAATAAGCCTCCCGCTACGTCTACCTTCGAGCCCCCTTCTTCAGGTTCCACAAAACCTCTTTCAACAACCAATGGTCCTTTAATGATCTCTCAGCCTAAGGCGTAGGTTCATACCAAGATCCCCAAGGGACCATTACGCTGAAACACGGATTTTGGTAAAGCTACCCATTCGTATAGTATAGTAGATGATTTAGCACAATCCCCTGCTGCCATCTCAACGTTGGAACTCCTACAGTGGTGCCCTTCACAATGAAAATCTCTAATAACTACCATGGGCATTGTGGATCCTTCAGATGATCGTTGATCGTCTTCGATGTTGACTGGTCAGAACATCCCCCCCTTCCTGCTTCCGTCACCTTCCAATCCCTATCAAGATCTGGAATGCCAACGTCTCTCATTGTATCATTGACAAGGGGGCATCCACCTGTGTGATGTTTGATTTGGTTTGGAAGCAACTCAGATTTCCAGAGTTGGCCCCTTCTACTATCACCCTCCGATCGTGGGATGGCCACTCTTCCCAGCCCATAGGCCTGTTCCACAATTGTCCTATTACTCTTACAGACAAGACTGTTTGTGTTGACGTATAAGCCATTGATTCCCCCTTAGATTACAACATTCTATTAGGTCATAGCTACACTTATGCAATGTTTATTGTCCCATCTGTGGTTCACCATAACAAAATGGAAATATTGTCACCATTGACCAGTTGACGTATTATGAATTGAACTCTCAGACCTCCCCTGAGTCCATCATCTCTACGGTGGCCAATAAACAAATAGTCGAACCTTTGACCAGTGTCTCACTCGGAGTCTACAAAGACTCCTCTTTTCTTGGTTGTTTCCCTAGTCTTTCTCCTCTTGTATTTGATCCCAACTCTTCGAACGTTTGCATGTTGAAATCGTTCTGATCTGACATCAAGTGGCTCGCTTCGACTAGTCAGTAGCCCCGCCCCCTGCAACTTGCTCCTAGCACCTCGACTCAGCCTTTAGGACCCCCTCCTCAAGGCCCCTCATATACAAATGGTATCCATGATCGTATCTACCCTCCCGGCATGGTTCCTCTTGGCCTTAACCATCTTGGAGTTGTCCCGCCTGGCCATTACCCCTCCGGTCAGATATCGTTTCTAGCTCCCCCTCCTAGAGTATTTTCGGTATTTGTTATGGCTACCTTATCCCTTCCTAACATGACCCTGGGGATCCCAGTCTGGTACTTTGATCCCCCAGCCCCTAACCCGCCTATTCAACCCAAACCTTATCTTGCTTTGACCCTGGTTCAATCGGTCCCCATGATCCCTCCCTTTGCTTCCATGCCTCAACCACCTCAATAGGAACCTACTCCTGTTGTGACAGCTTCAAGTGAGGGGGGAAAAGCTCGCAAGGAGGCACCTAAAGACAAGGGTGCCCCGACAAGCCCTACTCCTCCTTAACCTCCAAAGCATACCCTCCCCATGTTCTTTGTGTGATGTTGTTGGTTATGCCACCAATAATTCTAGTAAATTGCCTGTATCAAGCCCATGGTCAACGAAGCATTTCCAGAGTCTGATATCCTAGAGGTTTATGTCATTATACCTGATTCAATCCCGAAAATCAAGTCTTTGGACACAAATCATCCTTGTGCTTTTTTTGATTTCCATGGCCACTATACTCACCTTTTTCCCCGCATTGAGGACTTTCGCACCTCTGAAGCGACAGTTCGCCAATTTGAGGCCAAGCGCAATGATTCCACCACTCCCTTATTTGCATGTTTTAATTTAACAGAACCAGAGGACACATCCACTCATATCAACATTCCCCTTCTTGATGTCAAGATGACGGATTCTTCGGCCACTGTCCACTACCTGTCATCATCTATGAGATCCACGGTGGAAGACCCCCCTGGGACTTCCCCTTATGATTCGCCTGACCTCCCTTCAGTGTTCACCTTGGGCTCAACATCAATGGATCCTTCATCTACTTGTTCTTTAGTCACCCTCCGTGATGATGCACATGTGAACCTTTCTTCTCATGATGATGAGTCATATAGCTTCGTCGCATCAGGTGGTTTTTCTTCCACCAATCACCTCATCTTTTATTACGATGACGACATTATAGAAGAAATCACCACCCCTGACTTTATCTATCTCCCCTTACATCGAAACCATACATTTGAACCACATAAACCTTATGGTCATTACATTGACACATAATTTTTTGGTAAGGGGGCACCCATATTTGAGAGTCCAGGAGAAGAAATTCTCCATAACCCTCATAGTGCATTTTGTTATGTCGACTCTGGTACCATCATTCTTCCCCATTTAGAAGAACCTCTAGAGTCCCATATCACTTCAGATCACTCTAGGGATGATCCCCCTCATCATTCCTTCCTCTTACATCAACAACCCAGTCCCCTAGACATTTTTTTTTACCAACCTGTGGGTTTTCTAGGATAGCACCAATTCATTATCTCCAAATCCACTCTTTGGGATAGTGACACTGTGTATGCCGACCTATAAAATTAGTCCATTTGCTTCATATATGCAGTGCCAAAGAGATTTTTAATCCTCCATTCCCTTTCTCGAACTATAGAACCATACCAAAAACAAATGGCGCACCACATCATAAAAATGTCCTTATATTCCCCTTTTCTAAATACATTTTGGCATGACCATAACATGCTTGGGGGAACCTATGCCCCTCAACCATAAAAATTCCAGCTCTCAGCCAAAAACATCACTGAAACCACCTTTCTTTGATAGGTCGCACTTTTCAAGTCATTTCCTGGGACAGGTCGCAGTTTTTTTCCCAATACCTGCTACCCAGGTCACAGAACAGACCCCAAAAAGTGCGACCTGGTCTGTTCCTGGGCTCAGGGTGCCTAATCTGAAACTTTAATCCCCTGAATTGAAATATTTTGGTTAGGCCTCTTACCTAAAACTGACGGATCTCGATTCCAACGGTCGGTTTGTTCGCTATGATCACTGCAAGATTTAGGGTCTTTTCTCCTCTCTACATTCACAATAGCTACACTTGCAAATGAATTAAATTGGAGATAAAATGCCTTGTTAAAAGAGAAACCCCAGATTTTTCTTTCGCCAACTATGACCAAACTGTAGCTCTGTTTGACAAACCATCAACACCATTGGAAAACTCTCACCGAGCTCTAAAATGGGTATCCTTTAGTTTTTTATGATTTGATACTTCATCTCAACACATTTTTTCCAAGAAGGGTCACTTCACCACTCCTCAAAATTGAATTACTTCACTTGCAACACTTGTACTTGGGGCACCACCTTGCCTTCATACTTTTCCATGATCGTGTCGATTTTCTTCATGAGTTTCCATCTTATACTCATCTTTTATATAGCAGAGAGTCAAGACCATGTAATAAGGATAATCTTAGCAGAACCGGGCTCTCATACTATTTCTTTACAGATGGGAAAATTAGATTTAAATGGTACCAAATACTTCAGAATCTCAACGCTGAAGGAGCTATAATGAACAGGCAAGATGTTAAGCTCCAACATAAATGCATAAGACAATTCCAAGATAGTTCGCTGTAAAAAGGGTTGGATTCTCAATACTTCACAGAGAATGATGATTGAAGGACGTCTACTGAACACATAGAATAAAGGGAATATTAACTGTTATTAAGACAATATTCAGAAACATATGCTAACATGTGGCGGGCTTAAGAAATTAAGAATCCACACACGATATCAGCATTTGTAAATAACACCTCATAGCAGCCAATATAGTAGAAATGCGGATGAATCGAAAACGGGACAGCATATTAAACCTGAGCCATATTTAAAGTGCCAGGAAGCCTATGATGTAAGTATAAACGAGGATAAATTTATATCGGAAGAAACAGGCTACGCGCATTCCAGAATGTAATACCAGATATATGGATGTAAGCAAAATGAACGACTACACTACAACACACAAGAGAGAATTACACACTGTAAAGAACCAAAACCAGAATCCTTATCAAAGACAAAACTCCTTTTCATTGAGGCCCTACGGGCTCTTTGCATTCATATTAGAAATTTCACAAAAATTGCATACAACAAGCTCTTACACAGTCAATTCTTCAGACAATTTGGAACCTCTTTTTCTCATTGGATTTACCTTATATAGGCTTCTTTCCATCTCAGCGAGAAGATATTTTTTGGAAAAATATCTTCTTCGCATAAACAAAATTTGTTAAATGTCATTTTCAAAACGGAAAAATTCATGATGAGGAATCAAGCCTCCCATCATGTATAATCAGGCCCTCGGCCGTTTTAAAAAAAAACATAAACTTAAACAACAGTCTGGTAAAAAAGTAAAATGCAGGAGTGGGGAGAACAACCCACTCAAAACTTAAAAGAAACTAACTGAGTAAAAGTAAAATAGGCTGTTAAGGCCGAATCATGAGTTGACCAAGAATCACAGGTGCGGCTGAGTGGAGGCAGTTGCTGATTCTGGTGGGGGCACGTTTGCAGATGAGCTGGCATACTGGCTTGTAAACTGCGTGCACCTCTGCTGACTGTCCGCTGCTAGTTCGGGCATTGCTGAGAACCCCTCCACTTCGACAAAGGCCTCAGTGAGGGCGTGGAAACCTACCCTAGTAGGAAGCTTGTGTTTAATCAAGTGGAGAAGGTTGAACTCTTTTCGCAGGGATGAAACATTCTTGTCGGCTTTGAGCTGAGCTTCTTTACCTGTCTGAAGGTCAGTCCGGTCTCTTTCTTCTTGCAAGCGTGTTGTGTATTGGGCCAAAGGCAAGAGCACGGCAGAGGTGGTCGGGTCCCAGCAGGAAGGGAGTCCAGATGTCATAATTTCGCACCATACCTCGTCGAACCGTCCAGCGTTGGCGACCACCTGTTGGAGAGCCCTTGAAGCTGTGACCCGGGCCATCTCTTTGTTGATAATTTTGTGACAATCAATAGCCTCAGTGAATCGGCTAGGAATGTCGTGCTTCTCCATGTCGTCTAATCCCAGCTCATTGAGGAATGAAATGTACTCTTTGGCATGTTGGGCCCTATTAGACAGATCAAGGTCTGCCTCCTGCAGTTTCCTACTGAGGTATGGTATAGCAGACTTATGCTCCCCCATCGTCCTTAGGAAGCCCCATTGCTCAGTCACAGCCAAGATTATATCAGAAAAAATTATGCTCCTAGCCTCAAGAAGGGTGATATTTCCTTTTGCACGGCTTTTCATGTTGGCAATAGTTTTATGTTGATCTACCATCATCTTCTTTTCCTGCTCTATTTCTCTCTGCAACCCTTCGACTATTCTGGTTTTCTCGGCCAAAGAGTTTTCCAGGTTCGTGATCCTCTGCCTTGTTGTAGACGCTTGCTTTTCCAATATCTCAATCTCAGCTCTTGCTATGGACAATTTATCAGACAACGAGCTAGTTCCACTTGACACCACAGTTGGCTGGCAACTGTGTGAGTCCCATCTAGCTTGTAGCTTTGTTGCTTTATTCTGTAACACGTTGATTGTTCCGGCCATCTTTTCTTTCTCCTCCCTTTCTTTTGATAGTTTGGCAGATAGTTCTTCTTTCTGTTGCTCCACCTGTACCAGTTCAGCCATCTGGACATGGTGAGCGGCTGGTATACGGGCCTCACTTTTTTCCGATGCAACTTCCTTCTGCAGCTGTTCAATGAGAGCTGCCTGTGTATTTGTTCCCCCCGTATCTTTTCTCTTGATTAGGTCTTGGAGGACACGCACCTGATTTGCTCTGGCGCGGCAGATAACTTGTTCGGCTGTCAGGGTAGCCCTCAACTGGTCATGTTTCTATTCTAATTTCTTCAGCGCGAGGGTGACCTGCATCAGTTTATCTTTCATCATATCGCAGACCGTCTGGAACAGGTCAAACATGTCATTGGATGGTACCTTCTTCATGTCGATGGAAAACTCGAGCACCCAATAGCTAGGGACATTAGAATTAGGATCCAGGATAGCTTCTGCCATAGACAATACCAGGCTTTCGGTTTCCGCGTTGATGGAGGCGGAGAGCCTAGTATGATACTTCTCAACATATCCCCCCAGCTCAGCTTTGTACTTGTCGCGGATCGCTTTATTCACCTGATCCCTTTCAATTGCCCTGGGCGAAGTATGCTCTATGATAGCTTGCGTGACCTCCGTGAAATCAGAAGAAGTGGTACTGTCTCTTAGCACCGTTATCCCGGCCTTGCCTTTATCCAATTTACCATACACCGTGAAGGGTTCCAGCAGTTGCTCCTCCCCTATGACTTCTACCTCACTGGAGGATGTTCTTTGTCTTTTGGGAGGGGGCGCTGCCCCTGAAGTACCTGCTTCTTCTCCTCCTTCTCCACCTGTGCCTCTATCGACATTCTCTTCCTCCCCTGTAGCAGATGAATCTGTCTCCATCTGCGCAAACAAGGGCCAAATTTCGAGGTTAGCCCTCCATTCCATAAATGGCCTCGGCTCATGCATGTAAGGTGCAGACCTGTTCCTTTTCCTTTTGTTCGAGATAATTTCTCGAGGGTCATAAGCCCAACTTTTTCCCAGCCTTAGGTCTATACCTTGCAGCATTTTCTCAACGATCGGGAGGGCATGTCTCGAGTTTACCACGAAGGGGACGATTTCAATGGGAAGCCTTAGGATGTAGCCCTTCTTGGCAAGAACAAAATGGAGCTGATCGGCCTTGAGGGCTTGCCTTATGTATTCAAGTGCATAAACTCGTCGGGAAGGGAACACTGGTAGCCGGTAGGGGGCAACTTCGGCTCCATAGACCCGAATTTCGGTGTAGTCCTCGAATAGAAACCAATCTCCGGTACTCTGGGATTTTCTGGCTTGCAGCCAGCCTTTCATTTCTGGAAAGACCCTAGGGGAAGGCAAGTCATGAATGATGGTATAGGCAATAGACATAAAACTATTCACAAAACTGGAGTAACCCTCCCCCTTAGGTAATTGACGCACAGAGAAATTCCAGTCAAAGACTGGTCTGGGTTGGGAATTCCCAAGATAAACTTTGTCTAACCCCAAGCCCTCAAACTTATCGACGTGCTGGTACAAGAAGAGATAAAAACCCATTGAACAGAAACGGAACTGACGAGTTTGTGGAAGCTTCTAGAATTGGGTTCGAAGGGTTGAGGAGAGGAAACCCGGAATATCTAAAACTACCCCTTTTTGGGACATGAGCCATAAAAAATTAACGCACACCGTGGAAATGTCTTCTGGACTCCCTACCCCCAAAAGGCCAGCAATCAGAGAGAGAATGGGCTGAACCTCTTCAACGAACAGACTTTATGGGAACGGCTCTACGGCGAGAAGAGAAGCAGCCTGGTCGACGATTATAGAGGACATGAAGGCTCGCCAGGTCTCCCGTGGCTGTTTGATAAACTGGGCTGCCAAGGTCGTGTCCTTCAAACTAACATATGTGGTGTTGGTAGGGAAGCAGAGGGCTTGCTTGATAACATCGGGAGAAAGGGAAAGAACCCTGTTCCCCTGAGGGGAAGTGAAGGTGCCCCGATGCTCGTCGAAAACATCTCTGAGCCAGGTGATGAAATCAACCACATAATGAACTTGAGGGGAAATTTGATGGTATAGGCCCGACACGACTACCCGGTAACGGTCTGTGTTCTTAAGATGGCGACTGAAAAGCAAGGTTTTAATGCTGCGGATGTCGAATGGGTATTTAGGGTCACAGATACTCGCTTGCAAGTCAAGGAGAGGATAGAAACCGGGGGGATTCCTAGATTCACGGACCTGGGGGGTTTCTGGTTCACTCTTCTTTGGCGTTACCCTTCCCATGGCCGACATTAAAAATTTTGAAAAAGTGAAAGGAAAACAGAGGGAGAATGAATAATGGAATACCTAAACGGAAGGTAAGTCTGCACGGGAAAGCGACGCAGGGAACTCTGACAATGATTGGGTAGACCAGGTGCTCTTTCCTACTTGGTATATGCCATGGACGGGAACCTGCGACCTTTTACTGGAGTGAAATACGGAGGGAATGTTATCTCTGGACTGGGTAATTTGAGGTAAAAAAGACGGATAGATAAAATGAGTGAAGGCAAGTGTCCTAAGGACACTGACAGTGAGGCACGCGGCGCATAAGGATTGGGAGTGTCAGGGTGCATGTGGGCGCCTCGTGCCCGGTTTAATACTGGTACGGGTCTCAGTACCATCTGACCTAAAGGACTTTACCTTACCTTTTTACCGTATGCGTTGTATAACACCTGAAACATATGAGCCCTTACGTAGATTAAATACATAACCTACCCATCGTGAGGGTCCACCTTTCAATCTGCCACGTCACCACCATGCGGCAAACTTCTGCCACCTCCTTCTAACATTTAGTCCCATCTATGCCATGCGTTCACAATTTCGCGGGGGTACGGGGCTCTTCCCTCCCTCGTTTCTCGACCCCCTCGGAATTTCCCTCGTACATCTTTACGTGGCGGCATTTTCTTTCAATACATAGGTTTTGCATTTAGTGCCACGTTCCGTGGCCTTTTATATTTCCTGTTAGCCTTTTGACTTTACGCTCCATCCTTTTTGTGTTAATTCCCCATCGGCTTTAACGCACATGGCTTTCCTTACCTTGTCTCCTTTCGACCCACTTTTGAAATATTCCGCCCTTCGATACGAAGTTTAATACATGACTTGTCCACCTTTTAATACACCAACGATTAATGTTAAAGGTTGAACAACATTGGCTCCACCTGGGGATGGCACGTTCGTCCCCGAACGTGTCGGGAACTACGTAGACCGCCTGTTTATCTTCTGTGAACGCCACCTCTCCAGCACTTACGACTTCTCCCTGGACGAATCATCATGACTCATGCATTACTCTATTCAAAAATGAAAACAGCAACTAATGTACAATATAATACAATCAGGCTTTGTCAGCCTGCTTCAGAACTGAAAATATGGTTTGAGGAACTGCCCATTTACAGGGGTGTCGAGCAGATCTCCCTGCAAATTCTCCAGCTTACAAGTATTGTTGCCACCTTCCTCTGCAATTTTGAAAGGGCTGAACCAGAGAGGGTCGAACTTACCATGCTTTCCTTTATCAGCCCTTCGAACATCCCACCTGAGCACTAGATCCCCTACCTGCAAACTTCTGTCTTTAGCACGTTGATCGAATAGCTCTTTCATCTTCTCCTGGTACTCTACTAGCTTTTGGTTTACCTGATTGCGAGTTTCTTTGAGCTCTACCAGTTGATTAATTCTCCTTATAACATCATCAGGTTCCTCCTGGCTCTCCTGCATAAATCAAGCCACTGGCAAGGCCAGCTGTATAGGGAAGACAACTGCTCGTCCATATACCAACTCGTATGGATATTTCCCAGTTGCTCTTTTGCTGGTAATTCTGTTTGCCCACAGAGCGAACTTCAGCTGAGAATCCCAATTCTTCTGGTTCTCGTTGATAGTCTTCTTTAGTGCTCGGACCAGAGTTTTGTTTGAGGACTCTGCGAGGCCATTTCCTTGGGGGTAGTAAGCTGTAGAGTGACCCAACGAAATATTATATTGCTGGCATAAATTCACAAATTTTGTAGATTTGAAAGCTTGCGCATTGTCAGTGATTATTCTAGCAGGGCAGCCAAACCTGGATATAATATTCTCTTCCATAAATTTCATTATAACTGTGTATGTAGCATTTCTTGCAGGTATGGCTTCTACCCACTTCGTGAAATAATCCGTGGTAGTCAGGATCCATCTATGCTGGCCACTTGAGGGTGGGTGAATTTTTCCTATAAAATCAATTCCCCACTGTTTGAAGGGTTCGTCTACATGGACATGAATCAAAGGCAGAGTTGCGAGTTTCTATTTTTCTGCAAATTTCTGGCATTTATCACATGCCCTGACCCAAGTGAAGACATCTCCAAACAATTTTGGCCAGTAGAAACCAGCCTTCAGGATCTTGTGAGTAGTAGCCCTCAAACTGTAATGGCGCCCACATATACCTTCATGGAACTCTGCTATAATACTTCCCACCTCTTCCTCGGTCAGACATAAGAGTAGGATGCCTGAGGGATCTCTCCAGTACAGCCGGCCATTTGCAACCATATACTTCTGTGACTTCAACCTCACTGCCCTCTATTTAGCCTTCTCGCAGCTAGGTGGACAGCTTAGTGTTAGGAGGTACTCCACTATTTCCTTGTACCACTGGCTGGTGAGGTATTTCATCTGTATCTTCTGGGAGGCTATCTCCACTCCCTGTGGTTTTTCTTTTTCCCCAGAAACTTCGTTTGCTGTCATAGACAGATTGATACCCAAGGCCTGGCAATTTGACTCAGATAGGATCTTGGCTAGACCTTGCCCCTTGATTAATTTGGTAGGACGAATATCTAACTCATATTCCTGTATCTTGGCTATCCATTTTCCTTTTTTTCCCTCACTGTCTCCTTGGATGAGAATGTCCTTAACAGCTGCTGTAGGAACAAACGAAGTGATATGGGACTGTAAAACATACATTCGGAAAGCCTTGAGGGATTTCACCAGAGCATAGGCTTGCTTCTCCAATATGTTATATTTGAGCTCGGCATCACGCAGTACTTGGCTGAAGAATGCGATTGGCTGCTCATAGCCTTCCTCGTTTTTCTGCAACAGAACTCCAGCCACTGTGTGGGGTGACGCAAAAGAAAAAATCATAAAAGTTTTGGAATAATCGGGCCTGGCCAATACAGGGGCTTCAGCAAATGCATTTTTTATTCTAGTAAAGGCCTCTCTTGATTCTGATGACCACTTCACTTCATTGTTCTTTTTTAACATGTCGGTGATGTGCCTAACTATCTCAGCATAGTTAGGGATGAACCTCCTCAGAAAGTTTATTCGGCCTAAAAATACTTGAATTTCCTTTTTTTTTCTGGGCAGGGCGATGCCATTTATAACTTCAACTCTTTTAGGGTCTATCTTCACTCCATCTTTGGTTACAATGTGCCCCAAGAGCTTGCCCTCTTCTAGTGCAAACAGGGACTTCTGTGGGTTAAGGGAGAGACCATACTTTCTACACTTCTCAAAGGTTCTGCGCAGGTGTTCTATGTGCTCTACATCATTCTTTGAGAATACAGTAATGTTGTCTAGATATACCACCACAAACTGGTCCTGCTCTCTAATAAAAGCAATATCCATGGCCCTCTGAAAAGTGGCCCCTGTGTTGATCAGCCCAAAAGGCATTCTGGCATACATGAACGCTCCCCATGGAGTGGTGAAGGCCGTCTTCTTTTGATCTTCTGGTAATACTGCCACCTGATTGTAGCCCGAGAACCCATCCATCATGGACATCTGGGAAGCTCCAACCACTTTCTGCAAGATATGGTCCATTTTAGGCAACGGGTAATTATCCTTTAGGGATGCCCTGTTCAGGTTCCTGAAATCAACACCTAACCTTATTTCTCCATTCTTCTTTTGCACCGGATCCAGGGGATTAATCTGTCTGAGTTTTTGCTTATGTGGTTTTGCATCTCCCTTCAGTGGAATCTTATGCTGCATAATGCTGACATCAAAAGTTTTTAGGTCTTGATATGACTAGGAAAACACATCTCTGTAGGCCTGAAATACCTTTTGATACAATTGTTTGTATTCCTCCGGGACCTTCTTGGACAGATTCACAATTTTTGGATCCTCTTTAGTGCCCAGATTGAGGTCTTCAACCTGGTTTTCTGCCACAACTTTGTTTGGCTGTAAAGGAACATCATTTTTGTTAAACAGCCTCTCTAAAGGCACTAGCCCTCGGGGAATGACATTCCCTTTCAACTGCAAAAATTTGTGGCCGGCTATTCTCTCTTCCATCTTATCTTCTCGAAAGTCTCCAGTCTCTTCCTCACAACTGTCAATCTCCATGTTGGAAAACTCCCCAACAGTTTCTAGGAATCTCTTCACCTGCTCCTCATCTTCAAACACTTGCCAGTGCTTGATGTTATCTGGGATTGAATGTTGATACCTTACTTCGATTTCATATCTCAGAAGAGGGTTCTGAGGTGGGCGGAAGGTACTAGCAGCCACTGCCAGGGAATCTTCCATCATGTTCTATTCTCGGGGCATGAATTGAATGTTGAATGCCAAGAAGGAGTTCTCTACAAGATCCCAAACTTTATTTCTATAGGCCTTTAGCCTAGGATATTTGGCTTGGCACTGACTTCTCACTTGTCTGACTACCAATTCCGAGTCTCCCAGCACCTTTAGATTTTGTATGTTCATACTCCTTGCTGTCTGCAGCCCCAATATGAGTGCTTCATATTCAGCCACATTTTTTGTGGCCTCATACTCCAGCTTGAAGGATAAGGGGACCCATTGACCCATAGGTGAAATTAGCAATACTCCAGCCCCATTTCCTTTTCTGGAATTTGCCCCATCAAAATGGAGTGTCCAGATTTCAGATCCATAGTCCTGCACTGATGATTCAGCCTTTATCTGGCAGAATGAGGGCTCATGGGCATATTCTTGATCTTCTTCCAACATCAAACACGAGAAATCCCCATCTCGGCTGTAGATTGGGGAATTAACTGAATCACCTTCCTTGGTGACTGTTTTGAAAAATCTGGTTTCTTGATACAATCTCCTCTCTTGGCCACCAAAGACAGGGATAGTGGCATAGGTCAGGTCCAGCTTAATTGATCCTCCAATTCTGGTTCCCCAAGACCTTGACAGTAGCATACCGAAGCGGGCTGGGATGTCAGCCACTACAATATCCATCACCACACTTTTGGCAGGGATCTGAGCCAGATTAACTGCCAGATCTTTAATCATGCCCTAACATTTCACTCTTTTGGAGTCAAAAGAATAGAGGTATTTATATGGGCAAGTGATTTGGAGTCCCAATTTATCCATGATAGATAGGGGCATGAGGTTGTGAGATGCTCCTGAGTCTAACATACAATTATGCAACAATAGATCATGGATCACTAAAGACACATAAAAGGGAGGTGTGGAGGGATCTAACTCTTCAACGTGTGGACCGAACACTACCATAGGTCTTTCCTCTTGCAGGTTAAGACTATCTGGAATGTGTGATGCATTAGGAGGAGAGATGAAGGGAGTGACCTGTGACTGATAAGCAGGTTATTTCAATAACTCAGACAGAGGAACTGGTATTTTTACTTTTTCAAGCTCTTTTTGTAAACAGAAGACAAATGAAGGCTTATCTACTGACACTTCTTTTTCTTTTGACTCTTTACTTTGCGGGGGAGGCTTAACTTATTTTACGGTGGGCTTATCATTAGGGGATACAACTACTTGTGAAGACGAAGGAATTTGATTATCAGATTGCAGAGATTGGTTAAGGGGCCTCTTACCTTTTTCTGGGGGTTTTTGAGTATTGACCTCCTTCTGTGCAGGTGCTGACTTTTGGGGTGTGTCCTCCTCTTCATCTTGAGTGCGGGTTCTATTTCTGGAGGACCTGAGGCCATATTTTCTATTGAACTGGGCTTGCATGAAGTCAACAAACTATTTACAGTAATCATCAATCTCGGGCTCTTCAGTATCCACATTGTTCTTCATTTCTGAGTGAGCTTGTAGTTCCCCCTCCTCACTTTCATGTACAGGACATTCTATGTCATCACTTTCTGAGAAGACAGGGCATGCCTCCTCTTGTTCATAGGTAGGATCTTCAGGAGAAGCCTCCACTTGCCCCTCCAAGTATAGAGGATGCGGTTCCTGATCTTGTTGCTCCTTCTGTCCTCTCTGCAGTATCTGCAAGGGTGGTTTCTTGTATTGAGGATTAAATCCCCTGTTTGGAGCATTCTGGAAATTCTTTGGGGGTGAATTCTTGGCCTCCATCTAAAGCTTGACCAGCTTACTTGAGAGATTCTTGATCATTCTATTCATTTCCTCAATCTTGTCATTGGCCAAATCTCTGTCTTGGCCTGAGGTGGATACTTCCTCTTTTCCCCTCCTTCTGACATCGTGTTCTTGTTTCCCTTTGGACTTGCCAGTAGAGACAAAATTTGCTTCTATCTCCAGTGCGTCCATCTGTGCATCATCCAGAGTGGCTGGCTTTCTCTCTCTCAATGAGAAACTGAATTTAGAATCAAATTCTGCCACAAAAACGACCTTGGCAGCGGTCTGGTGAGGCTTCATCTCGGCGGGGAGACTCAGGTACAATTTGTTAAATCTTCTGATAAACTCTGACACCCCTTCGTTATGTTTCTTTTTCAAAGTGTTAAATTTGGTAAGGACATTACCATGATCTTTATTTTCCCCCCACTTTTTGATGAAAGCGTCCTCCATTCCCTCCCATGTGTTGATAGAACGAGCTCCAAGTGTCTTGAACCACTTTCTAGCTTCTCCGTCCAAGGATTGCACGAATAGCCTTAGAACCATGTCCAGATGCTCCACATTAAAATTCTCTGCGAAAGAGCAGAAAACTTCGACATGTTTCTGGGCTTCAATCTCATTCTCACCGCTGAATCTGGGCAGAATCTTTAAATAATCTTGCGACATGTCATTTAGTACTGCAGGTAGCTCCAAAGGAGCGTATCTGTTTTTCAGGAAGCCAGGGACATTAGCCATTGGAGGAGGTGGAGGTAGTACGAGAATCTGAGCTGTAGGGGGAGGAGGAGAAGGTGGAAGTGAAGTATGGATAATGATGGGGATGTAGTGAACAGCGGCTACTTCGGTAACTTCCTTAATCTCCTCAACTTCAGGGGTAGGGTGGAAAGAGTAATGCAGAGTATAACTAGACTTAGCTTCGTCTTTGATATGGATGCCTCCCCGAGGTGGGCTCTCTGAATAGTAACCAGTATCTCCTATGATGGGGTTAGGGCCTTGTATTTGGGCGATTTGAGAGGAAGAGGATGGAAGATATGGAAAGTTTTATAGGGAGAATTTCGGGATCTCGGTATGAACTGACTGCCTTTCCCTCCAGCCTCTTCTGTGTAGGATTCTTTCCGGGTCAGACACGGATGGTGTCTTTGGCTGAGACGTATCTAACCTTAGGTGTGGCTTGCAAGGAGCCAGGACTGCAAAAAGATTTAATTGAAAAATGATCGTGGAGTCGCCAAGGTGAGGGGTACACAACTCTCAACTCTTTGTGCTCACCTAATTGAAGAGTGGATGGATTTTTTCGAGGCCCAGGGATTTAAATTTCTTCAACTTCGTCCCCGGAAATGGCGCCAAAAATATGTTGTAGATCCTAGAGACAGCCTAGAGTTGCCATAGACCAGTGCCTAGGACATCTTATATAGCAGAGAGTCAAGACCATGTAATAAGGATAATCTCAGCAGAACCAGGCTCTCATACTATTTCTTTGCAGATGGGAAAATTATATTTAAATGGTACCAAATACTTCAGAAGCTCAACGCTGAAGGAACAATAATGAAGAGGCAAGATGTTAAGCTCCAACATAAATGCATAAGACAATTTCAAGATAGTTCGCTGTAAAAAGGGCTGGATTCTCAATACTTCACAGAGAATGATGATTGAAGGACCTCTACTGAATACGTAGAAGAAAGAGGATATTAACTGTTATAAAGACAATATTCAGAAACATATGCTAACATGTGGTGGCCTTAAGTAATTAAGAATCCACACACGATAACAGCATTTGTAAATAACACCTCATAGCAGCCAATATAGTAGAAATGTGGATGAATCGAAAATGGGACAGCATATTACACTTGAGCCATATTTAAAGTGCCAGGAAGCCTATGATGTAAGTATCAACAAGGATAAATTTATATCAGAAGCAACAGGCTACTTGCATTCCAGAATGTAATACCAGATATATGGATGTAAGAAAAATGAACGACTACACTACAACACACAAGAGAGAATTACACATTGTAAAGAACCAAAACGAGAATCCTTATCAAAGACAAAACTCCTTTTCATTGAGACCCTACGGGCTCTTTGCATTCATATTAGAACTTTCACAAAAATTGCATACAAGAAGATCTTACACAGTCAATTCTTCAGAAAATTTGGAACCTGCCTTTCTCATTGGATTTACCTTATATAGGCTTCCTTCCATCTCAGCGAGAAGATATTTTTTGGAAAAATATCTTCTTCACATAAACAAAATTTGCTAACTGTCATTTTCAAAACAGCAAAATTCATGATGAGGAATCAAGCCTCCCATCATGTATAGTCTGGCCCTTGGCCGCTTTTAAAAAAAAGAAAATTAAACAACAGTTTGGTGCAAAAGTAAAATGCAGGAGTGGGGAAAACAGCCCACTCAAAACTTAAAAGAAACTAACTAAATAAAAAGTAAAATAGGTCGTTAAGGCCGAATCATGAGTTGACAAAGAATCACAGGTGAGGCAGAGTGGAGGCAGTTGCAGATTCTGGTGGGGGCACGTTTGCGGATGAACTGGCATGCTGGCTCATAAACTGCGTGCACCTCTGCTGATTGTCCGCGGCTGGCTCGGGCATTGCTGAGAACCCCTCCACCTCAACAAAGGCCTCAGTGAGGGCGTGGAAACCTGCCCCAGTAGGAAGCTTGTGTTTAATCAAGTGGAGGAGGTTGAACTCTTTTCGCAGGGATGAAACAATCGTGTCGGCTTTGAGCTGAGCTGCTTTACCCATCTAAAGGTCAGTCTGGTCCCTTTCTTCTTGCAAGCGTGCTGTGTATTGGGCCAAAGGCAAGAGCACGGCAGGGGTGGTCGGGTCCCAGCAGGAAGGGAGTCCAGATGTCATAATTTCGCCCCATACCTCGTCGAACCGTCCAACGTTGGCGACCACCTATTGGAGAGCCCTTGAAGCTGTGACCCGGGCTATCTCTTTGTTGATAATTTTGCGACACTCAATAGCCTCAGTGAATCAGCAAGGAATGTCGTGCTTCTCCATGTCGTCTGATCCTAGCTCGTTGAGGAATGAAATGTACTCTTTGGCATGTTGGGCCCTGTTAGATAGATCAAGGTCTGCCTCCTGCAGTTTCCTACTGAGGTATGGTATAGCAGACTTATGCTCCCCCATCTTCCTTAGGAAGCCCCATTGCTCAGTCACAGCCGAGATTATATCAGACCAGATTATGCTCCTAGCCTCAAGAAGGGTGAGATTTCCTTTTTCACAGCTTTTCATGTCGGCAATAGTTTTCTGTTGATCTTTCGTCATCTTCTTTTTCTGCTCTATTTCTCTCTGCAACCCTTCGACTATTCTGGTTTTCTCAACCAGAGAGTTTTCCAGATTCGTGATCCTCTGCCTTGCTGTAGACGCTTGCTTTTCCAATATCTCAATCTCAGCTCTTGCTGCGGACAATTTCTCAAACAACGAGCTAGTTCCACTTGACACCAGAGTTGGCTGGCAGCTGTGTGAGTCCCATCTAGCTTGTAGCTCTGTTGCTTTATTCTATAACACGTTGATTGTTCCGGCCATATTTTCTTTCTCTTCCCTTTCTTTTGATAGCTTGGCAGACAGTTCTGCTTTCTGTTGCTCCACCTGTACCAGTTCAGCCGTTTGGACATGGTGAGCGGCTGGTATACGGGCCTGACTTTTTGCCGATGCAACTTCCTTCTGCAGCTGTTCAATGAGAGCTGCCTGTGTATTTGTTCCCCCCGTATCTTTGCTCTTGATCAGGTCTTGGAGGACACGCACCTGATTTTCTCTGGCACGGTAGCTAACTTGTTCGGCTGTCAGGGTAGCCCTCAACTGGTCATGTTTCTGTTCTAATTTCTTCAGCACGAGGGTGACCTGCATCATTTTATCTTTCATCATATCACAGATGGTCTGGAACAGGTCGCACATGTCGTTGGCTGGTACCTTCTTCATGTCGATGGAAAACTCGAGCACCCAATAGCTAGGGACATCAGAATTAGGATCCAGGATAGCTTCTGCCATAGACAATACCAGGCTTTCGGTGTCCGCGTTGATGGAGGCGGAGAGCCTGGTATGATACTTCTCAACATATCCCCCCAGCTCAGCTTTGTACTTGTCGTGGATCGCTTTATTCGCCTGATCCCTTTCAATTGCCCTGGGCGAAGTATGCTCTATGATAGCCTGCGTGACCTCTGTGAAATTAGAAGAAGTGGTACTGTCTCTTAGCACCGTTATCCCGGCCTTGCCTTTATCCAATTTACCATACACCGTGAAGGGTTCCAGCAGTTGCTCCTCCCCTATGACTTCTGCCTCAATGGAGGTTGTTCTTTGTCTTTTGCGAGGGGGCGCTGCCCCTGAAGTACCTGCTTCTTCTCCTCCTTCTCCACCTGTGCCTCTATCGACATTCTCTTCCTCCCCTGTAGCAGATGAATCTGTCTCCATCTGCGCAAACAAGGGCCAAATTTCGAGGTTAGCCCTCCATTCCATAAATGGCCTCGGCTCATGCATGTAGGGTGCAGACCTGTTCCTTTTCCTTTTGTTCGAGATAATTTCTCAAGGGTCATAAGCCCAAATTTTTCCCAGCCTTAGGTCCAGACCTTGTAGCATTTTCTCAACGATCGGGAGGGCATGTCTCGAGTTTACCACGAAGGGGCCGATTTCAATGGGAAGCCTTAGGATGTAGCCCTTCTTGGAAGGAACAAAATGGAACTGATCGGCCTTGAGGGCTTGCCTGATGTATTCGAGTGCATAAACTCGTCAGACAGGGAACACTGGTAGCCGGTAGGGGGCAACTTCGGCTCCATAGACCCGAATTTCGGTGTAGTCCTCGAATAGAAACCAATCTCCGGTACTCTAGGATTTTCCGGCTTGCAGCCAGCCTTTCATTTATGGAAAGACCCTAGGGGAAGGCGAGTCATGAATGATGGTATAGGCAATAGAAAATAAACTATTCACAAAACTAGAGTAACCCTCCCCCTTAGGTAATTGACGCACAGAGAAATTCCAGTCGAAGACTGGTCTGGGTTGGGAATTCTCAAGATAAACTTTGTCTAACCCCAAGCCCTCAAACTTATCGGCGTACTGGTACAAGAAGAGATAAAAAACCATTGAACAAAAACGGAACTGACGGGTTTGTGGAAGCTCCTGGAATTGGGTTCGAAGGGTTGAGGAGAGGAAACCCGGAATATCTAAAACTACCCCTTTTTGGGACATGAGCCATAAAAAATGAACGCACACCGTGCAAATGTATTCCGGACTCCCTACCCCCAAAAGGCCAGCAATCAGAGAGAGAATGGGTCGAACCTCTTCAACGAACAGACTTAATGGGAACGGCTCTACGGCGGGAAGAGAAGTAGCCTGGTCGATGGTTATAGAGGAAATGAAGGCTCGTCGGGCCTCCCGTGGTCGTTTGATAAACTGGGCTGCCAAGGCCGTGTCCTTGAAACTAACATATGTGGCGCTGGTAGGGAAGCGGAGGGCTTGCTTGATAACATTGGGAGAAAGCGAAAGAACCCTGTTCCCCTGAGGGGAAGTGAAGGTGCCCCGATGCTCATCGAAAACATCTCTGAGCCAGGTGATGAAATCAACCACAGAATGACCTTGATGGGCAATTTTATGGCATAGGCCCGACACGACTACCCGGTAACGGTCTGTGTTCTTAAGATGGCGACTGAAAAGCAAGGGTTTAATGCTGCGGATGTCGAATGGGTATTTAGGGTCATAGATACCCGCTTGCAAGTCAAGGAGAGGATCGAAACCGGGGGGATTCCTAGATTCACGGACCTAGGGGGTTTCTAGTTCACTCTTCTTTGGCGTTACCCTTCCCATGGCCGACATTCAAAAATTTGAAAAAGCGAAAGGAAAACAGAGGGAGAATGAATAATGGAATACCTGAATGGAAGGTAAGTCTGCTCGGGAAAGCGACGCAGGGAACTTTGACAATGATTGGGTAGACCAGGTGCTCTTTCCTACTTGGTATATGCCATGGACGAGAACCTGCGACCTTTTACTAGAGTGCAATACGGAGGGACTGTTATCTCTGGACTGGGTAATTTGAGGTAAAAAAGACGGATAGATAAAACAAGTGAAGGCAAGTGTCCTAAGGACACTGACAGTGAGGCACGCGGCGCATAAGGATTGGGAGTGTCAGGGTGCAGGTGGGCGCCTCGTGCCGGGTTTAATACTAGTATGGGTCTCAGTACCAGCTCACCTAAAGGACTTTACCTTACCTTTTTACCGTATGCGTTGTATAACACCTGAAACATATGAGCCCTTACGTAGATTAAATACATAACCTACCCATCGTGAGGGTCAACCTTTCGATCCGCCACGTCACCACCACACGGCAAACTCCTGCCACCTCCTTCTAACATTTAGTCCCATCTATGCCATGCGTTCACAATTTCACGGGGGTACGGGGCTCTTCCCTCCCTCGCTGCTCGACCCCCTCGGAATTTCCCTCGTGCATCTTTACGTGGCAAAATTTTCTTTCAATACATAGGTTTTGTGTTTAGTGCCGTGTTCCGTGGCCTTTTATATTTCCTGTTAGCCTTTTGGCTTTACGCTCCATCCTTTTTGTGTTAATTCTCCATCGGCTTTAACGCATGTGGCTTTCCTTACCTTGTCTCCTTTCGACCCACTTTTGAAATATTCTGCCCTTTGATACAAAGTTTAATACATGACTTGTCCACCTTTTAATACACCAACGATTAATGTTAAAGGTTGAACAACAGTCCCCACTGGACCTTTTCTGTGTGGCAGCATCATTCCGTCACCCTTTTTTAGAGCATCTGAGTTGAGTCATCATCGCATCCAAGGAGTCTATCCCGATTTCCTTCGTATCCAATTATAGTCCTCCATCCTTCATTTCTTTATTCCTCTCTCATGTCACACATTGTTGCCTTCAGTCATACCATACCCTATCCCCTTTACTATTGTGTCATTTGCGGCTAGGTCATCCATGCCCTTCATGATCTAACAAGGGAAGTCGTTCGCCCCTTACTCAATACCCCCATTTCACCATCATCCCTGGTGTAATTCTATCAGTCGCTCTACTATTATCCCTCGTGCCTTAGTTGAGGATCCCTTATTACCTCACCTATGGTAGACCTCCTTCTCTCGACATCAGCTTATTCATTCCAGAAGATAGGTCTAGAGGGCGATGTACCTTGGTTCCTGCTTCCACTCTTGTTTGGTGCCTCGGATTAGGAAAATGGACCCTTTATCACCCTTTGACTTGATTTTTTCTCAGCTCCAGATCCTTATGGCATGATCGAGATCCCTATACTTAATGGTTCAGTGATGTAGCAGATTGTACCGGTGATTCCTGGGTGTGTGTGAGATGTTTTAAACCTCATGAGGGGGTGCCCCTTCAGGTATCCCCCCACATACGAGGATGACTTCTCTACTATAGCCTTAGATGTAGCTCCATATATTTGATGGTTCCAGCCTCAGTCGCTTGCAACACCTCTTTAGTTTGCATGTATCATTCAGATTTTTAGAGCCCTTTCTTGTTTTACAAGGCCTCTTTGGTTGTACTTATATCTCATGTACTCAGAAATTATTGTATAAGTCTTGGCTATTTTCCCAGGCACAGTATGTATGTGGGATCCATTATCATGTTTTTCTCTAGCTCATGTTTATGCCATCATGTACTATATAGATCAGTCCCTTGTTTACTAGATGCATTATTCTTTGTACTTTGTTATCTCGGCGGGCATAGGTATGCCTCCCCCGCCTCTTGTAGAACAGGTACTCACTCATAAAAGAGACTTGTCACACCTATAAGTCTCACCTCCTTAGGGTATTTTCCTCTAGTGCTTTAGTCTACCATACATTTCTCTCTCTCTGACTCCACCTTCGGTGTCTAGTGATTGAGTTCTTACAACATACTTCGGTCATACGATTAGCTCCTAATGCTCGCACGCTGGGGGGAAATCTGTTACACTAATTTTTGGTCATCTAACCTGTTACTATTAGATGGACCAAAGTACACCATGTAAGACCAATTTTACCCTAAGTAAAATTTCTTTCACTATGAAAAATAACTTAGTAATCCATAATTTATTAAGTTGTTTATGGTCTAAACAGGAAACCCCTTGAGGAAATATTGAATAAAACCATATTTGTTTGATTTTCATCAAGGGATAACTAATTAAACAATGGTTTAATTAATATTCATGTTCATATTTAACCCAAAACAAGAAAATTAATTAGATAAATCACTATTTATCTTATTATTTTCTAGGAATAATTATTTAAACATTATTTAAATAATATTCCTTGTTAAATTTGATTAAATCATTTATAAATAATTGAATAAATCACTATCTATTTAATTATTACTCAACCACATTCTTAAAATAATAAATAAATCATGTATTTATTTATTATTTACAAATAAAGGGATTTGACCAAATTTAAATTCTTTTTCCCTCCAACAAATATAATAAAATATTCAATAAAAGTTGGATCTAGATTTCGTTAATAATATTTTAATTATGCAACAATATCTAGAATAAATCAATATTTTTTAATATATATAAGGGTTTTTCCGTTCATTCACTACCTTTTGTTGCCTAAAGATCACTCTGGATCTATACTTTTGGTCTGACTTTGATCCTCCATCATTGTCATATTTTGCTACCATTTTTCTTCTGAGTTCCCTTTGAGTTCCATTTTTTTCTAGGTTTTCTACACCATCAAGTGAGAGAGATATTAGATTTGAATCATTGAGGACATACAAGAACCCATCCCATTGAGGGGGACTGGTAACATCTTTCTATGTTCCCTTCCCAAGTGTCATAAATACAAAAAAATATTTAAAAATATTATTGTCTTGTCTATTGGATGCATGGAGCAACTCTTGCTTTTATTTGTTGTTTAATTTCTTTAACTGCATAAATATGGATTTTGTAGCATTTGTCTTGGTCAACTAACTACAGATCTAAAGAAATTGGCAGCCATCTTTGATGTTAGGTATGTTCGTACGCTTGCGATTAGAATTCAAATTGGTCTTACATGGTTTACTTTCGTCCATATAATAGTAACAAGTTAGATGACCAAAAATTGGTGTAATAGCTATCATTTATTTTCAGGAAAAATGGGAAATCCTGACTGTCAAGAGCTTCAAAAGAACAATTAGCAAGTCAGGGGGAACAATATGTGCCTTTCAGTTTAGTAGAAGGGGAAAATGTCGCTGATAAGGTGTGATGGTGATCAAAATTCATTTCTGCCCTCATTCTATTTCATTCACCAACTAGTGCCCCACCACCTAGACCTGATACTTATGTTGTATACTACCTCAATATCTGGAACCTTATTGACACTCACAACCATGTGTTGGAAATATTTTCATTGATGGAAAAGGAACACAAAGTAGCAACACAAGAACTATCATTAAGGAAAAGGAGCAGATCAGGCAATAATGCAGTAAGAAAAGCATAAAAGAGAGGCAGAGAAGCAACAGAGAGGCAAGGAACAACGTTGGACAATTAACGAAGACATAGAAGTAGAGAGGAGCAACATTAAAATCAAAGGAAGCAAAGGCAACAAAGAAGCAGTTAAGGCAGAAAAATAGCAAAGGCATAGTCATGAACATGTTGGGCATAGTCGTCAATGTGATTGGGTCAAGTCGTGCACATTTGGGTCGAGTCATGAACACGAGGCAAGTCATGAACGTGGGAAAAGTAGTGAACGATTCAAGTATTCTACGCACAAAAAAAGAAACAAAGTTGGAAAACCACAACAAAGGAGCAGTGAGGATCGTTGGATCTGAGCATTGATCAATGATTGAGATTAAATTTCATATTGCAGATTGGTGAGTTTTACATTTATATGTTAAGAAATCACAAGTTAAACAAATTAAGTTACAACGCGATAAGTCACAGAAAATGCGAAAGGTGAAGTGCAGGAGCTGACATGGAAAATGATGTGGCCCTAGCCCGCATACCGCACATCGCAAGTTTTAATAGTTAAATGCTAAGGGTTTTAGTTATAATCGCCGAAGTGTGATATGCAATGCGGTCGGGCCTGATCGCAAATCGCACATCACAAGTTTTAAAGGTTAAGTGCAAAGATAAAGTTAATTTTTGGTCCATGCAAAGTGCGTTGTTGGCATGGATGTGATGTCGTTTCAAAGGAAAAATCCAAAGGATTTCAAATCCATATGCAGAGCCTTTTATGTGTTAAATCGCATCAGAGGAGGAAAATGAGATTACAACGTAAAATCTATGGAATGAGAAGTGCGATGTGCGATGCCAAGTGGGACCCTGTCGCAATCACAAATCACAAATCTTAAAAGATAAGTTGCAAAGGTAAGTGTTAAAATCTCCAAAGTGTGATATGCGATGCCAAGTGGGACTTGATCGAATTTGCACATCACAAGTTTTACAAGATAAATGTGAAGGGTTCAATGTTAAAACCATCGAAGTGCAATATGCGATGCGGTGGGACCCAATCGTAAATCGCAAATTGCAAGTTCAAAATATAAGTGTAAAGGTAAATTTAAAAAACAGCGAAACGCGAAGTGCAATGTTGGCACGGATGCGATGTTATTTCAAGATGAAATCCAAAGGATTTCAAGTCCATTATATGAAGAAATAGGCTAAAACATGGCATAAAGGACTTATGGTGGAATAAACCCCGACAAGGAACGCAAGAGGTCGAGTCGGTAAAAGGGAATTCATGCATAACTATTAGGGTATACCAATAGAAACAAAAAAGGCAGTAAAAACACATCAACGCAATCGCTAATTAGTGAAAAGTGGAAATCACTACACCAGATTTAATTACCAAACGCTAGTTTTCTGAAAAGCAGGGCCATATGTCAGAGCCACCATTAGTTACCTCTTCATGACCATCATAGCCACCTCCAAGCTTATTTTTTGATCTTACGAAGAGCCATCGAAGTGTTTGGATGCATCAAGATCTACCCAAAATTAATTCTACAGGTGGTGTTTTTTTCAAAGGTTTTTGTTCATGCCTTGCATGGCCACACTTGTCCATTTTCTACTAAATTGTAATCAATTAAAGGTTGCTCAGTAAACTAGGGCAACCAACTTAATATTTAGATAAATAATGCATGCCTTAGCAGTATCAAGGGTTGGAAAATTGTACCCTGCTGAAAATTTCATTGTAAGAAGTTTTGGAACACTGTAACTGTTTGAGCTGGGCATCAATAATAAGAGATCGTTCGCAGGATCCTTGAGCTATGTTAATGGTGATGTTCTTTCCTCTGTGTTAACATTTTTCCTCTGTCTTTTCATGGTGTGGATCAATTTCTTTGAATGCAAAACAAAAAATCTATACTAAGATTTGCTGAGAAAGCACCTTAATTATGTCTATGTTTGTTATCTTAATGTTTTCCTCTAAAGTATAGTTAAAGAATTCTTAACTGATTTTTAGTTACTACTGAACTCACTGCTTTCTTTCATCTCATATTCACACTACCAGTAAGATCAAATCTTCATATTTAGCTTGCCTTGTGAATGCCCTTGAAAATTTGATGCACAATTCAGCCTTTTATGACTCCATAGCCCAATGGATTAAGTTTCACAACTCTATCTGTCCAACCAACCAATCAATCAAAACAAACAACCCTCATAATTTCTATAACTAGCCTAATATCAGCACTTATAATTATAAAGTTAAATCATAAAACAGAGAGAGTCCTCTCTGAGTTTAGGAACGCTAGGTCCTGGACTCCAAACTGGTTTGATGTTTTCCTCTGTCGTTTGTTCTTGCCAAATTATATATTATAGAGTGATAAGAGGTGGTATTGTGTACATGTTGTGCATATGGTACTAGTATGCATGTGTTATTGGGTGCATGTCATACATGTTGTGTTATGACCACGCATTACTATGTATGTGCATGGTGTAGTCGTGGTATCGTGACATGAGTATTTTTTTCTTTTTACTTTGTATATGTATACGTATACATATTTTGTTTTTATGTACACTAGGTGTAGGTGTATGTGTTGTATGCCATTGTAGGCATATGTATTATGTTGTATTGTACACCGGGTATATATTTGTTGTGTTTTATGGTACATTGTATGTATATGTATGTGTGAAGTCATATGTCGGATGTAGTTTTAAGTGTCATGTTGCATTCCAGGTGTATATTCATGTATTGTGTGGTGTTGTACATTGTGTGTGGGTGTATGCATGTGATGTACATTTTTTGTATGTGTATATGATTGAAGAGAAGCAAAGGCACTAGGCGTGGCAACTGATCCGATGTGTCCGGTGTGTGTACGAAAGAACAAAGGTACAAGCGAAGGAACAATTCAAGGATAAGTATTAGTATTTTATTTTAGTTTTGATTATGCATGTTCTCTATGATTTTCATTTATGATGGTTACATGTGATATATAATTTTGGTTTATGATGATTGCATGTGATTCATGATTTTTATCTATGATGGTTGTATTTTTAGCTAACTGAATGTTATATGTTTATAAATGATAATTTGATCAAAAAAAAAGTTTGGCTTGTTGTAACAGGAAGTGAACAATATTTCAAGTGTACCTTGTTAACGAGCTACCAATGAGGTATGATGTGAATTTATATTGAATCTAATGGAAGTTATGTGCTTGGTACAAGAAAGCATAGAATGCCCGGTTGGGTGGTTGAAACTGACTGCAAGAACTAGCAACATCAGTAAAAGGAATTGGAACATGCAATCGTATGCTGGTAAATCACTTCAGGAGTAGGGCCATTGTGGGAAATGGGTACCCAATAGTGTCCATTGATTTCCATGAGCATGATATGACCTGTATGATGGTATTGAGGTAGAAATATGCCTTGGTTTTTGTAACTTCCAATGCGAGGAAGCCTTTCCAAGGGAGGGGTCACCTGAGGGATTATGTAGCAAAGAAGGGGATGCCAGAGAAATTTGAAGGTGTGTGACTGCATGGAAGGCGGTGACCAAATTTCCCGAAGGACTGTGTAGAAAAGAAATGAATATCGAGGATGTATTTGTTTTTGTCATTGGCATTTCCACATGGAATCAGATGCACATTGGGAGTGTGCCATGGAATAGTGAGTCGATAATTGTTCACTGAGAGGACAATAACGCAATATTGTAGCACTGGACATTGGATGAAATTTTTAATTTAGCAGTGGATTTTGGACTTCTTGGGAAGGAATTAAATCCTGATATTACTTTTAGGGTGGAGGTGTGAGCCTTTGGATTCCATTGTTGCGGATGCAAGCATCCTATCCTTTTATTTGTTGGTTGAGAAAATGTGTATATGTGTATATTATTATAAATACTGTAATGAGATGTGTTATAAAACACATGTTGGCTTGAGGGGCCCTGAACCAGGTTCAGAGTGTTCTGCACAACCAAAAAAACCCTCCAACTACTAGCCCTTTCGGTAGTGATATGCTTACAGAGACCAAAGTCTCACCCGAAGTAGTATGGGGGGCTATTGTAACTAGGTTTCCACACCCTAAGGGAGCATATGATGTGGATCTTATCCCTTAAAAAATATAATTACTACCCTGCGCAATCACTTCCTTAACCCAATCCAAATCTAACACAAGAAATCCTTAACTTTAATACAGTCTTGCGCAAAGCAGGCAATTATCCTTATTCAAATCTAATTCAAAAGAAACAAGAATAACCCTTTCACAAATATAGATATATATCCTTTAACATAAATCCTTACCAATCATGTAATTCTTGCACGAATACAGGAATCTATTATCATATGCGTAACTTCAGATAAATGCACATTCATTAACAACGATAGATCTATAATTAAATCAACGCAATAACACGTAAACATGGAAATCATACAATTAGATTGTGATTCACCAAACTATTCGCTTTATTAAAATATCTTCAATCAGTAAAATAATATTCTCTTGCGCACATAGCAACAGGGTCCTTGCACACAACTCAGGACTAGGTCTCCACCCACACAACCAATAGGAGCCTATCCAACCCAGACTAACACAGCCTTTTTCCAAAATCAGATCACATTCACATGAGATATTTCTGACTGATATATGATATGATACTTGACTCAACTCATACATATTTATAGGACTATCGTGCGCAAACACCATGGTCTCAAACCATGGTTTGAGCCCCATGTTTTCCCTTTTACCCATTACAATGATAAAGGAACTTTGGCCCGCCCCAAAGCTCCTTAACTTTTTGTGCGCAGCGTGTTTTAACAAAATTTAACCAAAAATGTACTCAAAAATTTACCCCAGGGGACCTTAACCCAACAACCCCAACACAATCTAGTGACTCGTCCTCGAGTCACTCTAGTCTAGCTTCCTGCATCTTGGTTCGCATCACCTGGATCGATTCCCTGAGTGCTCGATGATCTCGGTGTTTGTGTTGCGGTTCTCTATGCTTCTCCAATGAGCTTCTCTGTAGTAGGTCATTTTGTTGCTATACTGATGTTGTGTTGCATCTGTTGTAGCCCCTTAAGTGCACTTTCAATGGTATGCGACAAATGTAGTGCTTCCTCGGCCCAAGGCTACATTTTGGCTTCAAGTAACTGCTCCCATCAGCGCAACATATCGATCTATCTATATGGCATGACCTTCTTGTAGGCGGGCTAATCTTTGAGCTAGTACTAGGGTCGGCGCAGCAACCCGAATGTTATTGAACTGCTGCTCCTTAGCGCGTAAATCCATCCTCAACTATTGAACCATGGGGTCATCCTGGATGGAGGTCCAGATTCCCATGGTGTTAGTGTTAGTATTTGCATCCTACCATTAGTGATCAAATCTTATTTTCATTTCATTTTAGGAGTCTCACTCAAAAAAAATTATTCATTCCACTAGGTCATGCAAAAAATTAGTCACTGATGGTAGGCCTAATCCAAAAACACCAGTCTTCCTCAAATTTGATTACTTGTTGGCATAGTTTCATACCTTTTTGATTGTACACCATTCATAAATTTAATTTCATCATATCATTATATCACTCAAGAGGTCAAAGTCATCATGTCATCAATATCAGTCATTTCATCTTGAAATTCAGTTAAGGCTCTCAATATATATTTAGGGTTTTTTCAAGATTTCATTAGGTTTCTAGGGTTTTTCAAGGTCCAATAAACACATAATTTCCATTGCATAAAGCCAGAAAAGTAAGAGAGTGAACAAAATAAAATCCCTTTACCATGTAAAGATGATTTGCAAAGATGTAATTATGATTCCAAAGTTTTGATTTTCATCCTAAAATATAATTTTTATTCCAAAAAGATGTAACTTTTATTTTTATTTTGTAAATTTATGTCATTTAATATGTAACAAGTACAAGGTTCCCAAGTTCTCAACTAAGAGTTCCACATGGCAACAAAGTAAATATCAAAGTGCAAATAGTTCCTAGTCCATCAAAATGATCAATTGACAAAGAAAAGAAAAATATGACAGAGGTAGGTATTCAGGAAGAGATCAGGCATGAGGAGGGAAATCTTCATGAGATAGAAATGGAGTTTGACCTTGTTGACTTGAATCAGCAAGATGATTCTGAGATCACAAGCACAGTCATCAAGGAAAAATAAGCCAAGATTAGAGAGCTACAAACTAATCTTGATAGATCTAAATTTGTCATTACCTTTCTTGAGAAAGAGAACCAACAGCTAAAGACAAAACACTTCATTGACGAAGTGAAATTCAACAAAGCTCAAAGAGAGGCAGAAAAAGATAATTTATTGCTTGAAGAGAGACTAGAAAAATATGGTGTGCTATATGAACCAGAAGAACAAGTTCCAAGAAGAAGTCCAAGGACTAGAGGTTTGAAAAGGGCCCTAGAACTAGAAAGGCAGAGAGAAAGAGAACTAGAAAATGAGGTCACTCTTAATGAGAAATTTGCAGTTGTAATCAATGAGAGCCAGGAGAAATGGCTTGAAAGGGTTAACCAACATCTTGAGAAGCTCCTAGAGAAAAAAAACAAGGAAAATGATATTTAGATAATGATGGAAAGCACTATACCAAGAGAAACAAAATTACAAGGTCAAAACTTAAACAAGCCAATGCAAAAATTGAAACCCTAATCACGCAAGAGAGAAAAGAAGGCTTGATATCCTTACTGAAGCCTATCTCCATGCTTAACCCTCATCATCAGCCACCATTCATAAAATTTTGACAATTTTTGACACACTTTTACAATTTTTTGAAGTATTTGTGCATTCCTGGACAGTCATGTGATAGTTGAACTGTCAGGAGCACATCGCCCTAGGCGTTGCGCTTCTGTTTGAGGCATATTTTGGTCAAAAGGAGACCACCATTGGATTTATATCAGGGAAAACATGCAATTCAACCACGTTTCTAGTCTTTTTTGGTCAAACTAGCAGGCGAAAAAGTCAAAAAACACTCAAAAAATCACAGTTGTGCCTCCTTTCTCACCTTGGCACTGCGCTCCTGAGTAGTCTTGGGAGAATCAATTTTTGAGAGGTTAAATCAATTAAACTCTACAAACCAAGCATAGATATGGAAATTAGACTGGATAATATTTCCAATGAGCTATCCTGAGCTCAGTTTGGACACTTGCAACCCATCCAAAACTCAGCTGCAAGATGGAGGGCGCTCCTGACACTAGTGATGCGCACCTGACCAGTGTCTGATTTTTCTCAGTTTTCTCTGCAATTTTGATTTTCACCTTGAGAAATCATGTTTTTAATTTTTTAATTGATGGAATTAAATGTAATTATGGTTATTTTACACTTACCTAGGGTAAATAAATTAGGTGAAAAGTTTTGATGGCATGTAATGAATCAGTTTGCAAAAAGTGAGGGATGAGTCAGTTTGACCTCCCTACAATCTAGGTATTCAGCTCATTTTTTGGTGGAACTGCTCCTCCCCTCATGGAATTCGACCCCTGAGGTTGGGAGAGGTTTTTTGAGGTCTATATCTTGCACTTTTTGACTCATTTTCAAACGTTGGATGTTGATGCATTGATCAAATACTCTAGTGTAATCTGTTTGGAAAGAATTTAATGAAAAGGTTGCAGTTATTTCTTTGGGATACCTGTGGTATGATAATTTAGCATTGTTCTTATTCTGTATCATTATGTATGAATTTTTTGTTTCATGATCCATTTCATTTCTATGATATTACGTTTTTTAAATTGATAAATAGAATACATCTCTCATGCTCTATTTTGGGAAAACATTCATAGTTTTTCCATCTTCTTCAGTTTAGAAAGAATTCATGTTTAAACTTGCTCTTTCTATCTCCTCACCTGTCTGATCCATCCCACTCAAGAAACACTAAAGTGTTAAGTTTTATACCTACCTTGCCCCATTGAATCTCCACAACCCTAATCCTATTTTCCCTGACCTAACCTCTTTGACCTAATTCACCCATCTAGCAACCCAAATCAAACAAACAAACCCCTGTACTTATACCTAGCCTAAAACCCTAATTCTCCAGCCCTCTTAGCTGTGAAAATGTGGAGAGAGCCCTCTCTGGTTTGGTAGGGCAACATACCAAGCCAAAAGTTTGGTTTGTGGTTACTTTTGTTGGGATTTCTTCTTCATCCTTAAAGATCTGGCGGAGTGATAACATACTGGCATCGTTGCTGGGGAAGGGAAAGGAAAAATATTACCTGGGAAAGAACGATAAATATCAAATCTAATCATTGATGGTGAACAATGATCAAGCCCAAGAATTTTGTGCATAATTCACCTGGTAACTCCAATTTTGAAAAATCGTAGGGTTCGGAATTTTCATGGCAACTCCACTTTTCAAGAACTGGTAATTTGAATATAATTCTTGGTGACTTCATTGTTGTCGAGATGAGTTCTACTACAAGAAAAAATCCCAGGTGTGATCCTATGGATCGATCTCAAATCCATGGATTTCCAAATCCTATGCCTTATGTTGATTGGTTTACACATCTTCCCATATTCAAAAATGAAGAGAAAGATGATGTTGATCTGCATTTAGTAAAGTTTCATGTACATGTGTGTAGACTGAAATTTTAGTTTCCTGAAGACTGTCTCATGAAGGTTTTTATGGCTACTCTTGAAGATAAATCTAGGGTATGGTATGAAGGGTTAGCAGAAGGAATTTTATGTTCTCTTAAATATTTCCATAAGATGTTCTCCAAACATTATGTGAAGTCTAATATTTTTTTATCTCTCTTACAAAGTTGTTGCGATTATAGTGAAGGTTTTATTGCATATCTTGAGAGTATGAATGAATGATGAAGAGATCATTGAAGCCTTCTATGATTTCTCCCTTCAACAACAATATGAATAATTTGGTCACTTTGATACACAAGATCATAGTCATCATACAGTAGCTTCCCCTTTGCTTAAAGATGAAATAATTTTCATCTTGATAGTCAAATAAAACCACATGAACTAAATCAACAGTCTGATCATTAGGGTAATTTTGAGGTCCAAAATGGGCCTCCTAAGAAAAATGTACAAAAAAATAAACTTTTTAAGAACCAATAGAATTCAAGATGATGATGTCAACAATGGGGGATGATTCACTATTTTTTAAGTAAAAGGGTAAAAAGATTTTAAAATAATAAAACTACTTTTTCAACTCATATTTTCCACTTATCTCCCAAATTTTTTACTCAAATTTCGAGTGGGATTACTTGTTGGATGAAAAATTTAATTCCTCATCCAAGTAGTACCCATGTTGCATACTTTCGATGGAACCTACTACATGAAAGATAAGAAATACATTTTAAAAAAAAAAAAAAAAACGTGATTGGAATCATGTTTTTCATGTATTTATAATTTTTTGTGTAATAGGACCCATCAAAATTATTCAACATCGGTACTCCTTGGATGAAGAATTAAATTTTGCATCCAATGAGTACTCCTGCTTGAAATTTGAGTAAAAAATTTGGGAGATAAGTTGAAAATATGAGTTGAAAAGGTAGTTTTTTCTGTTATCCCTCTAAAATTTGATGATGTAATCAAATCTTATTTTATTGTTTCCACTATTATTTTATAATTTCCTTAGGAGGCCCATTTTAGACCTCAAAATTCCCCTAATGTGAAAATTTATATGCTCATTTTCTTGCGATTAAAGAAGATATTCAACATCCTTATGAATATTTAGGAGGGAAAGCAGATAATTATTGTTTCATCCAAAGAAAACAAAGAGTACTTCCTCCTTTGACTAAATATGAGATAGATAAGCTCTTGAAAAGTCATGCTACAGCCCAAGCTAATGTAGTTTTGCAGTGTTCACATAGTCAATAATGTGTTAGTGAAACTTCTTCCATTATTGAAAATGAAAATATGATTTTAAATGATGACAGTCATGAGATTAATGAAAATGTACAAGAAGTTGTTGAGAGTAAGCTAATTTGTGATGATGATTTCCTGCAAAGAGATCAAATAATAGGGACTATTTTCTTTCATGAATATGATAGGGCTGTCATGTTTAACAATATTGAAGAATGTTTTATGTTCAAGGATTATTTACAATATGAATTTGAAGAGTATGAACCTAAGATAGATAGTATGCCAGAGATAGAATTAGAGTTTCCCATGCTTGAGTAATTTATAGCCAATACTCAGACAAAAAAAATTCATACTTCCCTATGCTCTCCTATGGATCAACAACCAAGTGTTCTTTCAGATAAGAATGAAGAGTGTGCTTACGTTTTTGTTGGATCTTGAGACAAGGTAACATTTCAGATTTTTGAAGATCCTTTTATTGATTTGTTACAGTTAGTAGGGAAGATGTATTTTCTTGTTTTCATGGACCATAAGCACATGTTTAGTGGACACTTGGAGTGGCTTAGTTTATGTTTTTTCAGCTTGCTCGAGGAAAATGAGAGCATAATTTCAGTAAGTAGCCATCTGTTGAATTGGTTACACTGGAAGGATCGCTTCACATGATTGTGCATATGTCTTCAGCAGGTAGGTGGTTGTCATCAGGATTTGAAGCCCTCAAGTCTCGGTGATATGTTTCCATCAATAAGTTTAGTAATTTTTTTATTTCTGTCAGTATTGAGTAAATTTTGAGTTTGTCTTGAGTCAGTCTATTTTTTTTTAGTTATCAATTTTCAGTCATGTTATTAGTTTGAGTTTTTTACCATATTGGCCCAATGGATAAGGCACTGATCTGAAAAATCTAGTGTTTTGTGCTTCTTGACACCTATTCCAGAGCTATCATCCCCAATAAGGCCAATGTTAGTGTCACTATTTGTATCCTGCCATCGGTGATCAAAATCCTCTTTTCATATCATTTTGAATCTCACTCAGAAATTTTTATTTATTCCACTAGGTCATGCAAAAAATTAGTCACTAATGGTAGCCCCAGACCAAAAACATCACTCTTCCTCAAATTTGATTACTTCCTGGAATAGTTTCATACCTTGCTGACTATACAGCATTCATAAAGTTAATTTCATCATGTCATTATATCAGCCATGAGGTCAAAGTCATCATGTCATCAATATCATTAATTTCATCTTGAAATTCAGTTAAGGCTCTCATTAGATATTTAGGGTTATTTCAATATTTCATAAGGTTGCTAGGGTTTTTCAAGTTCCAATAGACACATCATTTCCATTGCATAAATCTAGAAAAGTAAGAGAGTGAACACAATAACATCTCTTTACCATGTAAAGATGATTTTAAAAGATGTAATTATGATTCCAAAGTTGTGATTTTCATCCTAAAATGTAATTTTTATTCCGAAAAGATGTAACTTTTATTTTTATTTTGTAATTTTATGTCATTTAATATGTAATAAGTACAAGGTTCCCAAGCTGCGAACTTAGATTTCCACATGCCAAAAAATAAAATATCAAAGTGCAAAGATTTCATAGTCCATCAAAATGATCAATTGACAAAGGAAAGCAAAATATGACAAAGGCAGATATTCAGGAAGAGATCAAGCATGAGGAGAGAAATCTTCATGAGATAGAAATGGAGTTTGACCTTGTTGACTTGAATCAACAAGATGATTCTAAGATCACTAGCACAGTCATCAGGAAAAATAAGCCAAGATTAGAGAGCTACAAACTAATCTTGATAGATCTAAATTTTTCATTACCTTTCTTGAGCAGGAGAACCAACAGTTAAAGACCAAACATTTCATTGATGAAGTGAAATTCATCAAAGCTCAAAGAGAGGTAGAAAAATCTAAAGTCTTGCATGAAGAGACACTAGAAAAATATGGTGTGCTAGATGAGCCGGAAGAACAAGTGCCAAGAAGAAGGCCAAGGACTAGAGGTTTGAAAGGAGCCCTAGAAGTAGAAAGGTAGAAAGAAAGAGAACTAGCAGATGAGGTCACTCTTAATGAAAAATTTGCAGTTGTAATCAATGAGAACTGGGAGCAATGGATTGATAGGGCTAACCAACATCTTTAGAATCTCCTATAGAAATCAAACAAGGACAATGATATTCAGAGAAGGATGGAAAAGCGCTATGCCAAGAGAAACAAAATTGCAAGGTCAAAACTTAAATAGGCCAATGCAAAAATTGAAACCCTAACCATGAAAGAAGAGAAAAGAAGGCTTGATATCCTTGCTAAAGCCTCACTCCATGCCTAATCCTCATCATCAGCCACCATTCAAAAAAATTTAACAACTTTTGACACACTTTTGCAAATTTTTGTAGTTTTTGTGCATTTCTGGACAATCATGTGACACTTGAATTGTCAGAAGCGCAGCGCCCTAGGCGATGTGCTTCTTTTTTAGGCATCTTTTGGTCAAAAGGAGACCACCATTGACTTTAGAGCATGGAAAACATGCAGTTAAACCACTTTTCTAGTCTTTTTTGGTCAAACGGGCAAGTGAAAAAGTCAAAAAACACTTAGAAAATCATAGTTCTGCCTCCTTTTTCACCTTAGCACTGCAGTCGTGAGCAGTCTTGGGAGAATCACTTTTTGAGAGGTCAAATCAAGTCAACTTTGCAAACCAAGCATAGATATGGAAATTAGACTAGATAAGATTTCCAATGAGCTATCTTGAGCTCTATTTGGACACCTGCAACCCATCCAAAACTCAGCTACAAGATGGAGGGTGCTCCTGACACTCACGCTGCACACCTGACCAATGTATGGTTTTTCTTAGTTTTCTCTGCAATTTTGATTTTCACCTTGATAAATCATGTTTTTACTTATGTAATTGATGGAATTAAATTTAATTGCGGTGTTTTTACACTTACCTAGGGTAAATACATTAGGTGAAAAGTTTTGATGAAATGTAATGGATCAGTTTGAAAAAAGTGAGGGATGAATCAATTTGACCTCCCTAGACTCTAGGTATTCAGCTCATTTTTTGGTGGAACTCCACCTCCTCTCATGGAATTCAACCCCTAAGGTTGGGAGAGGTTTTTTGAGGTCTATATCTTGTACTTTTTGACTCATTTTCGAAGGTTAAATGTTGATTCATTGAGCATTGATCAAAGACTCTAGTCTAATCTATCTGGTAGGAAATTAATGAAAAGGTTGCAGCTATTTCTTTGGGATACCTATGGTATGAGAATTTAGCATTGTTCTTCTTATGTCTCATTATATATGAATTTTTTGTTTCATGATCCATTTCATTTCTATGATATGTTGGTTTTTTAATTGATAAATAGAATACATCTCTCATGCTCTGATTTGGGAAAACCTTCATAGTTTGTCCATCTTCTTCAGTTTAGAAAGAATTCATGTTTAGACTTTCTCTTTCTAGCTCCTCACTTGTATGATCCATCCGACTCAAGAAACCCTTAAGTGTTAGGTTTTCTACCTACCTTTCTCCATTGAATATTTGCAACCCTAATCCTATTTTCCCTTACCTATCCTCTTTGACCTAATTCACCCACCCAGCAACCCAAATCAAACAAACAAACCCCTGTAATTATACCTAGCCTAAAACCCTAATTCTCCAGCCCTCTTGGCTGTGACATTGTGGAGAGATCCCTCTCCGATTTGGTAAGGCTAGATACCAAGCCAAAATATTGGTATGTGGTTACCTTTATTGGGATTTCTTCTTCAACCTTAGAGATTTAGCAAAGTGATAACACATGGCATCCTCAAAAATAGTGTTTCATGCTTCCATAACCATCGTGATGCTTGCATTGGCTTCCTAGACGACTATGACATGTTGTGTTCGGACTTCTAATGGCGTCTCTGGCTGCAACTTTGTCTGTAAATCTGCAATTTTCTGTTCCAACTCAACGCACATAGTGGATATATCTGACTTCAAAGCTTTAAGCATGGCTACAAGACTTTCCATCTTTGTAGTGTCTACGATAATGGTAGGTACTGTCAAGTCAAGAATATCAGAGCACAACCGACTGATGAGAGACTCTAATTGTGCACGTTGTCTCTCCTTGGTGCTCCTAGCTTCTTCGGCTATTTGTTGCCCCTTATCCAATGTCTCAGCTTGCTTTTGGATGTCATAGGTCACCTGTAATGCCTTATACTCCCTATACTGTAGCTCATCTGTAATTATTGTATGAATGGAATGTAATTTGTTGTTGGGAAAGACGACCAAGTTGATTCCAATGTCGGGCCCTGCATGAATGGTGATGCACAGCATTGGATCATCAAAGTGAAGTGATGCCCCTGGAACCTGAAACAATTGGCTCTCTAAAGTAGATGGATATCGAATGGTCAATGCACTTTCTTGTCCCATGCTCGCTTGAACCACACTCACTTTCACTTTCAGGTGATGGATTTCTTGTTGAACATCATAAAGTACTGATTTGTATTGTGACTCCATGTTTCTCCATACATCTTCGGTTACTACCATGACTGTGTTGCCAATCTCGTCAAAATATCCATCTGCTAATGTCAATGGCTCCTTCATGGTCTTATTACATGCTTTCCGCTTTGGGTGTGGACCCGGCAGGGACTGAGGTCCTCTCTTGGTGCCTCCACGTGTGTCTTTCGAGGGAGCATCTGGGTTGTTACCTTCATGGTTCTCCATCTTTGCATCACTTAGAACATCTATTGTTTCTGTGGGTGGGTTCTCTGTCCCTGTCGTTGTGTTCGGCTCTTATGTATCCTTCTTCTGATCTTCTTTATTTTCGGCTTAGATGTAGATGGCTTCGGCAGGGCAAAGGAGATCACACCAGCATTTGTCACTGTGATCAACGAAACAGGGGTCCATCCTGTTGTAACCTGTGCAAGATATTCTTATGTCACCGGGTATGGTAGGTCATACTAGACTCCTACCATGTCCACCTTTTCCTGAATAAGGATGTGGAATGTCGCCTTGAAATTTTCTATATGCTTGTATTGATCGTACAAGTTTGGCGATAGTCACAACTTAGACTAAACCTCCCAATATAGCTTTGTATCAAAGAGAACCCAAAAGATTTCGTTCTCTACCACCCTTGCTGGAGTCTTTGTTTCCCACAACGATGTGTAGTACGCGGAATCACCTAATTCTAGCTCAATATCTGGCAGTTGAGACTGCGTCGGTGGCTTCCATCCAATCAATGCACTAAGAAGCAATAGTCAGGCATAGTGAAAAATCTTGTCATCTTCTTGCGCTTCTCTGACGTTATCTAAGAACTTCTGGCAGATGTATTTAGCCCAGTTATATTGAACCCCCTTTGTGCATTGTGTAGCCATCGCAATAACTAGTGCTGGTTCTTCCTTAGCTCGACACTTCCTCATCATTTTACATGCGAGGATCAATGTGTTAAATTTGACCGCGAGGTTATTTATTTCACTGACTACAAACCCCAAGTGTTTCTATTTAACCCATATTTCTTCTTCACATCCTCCGGGACCTTCTTATCTTGACCCTTTCCTCCAAATACCATCGTAGGGTCTTCTGATTCATAGGGGAAATTAGTAATGTGATGAATGAGTGCTTCGTCGATGAGAATGGGCATTCCCAACCAGAGGAAATTGTCGTGCACCAGGGCCATTAGCTGGCGCAGATAGATATCATTATGAGGGTTGTGCCCCAAATGTAGGATCGTCAAAAGTTTCAAGAGCCCAAACTACTGAAATCCTAGGTCCCATCCCATTGGTTCAACCTTAACAACACCTCCCTCATAGGGTACCAGCTCCAAATATTCTGATGGCACAAGCTCAGGAAAATTTGCACGGTCCACCAAGTCCCAATATTCCAAATTTAGCGCGGGTATCTTTGCCTACATCTCACCCTAAAACTGTACATTCTCTAGAAGAAAGGGAATATTGATGTGCGACTTGACCTTATCCGAGTCCTTTGTTACCTCAATCGTTGGCTTGCATGGCACCATGTACTTGGGCAGCCGCGAGATCCAGTCAACCTCCTCAACATCTTCTTCCACTATCTCTAGTTCTTCTGCCATCGCTCGCTTCTGAGGATCTGCGTGGGAGGGATTTGGCTTTCGAGTGGAATTTCTAGTCCCCGACAACTGTCCCTTCTTCTGCTTCGATGGTTGTGGAGTCTCAACATCTTGCAGCGCAAAGGGAGTAGGTTTTGTGGTAGTCATAATTCCAAGAATTAAGTGACCTAACCCTCATTTTCGGAGCGTATCTTCAAATGTTTCAAAAGGCTCAAACATAAAAATCAATAGAGGATGCAAGATCAGAGACTTCAATGTTCTTAGGACACTCAAGAAATAAGGGGATCGAATGCGACCCTGCATGCCGTATTTATAGGGATGGCGTAACCCAAACAACCTTATGTCCATTGATGCAGCTTCATAAATTCTAAAATGGCTCCAAATATGGTGTAATATCCTCCATAAATGCAAGTTTATATGCTCCTCCAAATGGTAACCAAGTTTTCTTTTCCAGATTTACTATTCCAACGACCAGTTTTTGAGTAGTCTGTGACACCAACATCCTCCTGATGCGGTCTCTATGATGGCTTTGCAGAGACCTGTGCTTCCTCAAACTTCATCGCGCAAAATAAATTTTACAACTTCTGATAGACTTCTTTATATTCTTGCACCCTCTTGCAACTTTCTAGGGCACTAAGACATTCCTCCAACCATATAGTCATTGAGCGCACGCAGGGACAGGGTCATCCCTGTAAGGTTTTAAACGATTTTCATTCACATATCCAAGAAGTAATTCACCTGTTAATGTAGCCAAATTAACCGAACCTCCTTCGAATGATTTCCTTGATAATATAAGGCCTGAGCTAGTGCATTTTTTACTTCCCTGGAAACCACGCAAACTTACTGTCATACATCAAAACCAAATCCTCCTTCTTAAAAATCTTCTATCTGATATGTCAGTCATGCCAAGCCTTTTCACACGCTTTCTGTACCTGTTGATGAGAACCAACAATGAATCTATCTTCTTCCAACGCAACCAACTGTGATAACCTTTCTTCCATAATGTCTTGATCAACCATGTTGGTTATTGTAGCAATGCGCAGACTAGGAATAATGTATTCCATAGACATAACAACATCATGTCCATAGACCATCCTGAAACGGGTTTTTCCTGTTATTTTCTTGCATGTGTTTCTGTATGCCCATATAACAAGAGGTATGTGCACATCCCCATCATTACTGTTAGCATTGCATATCTTCGTGAGCGCATTCTCCAAAATCTTGTTGAAGGCTTCTATCGTCCCATTCTCTAGTGGATGATATGGTGTACTCTTCTGATGGTGTATCTTAAATTCTGCAGTCAATTCTTGAATGGTATCATTCATAAAATGTGTACCTTGGTCGCATATTAGAATTTTAGGGCATCCAAACCTTGTCAAGACATTTTCAAATATGAAGTGCACACCCATCTCTGGGATGTAATCCTTCACAGGTTGAGCTTCTACCCATCTATTCAAATAGTCTGTAGCAGTGATGATATGTCACACTGCAGTATTCTTCCCTAGAGGGTTAATTGGCCCTATAAATTCGATTTCCCATTTTGTTATCGCCCAAAAATTCTCAAAACATCATTGTGTCAACTCTGGTTTTGGTCATGATTTCAAGGAGGTCTAAAAGTCATTTTAAGTCTTGGTAAAGGGTAGGTCATAGTTTTATAAGTTTTAAAGGTCATAGGTCCACTCCATGATAAATAAACTCTAAAATTTTACCTTGTTTTAGTCATGGTGTTAAATAGGTCTTGAGTCATTTTATTCTTAAAAGGGTAAGTGATAGGGTTAGAAGTCTCAAAATGTCATTTTCATTTCCAAATAAAGTCTTTTAGGTCCACTCCATGATTAAAAAGTCTCATCATTCATTTATAAGTTATGTTTTAACCATTTGGAGTTAAATTTTTGCAATCATACAAGAATCCACAGTTTCGTAGCACAGCTAGTTCAAAAAAGGTGATTTGCGCTACGATAACAAGCTACTTTCGTAGCGCACTATGAAGCAAAAAACTTTGTTTTTCTGGTTTTAGTAGTTAACTTCCAAGGGGGTTCCTGAGCAACTGAAAACTAATTTTTGAAAACTAAAAGAGGTTTTTATTCCTAACATACTTAACTACAAAATATCTCTCATTTTCTTCAAATTCATTATGAGTTGGGAGAAATTGATGACTTAACTTGCGCTACGAAACTGCTAAAAGTCATTGAGAGAAAAACTATGTTTTTTGGTTTTAGTAGTCAACTTTATGATCAGTTTCTGGCCACAAGAAAAATTATTTTGGAATTTTGAAAGAGGTTTCTCTTCATAAATTCTCCAGATACAATAGCCTCTCTCACGTTTCTCACAAGTGTTACCAATTGGGAGATAAAAATCTTTCTTTGAAGCCATATTTTCAGAAATCATAATTTTACAGTTTTACTCATGTTGTTCAAAGACAGTGTCTGGACAGTAGGAGAGGTATTTCAAAAAACCAAGAGAGGTTTTTGTTCAAGAAAGCACGGTCTCCAAAATCCTCCTTCATTTTATCAAAATAAATTTTGGATTAGGAGGTAAAATCTCTGTCTCAACACCTATTTTTCAGATAAAAATAGTAAGGCAAAATGACCAATTCATAGATGAAAGGTGAAGACAAATTTTGATGAAGATAATGTTTTTGAGGTCAAGTTACTATGTTTTTGAGATATTTAAAATCCTCATAAGGTATAAACATCCCCAAATCAAAAATTCTGAATACTTTTTAAAATACTGCATTGAAAATCAGCATGTACAGCAATTTCGTAGCGCGCTACGAAACTGCTGAAGATGACTTTTTGGCACTTTTACATATGGATTAAGGAAATAAAGTTGTTGGGTTTCAAATTTTAATGTTGCTGGTGGAAAAATGCAGGTCACAGGTGAAGTTTCAAATTGCAAAACAAGAGAAAGAATCATTAAAGGAAATTTTTTACAGTAGTTTAGAATCTACGCTACGAAAACAGACTACTTTCGTAGCGCAATCATATTTCATGCCTTTCTTCACTTTTTCGGAGATTTGCTTTGCACAGTTGGAGGATTAAACTTTTCAAAGGTATATTGGCACATGTGACACATATGAAATAGTCATCAATGCTAACAAAATGCTTGAAGAGGAACATGGAAGTTAAGGGCTAAAAAACAGGAAATCCATCTCTTGATTTTTAGGACAATTTGGGTCATCATCAACAGGATTACATCAAAGCTGGAGACATCACCAAAATTCGAATTCATGGGACATTAGCTGTCAAAATAAGCATTAAAGGTTTAGATAATTTTTTTTCAAACATGTTTAGGAGTTTCAATCCTATTTGTATTAGGACTCTTAAAAGATAGTTAGTTGTCAGTTTGTAATTAATAGTTTTTTTTATGGGTGGAATAGGTGTCAAGTTGGAAATTCGAATTCTCCTAATGATGGATCATGGAATCCAAGAATGTAAACGCTCTATATGAAGCATGAGGTCGAATTCATCAAGGTTGGAATTTTTCATTAGCAAGGAAACTGTGTTACTGGATGTCACTGTGTTCTTCTCAACTTAATACAGAGATTTGTTTGACTACTCAAGATTCACAAGGAGTTTAAGTGTATCATTTTTCTATGGCTTTTTTCAATTACCTACTTGCAGTAGTATTTGTATGTGTTACTTAGAATTCATTTGACAATGCTCTAACTTCCTTCACATGCAAATAGACTGTGTTTTATCACTGTGTTACTATTTTTCTCATAAACTTAGACTCCAAGTGCCTTGACTTCCATGTTTGACAGATTATGATGTTTTTTTGAAGACTATCTTGACTCCATGGCCCAATGAGTGTTTTCTAATATTTGATTCATCCAGTTATACATTTTTATCCTTTTATTCCTAGAGTTAGCCATCTAATCATTAATCAAAAATCTGTTGGGAAAAATACTGAGAGGGGGGGGGTGAATCAGTATTTACTGCATAATCAAATCTTTTTACTTTTTCATTCCTTAAAACCCATACGCTACTTTCCTTCAGTAAACTAGCGTATATACGCGGATCCCCTTTATGAAACTAGCGTATACACAGAGATCTAGATCTGTCATTAAATATTCACTTATATTATTCCATCATTTATTCATCGTATATTCAATAAGCAGTATAAGAAATATGTGCGTAAGAAGGTAATAAAACTATCATACAAAGCATCACACATGAACACCAGGATTTTTAGGTGGGAACAAATCGTAGAAACCACCATCACAGCTGTTTCGGTGCCTTCAATATTTTATTATAAGAGAAAATGCCTTATAAATACACAATTTCCCAATGCGCAGACTTGATCAATCACAAGGGCAACCCACCGCGCCTGCTACTGGCCTTCTCCCGGAAGGGGGAGCTAGTAGCTACGACCCCCCGACTCGCTTACAGCCCCTCTCGGGAGCAGGGAGCCACGACCCCCGATCTCGTTTATCACCTGGAACCATGAGCCATAACCTCTCGACCGAAGGCCACAAACTCTTCGCACTACCTGGGACCACGTTTAACACCTTTTGCGCATCGGATCCAACAACTTCAATAGCTTTCACTTACAGTTACGTTTACCGTTATTTCCGCATCGGGACCTTTTCCAAACCCTTAAGCACAAACATACATCACTACGTATACGAACAAACACAAGACCGATAGCGCAACTACGTTATAATGTATCAGATATTTCATACCCCTTGCTTCAGCAAACCTTAGTTTGCATACGCGCTTTTACTTCACTGATGTCGCGTATATACGCGCTTCTGTCCACACAAACCAGCGTATACCCCCGTGCGAGACAGCTCGTACGCGCACACGCGCTTTCTCGCCCTCGGTCACGTATACACGTGCGCCCTCTCCGGCGGGCAAGTAGCGAGACAGATTACAAGAGCGCATACTTCATCAAATCAGATATTCAGTTCAGATCTACCCTTTGCTTCGTACAGATGTTCGCTTAGATGCTCGCCTACCGCGCATCTAAGCCTTCCATAACTGCATCTAGCAACATAAGACAATTCAGATCTAGATCCTTCTTCATCATCTCTTCATTGGTATCATAGATTCGTATCTATCATCAAACCTTTACCCTTTCCATACGTACATACTTCTTGCGTAGAAGTATTCATTCAAGCTCTGACATCTTGCTCCCACACTCATGATTTGCACAATGAATTTCTTCTCTTTATATAGGTTTACCCTTTCTCAATACCATGAGCCAAAGCCACATTACATCCGATGGTATTCCTGGACGGGGTCATTTAGACGAATCATTACCCAACACAATGGGTCAATACCATGGTGGTTACCCCTGGTTTTCACCTCCTTGAGCGCTTTTTCCTGCGACGCGACTTCCGGCACCGTTATTTCCTCGCGCACACGCGCGACCGCAGCTGTCCGCGTACACAAGAGACATACTCTTTTCATCATATTTTGAGCACATTTCAAAATCCTTTCTTCATTTCCTTCTGTACATACTGTAGAAACATCATATTTTCTTCATCAGGAACATATTCTCTCAAGCACAACTTCATCAAGTAAGTTGTCATCGTCTTCATCAAGTGGGTTGCTACTCAGCATTATATTGTCAACAACCATCAGATTTACATCATTTACCAAGTCCATCAAGTCAATAATAACTTCATCAGGTGGATTGCCATCAAGGACAACACTTGTCAACAGTCACATGTCTTCATCTCCATTCAGTGGGTTGCCATCAAGGACAACACTCTGCATCATATTTCCAACAAAATCTTAAACCTATTGAGAGAGCCCTCTCAGGTTGAGGAGGCTAAGCCTCAGCCAAAAGATTGGTTTGAAAGATTTACTCAGAGTCTACTTGATGAGCAGCGTATCAGGGTCAGATTTTGTGATAACACATTTTTCAAAGGCCTACAGAGTTAATTGGGGTTGTAATGGCATTTCATATCTGCGCGAGGGCCTCCTCGTCCTCTGACATACATCACAAGTGGGACAATACTCCTTAGAAACGGTGTGCACCATGGGCGGCCACAATCCAACTCTTAAGATATTCTATGTAATGGGTTTTCTCGAGTAATGACCTCCTACGACACCGCCATGTGATTTTTCTAGTATATATCACCTTTTGAATTTGAGAACGTACCTCCTCAAAACTTCATTGACTCCCAACTTGTATAATTGGCCTATGATTAAGGTAAAATCGATTGCACGTGAAACCAAATCTTTCTTTTTCTTGATTGTATACGCCTCAAGTGTACTTCCAGTGGCTAGAAAATGGATAATATCTACAAATTTTCATCATCTACCTTAATATAAAATAGCTACGCATCTGGTAATCCTTCATCCATATTATTTGGTTCCTCCTCACTCTCAATGTGTAATAAGTGGTCTGGTCTGACATTCAATCTTTCTGGCTTCAAAATTACTTCAAAATCATATTCCTGGAATAATAGGAGCCATATAGAGATCTTCCCCCCCAACACGGCTTGTTCACTAAGTACTTCAAAGTGGAATGATTAGTGAACATCTCAAAGTGACCTCAAAGCTAATAGTGGTAGAACTTCTGCAGCGCATATACCATAGCTAACCCTTCTCGCTCTATTGTGGAATAATTGCACTCGGCACTTGACAAATTTTAACTTGAAAATGTAGTCATATTATCAATATCTACAGCTCCTTACTACGTTAATACTATTGAGATTCAACAAGATGTTGAGCTTAGTGAAAAGAGTTTCCCTCACTAAGTGGGCCCGCAGGCTATTTTTGGGGCAAGTCTATTTTTAGAATATGTCTATTTTTAGACATGGTGATCATATTTCAAAAGTTGCAGGATGTTATTTGTGGATGGTTGATCAAGTTGGAAAAATATATGAAATTCTATTTTAGAATATTGGGCGAAGTCTATTTATAGATCGTCGATATAAAAATAGAATTTTCGATTATTATTAGCTCTTAATAATAATGAGACAATAAACAGAAACTTATTCTCTTGGAGCACTTAATTTCAGTGCACATATTTGGAAAATTAGTGGTCTGAAGGAATTACGCAATTCCTAGGGTTTACTGGTGGTTCATGCATGGAGGAATCAGTTAGAACTGAAGTGGAAAAGTTATGACAGAGTTGGAAGAGTAGTTCATGGAGTTGTATTCAGTTTAACTCCGTTAGACTCAGTTGAGTTAGTTGTATCTAGTATAACTGAATGATACACTGGTGAGAGTGGAGTGAATTAATTAGTTAATTAATTCACAAATAATAACTCATTAATCAACTAAACAGTACAGCAGTTAACTACAATGCATGTCAGTTCCAGTGGAGACCCAATGGAGAGAATGGTGAAAGGGAAAGATGGACTATTCTTTGTGACTATAGTGATGCATTGATTTCACCACACACACATTGGAGTTGCCAATGAGGTTTGCGCAGTCAAGGCAACGGTAATTTGAATTCATTCAGAGCTATTATTAATAGGGATTGCGCAGTGGAGGCAGGCTAGCAGGAGGGCAGAGATCGGTGCATGGATTTGTAGATTTCTTCTATGTTAGTGTGTGACAATTGATTGTACTGAGAGCTTGATGTACTAAGATTTGTATGAGATTTTTACATGATCTCCATGATACATAATATATGATAGTCGGGGTTTTCAGCTTCAGGCTTTCTCATTAAACAATTGTGTTATGTGCGATTGTTTTATTTATTCTTCACATGTGTTTGCAATTAATTTTCCGCAAAAGATTAACATTGGAATGATTATGTATTTTTCAAGAAGTTAAATATTGTGAGATTAGGGGAATTTGGATGTATGCATGCTTAGTGTATACTAATTTATACATGGTATCGGAGCAGTGTTAACTCTTGAAGATTTCAATTGTGAAGAATTGTTGAGTTTGTGCTGGTGGACAATTCGAATTTTCTACAGAATATTCTTGCTGCAAAAGTTGAGTATACATTGAAATGTCTTTCAATGGGTTGCGGTTGGAGTATGCCCTTGATGGGAGCTCGAATTACATAGCCTGGAAGGATAGAATCGAGGCAATGCTGGAGGATAATGGACTGAAGGAGTTCATCGATAGCGATGTTCCTAAGTCGGGATCTAGCGATGCTGCATTACCTGACGCATGGCAAAAGAAGACAGCAAAGACAAGAATAATTCTATTGGAAGGTGTGAAGGACCATATTGTGTCCAGACTTCACAGGAAATCCACTCCATTCTTAATGTGGAAGGCTTTGATAGATTTTTTCCAAAGCAGAAGGGACCAGAGGAAGTTGGCACTTAAAGACAAGCTCAAAAAAAAAAAAATGGAGAAGGGCGACAGTATTCCAAAATACCTCACGAAGTTTGTCCACTGCAAGGATGAACTGGGAAGTGTGGGGGTTACTATTGATGATGAAGACTTGGTGAGCTTGGCTCTCCTTGGACTTTTGAAGAGTTTTCATAGCTACAAATACTCTGTCAATGGATAGGAGAAACTGTCGGGATGGGAGCGACTATGGTCGGATCTTGTGCAAGAGAAGATAAGGCAGGGTACCAGGGATGGCTCTTCATCAAAGAATGAAGATGAAGAGAATTGCACTTTTATTGCCAAAGAAAGGAAAGGGAAGGGGAAGAAATTTCCTTCAAAATATGAAGCTAAAGGCAAGAAGCAGGATTTTTCCAAGGTGAAGTGTTTTCACTGTCACAGGCATGGGCATTTCGCCACTAACTGCCCACAGAAGAAGAAGAACAAGAAGGTTGTTGGAGCTGTAGCTGGAGAGGCCTTAGACTCGTGATTTGAACTTTATTTCTCTTTGATCACATGCTTGGTTTCAAGCTATATGGTATCGGTGTGGTATCTTGATAGTGGTGTGTCTTTCCATATGACGGGAGACAAGGAGTTGTTTAGTGACTTGGAGGAGGACCTCCATATGCATATAGATATGGATGACGATGGTCAATACAGTGCAAATGGAATTGGGACCATTACCTTTGAGAGGGAGTCTGGTAATCCATTCTTTTTGAAGGATGTTATGCATGTTCCAGATCTAAAGAATAATTTGGTCTTGGTCACAATGTTGGAAGACAAAGGTTATGATGTTGTTTTCAGTGAGGGAAAAGCCTTCCTTCGACATAAAAAAATGGGTCAAACCAAGAAGATAGGGGTTCGAATTAAGAATATATATAAGATGGAGGTAGATGGCTGCACTGCAATGGTGGGCAAAGCAGAAGAAGTGGTGAGCCAGAATGAGGGCGAATTATGGCACAAGAGATTGGGCCATCTTCACCATGGCGCTTTGAAGATTTTGCAGCAGATTTCTACTGGACTTCCCAAGGGTAATCTTGCGCAGTCAGATCATTGCAAAAGGATGTACTATGAGTAAGTTTGTGAAGACCACCTTTCATGAGAAGGAGAACCGTGCTTTGGTGATCCTGGAGAGAATTCACAACGTGTGTGGACCCTTCTCAATTGCTTCAACAGCAAAACACATGTATTATATTATATTTTTTGATGACTATTCTCGTAGATGCTGGATCTTCTTCATGCAGAAGAAGAGCAAAACGTTCTCAAAGTTCTGTGAGTTCAAAGCATTGGTGGATAAGGAGTCGGGGAAGCAAGTGAAAGCTCTACGGAGCGATAATGGTGGTGAATACATCTCAGGCGAATTCAAATACTTCTGTAGCAAAGAAGGAAATTGAAGAGAACTCATAGCGCCTCATAACCCACAGCAGAATGGGGTCGTGGAGAGAAAGAACATAACGATCGTGGGTGCTGCATGAGTGATGCTGCATGACCAGGGCCTACCGATGCACTTGTGGGCGGAAGCATGCAATGCTGCGGTTTATGTGCAAAATTGTTGTCCTCATAGAGTACTTGGAATGAGTACACCTGAAGAAGCTTTTACTGGAAAGAAGCTTGATATTTCTCATTTGAATATTTTTGGCTCATTTGTTTACATTCATGTGAAAAATGACACTAGGAAGAAGCTGGAGCTGACTACAGAAGTTGGGATATTTGTGGGGTACACAGAATCACCCCATAATTATCATGTGTATTTCCCAGATAGCCAGATGATTGTGGTGCGACGGGATATAAAATTCAATGAGGTGAAAGCCATGAAGTTGTCGCTTGAGAGGGATCTACACTTGCATGTAGAGGAGGAACCTCTTGCTCCCAAATATGAGCCTCTAGATGTGGATCAACCACAGGAGGAGATTCATGGAGTGGAGGAGTCCACTCATACAGAACCAAAAATCAAACAAGGAAAAAAGCGGACCACAGAAGCTGAGAGACTGAATCTTGATGTGGCACAAAATGGAGGAGTCCCTACATCACAGCGCAGACAGAGACAGTCACCTAACCGATTTACTAGATACATGGCTCTTATGAGCAAGTTTATCGTGACAGAGCCATCTTCTTTTGAAGAAGCAGTGTAGGAGCCCACATGGGTAGATGTCATGGTGGAGGAGTATGACTCCATTGTTAGAAACAGTGCTTGGGAGATTGTTCCAAGGCCGATTGGTAAATTATTTATAGGTTCAAGATGGATCTACAAGGTAAAGCAAGTTTTTTATGGGAGGGTCAAGAATTATAAGGCAATATTTGTTGCCCGGGGCTTCTCACAGATCGAGGGGATTGACTATGAAGAAACCTTTGCACCTGTCGCACGGTATTCTTCCATACAGACCATCCTTGCTCTTTCAGCGCAAATGGGTTGGCACATTCATCATATGGATGTGAATATTACATTCCTTAATGGGATCATTGAGGAAGAGGTGTACATTGAGTAGCTTGAAGGATTTGAGAACTTCAGCAGCGAGTCGCATGTGTGCAGGCTCAAAAGAGCGTTGTATGGGCTGAAACAAGCACCTCGTGCTTGGTACACTCGAATCGACAACTATTTCACTGGACTTGGCTTCACCAAGAGTGAGGCGAATGCAAACCTGTACTAAATTGTGGTGGAGGGTAATATTTTAATCATTTTTCTTTATGTTTATGATTTAATACTAACGGGTGATGAACAGTTGATACACTCATGCAAGGCAGATCTTGCAAAGGAGTTTGAGATGAAGGATTCAGGCCTCCTTCATTATTTTCTTGGATTGGAAATATGGCAGCAGGAAGGTGAACTATTTGTGTCTCAAGGCAAGTATTCCTGGGAGATACTGGGGAAGTTTCACATGCAAGGCTGCAAGCCTATCGACACTCCTCTTCCAGGAAATTGGAGGAAAGAGGATGCTACATCGGCATAGGTATTGGATGTTCATGTATTTAGTTAATACAAGACTGAACATATGCTATGCGGTGAACCAGCTTTCACAAGCGATGGTTAAGCCTACCAAGCTCTTTTGGAAGGCAGGCAAGCATTTCCTGAGATATCTCAGGGGCACATCTGAGTATGGCTTATGATACAGACAGACGGATGAGGTGAAGTTGCATGGCTTCACGGATGCATATTGGGTAGGCAACCCATGATCCAGGTGGATATTAGTGGTCACCTGCCTATTCCACTTGGGGCCCCACCATTTTCTCTTTCAATTTTTTAGTTTCGGCACAACTTACTATTTTTAGCAATTTTTCGGGTCCTGAATTTCTTGGATCCGTTTTGAGGCCCTAAACGACATTTTTTGGGAAAATCGGGAGCAACATGGATCCATGGATCAATATTTCTCAGTCAAAATTTGTATTCCTCAGATATATATTTCTAATGAGGTATGGCTCACGTCAAACGGAGATCGTATGCCAAAGTTACATCCTCTGGAAGTTGAAACACCAATTTACCCAAACGAGGCCCATAGTTTTGGTGCTTCATCTCCTAGGGTTAGGGTTTTGGATGTTTAGGGTTTTCCCTTGTTTCTAAATAATAAATAGGCCCTCGAGCCTCATTGTAACTGAGTTCAGAGGTCGGTAGCTGCCACATCTCTTCTCAGAGATAGCTACCAGTGCCCTAGCTCGTTTATTTCCATTCTGTCTGTAAGAAAATTTCAGTTCTTTGATATTAATGAGATGAAGTGTTATTTCCACTGCATCTTTGTATTTATGGTTATATGTTTATTCTATTTTGTTCCTGCATAAATCTGGATCAGTGGTATCAGAGCAGTCTGCTTTTTCTCGATCCTTCTTTGCATGTCCCCAACGAGGTTGGGGTATAAGAATTTAGGGCTCAATCTGGTGGAACCTTTGCAAGATCAGCTTCGCAAACCCCGACGGATGCCCATGGGGGATGAAAAGAAAGATGAGGGAGAAGGAGATCCTATAAAAATATTGCTCGAGGAGGCCCTCGAAAAACAAAGGAATGCGATGATGGATAACTTTGCCTAGATCCTTCAACGGTTGCCCACCGGTGGTGCATCTGCATCCAGCAGCCACTCTGGAGGTGCGACTCCCTTTAAGGTACAAGTAAATTTTGACATTCCCATATTTGAGGGTCAAATAGATGCAGATGCCGTAGATATATTTTTGAATCTATTAGAATGGTATTTCTCGGTTCATGACTTTTCCGACCGGGAGAAGGTTATTTTTTCACTCCTCAAAGCTACCCCCTGTCAAGGACTGGTGGGAAACCTACTGTGAGAAAAAGGAAGAGACAGAACCCTCTCTGTTCTCAGCCGTACCCACTTGGAATTATTTCTGAAACACCATCAAGGAACAATACTATCCAGTGGGGAGCTATGAGGACAATTACATACAATGGACCACACTGCGACAACAAAGGGATCAAGATGTGCATGAGCTGACGAATCTGTTCAATACCTTGCACACAAAGTTGGGTATCAAAGATTCAGCGAAAAATTTGGTGCTAAAGTATCACATTTTTCTGCACAGATACATTTAGGAGGAAATGGAGTTCCTCGACAACTCCTCGCTTGGTATAGCATACCGGTATGCTGCCACGATTGACCAGAAATTCAAACAAAAGAAGTGAGACTTTGAATTTGCAAATCAAAAGCAAGGGAAAGGTGCTCCCAAACTGCAGAACAAAGGACAAATACAAGGCATGGTGGCTCAAGACAACCTGTCAAAGCCACAATAAAAGAACAACACCACAAAGCCAAATAAGGACACGGGAAAGTGGTGTGAGTTCCATAAGAGCTCCACTCACAACACAAGTGAGTGTCGGGCCAAGTAGTCGCTGGTGGCCGAGATGAGGGCTTCTGAGTTGGATGCATGCTCCGGCACTGAATTAGAACCTGACAAGGGTGTAGGTTTTAACCCTGAACAGAAATATCTACACACGATTCTTATAACAGAAACTAAACAATAGCAAGAGCATAAAACATAAAACAGATAAACACAGAGATTTTCCCCTGGATCCCAAATCGGGACGACCAGCTTGATTTTTCATTATATTCCTTTTAGTGTTACAACACATATATATACATGCCGAAGCATACATAAACCCCAATCCATTAACCCTAGATTAGAACATAACCGTAGTTCCTCGACCGATCTACAAAATACCAAAATAAAACCATCGAACCCCAAACCATGTGCAAAACCATGCACAAAACCATGGGCGGATCCGCCTATGAGTGGGTCCGCACAAAAAACAAATTTTGGCCAGGGCGCTGCCCCGGACCCCAACGGTGGGGACTGCTTCACCCCTCGTGACCCCCCAGCTACGCCCGACGCAACATACAGCGCGTGGGGCTAATCATGGAAAGAATATAACACATACCCAACAAAGGGGAATGAAAAAATGAAACATATTATTGATGTGGAGCCCAATGCCATTGTTGCCACTACAAAGATCCAGAAGGAGGAACGTCTCTTCCACTCCCAGATGTGGGTAAAGGGCTCCCCGGTACAGTTCATTGTCGACAATGGGAGCCAAAAGAACCTCATTTCAGCAGATGCCATGAAGCAGTTGGGCTTTCCGACCACATCTCACCCACATCCATACACCATCAGGTGGCTTCACCAAGGATGAGATCTCTGCGTCAGTCAGCAGTGCCGCCTTCCCTATAGCATCAATCCCTTCACGGATGAGGTATTATGTGACATTACTCCTATTGATTTTTTTGATGTATTATTAGGACAACCATACTTGTGGAAGCGTCATGTTGTGTATGAGTCTTGGCCTTGTGTTTTTATTGTTACTTTGGGAAATAAGTTGTACAGGATACCAGAGGTACCACCTCCTACCACTATCTCTTTGGTTACTGCAAAACAATGTTGTAAGCTCATTTCCCAAACCAGGAAATTAATTTTCCTAATGATCCGCCCCCAAGGCAAGAAGAAGATTGTGGCCACGACCTCCAGATAGGGCTCCTCTGCATGACAAAAACAAATGGACAAGGTTTTGGAGGAGTACTGGGAATCTTCACCTCACCCACAGGGGTTACTCTGCACTGTCAGGTCAAGCACCCAATTGATCTGACCCCAGGTGCGCCGCTACCCAATGGACCGATCTATCGGTGCTCTATTCTGGAGAACGATGAAATCAAGAGGCAGATTCAGAAGCTGCTACAGAAAGGTCACATTCGACCAATTTCATCGCCCTGTGGGAGCCTGATCGTGTTGGTACAAAAGAAGGATGGGATGTGGAGACTCTGTATTGACTATCGGGCGCAGAACAAGATCACTATTCGGAATAAGTACTCGATCTCGTGGATTGATGACCTTCTAGACCAACTCAAAGGGGTGAAATATTTTTAGCAATATTGACTTGAATTCTGATTATCACCAGGTACCAATCGAACCCTCTAATGTGTGGAAGATTGCCTTCAAATCCAAGGAAGGCCTTTTCGAATGGTTGGTCATGCCTTTCAGGTTGACGAATGCTCTCGCAACCTTCATGAGGTTGATGGACGACATCTTGCAGCCATTCACCAACTCATTTGTAGTGGTGTAATTGGATGAAATTTTGATCTTCAGCCAGACTTGGGAAGAGCACCTCCACCACATCCGACAAGTCCTCCAAACACTGTAGCAACACAAGTTGTGTGCCAATTTGGAGAAGTGCACTTTTGGCATGACCCAAGTTCAATATCTGGGATACATTATTGATGAAAGGGGGGTGCATGTGGATCCAACCAAGATCCAAGTCATTCGGGATTGGCCAGCCCCAGCCACTATAACAGAGCTTCGTAGCTTTCTGGGTCTTGTTAATTTCTACCGTAGGTTCGTCCTGGGATTCTCTCATATCACTTGGCCCTTGAGTCAAGTCACCAAGGGAGGAGCGAGAGAAAAATTATTTTGATCAGAATCTCAATAGAAGGTGTTCACAGAATTGAAAAATTGCCTTTGTTCTGCCCCAGTTCTCACATTACCAGACTTGCAACAACCATTTTAGATAGAGATAGATACCTCTGACTATGCTATTGGGGCAGTTCTTACTCAACAGGGACATCCAGTGGCATATCACAATGAGACATTGTCTGACAAAGTTCGCAAGTATCCCACTTATGAAAAATAAATGTATTCCATTGTGCAAGCTTGTTGACAATGGAAGCATTACATTTTGGGGAAGGAAACAATCATCCACACAGACCACCGGCCCCTGCAGTTCATACAGACATAAGGGAAGTTGCAAAATGATCGCCATTAGAATTGGTCCACATATTTGCAACAGTTTCATTTGAACATCAAGTACAAGAAGGGTAGCACCAATAATGTTTCAGACTGCCTCAGCCAACCACCGATCATGGCACTCAACACCATTCTCAACTCTTGTGGGCATGAGACTTCTTATTGGCCGCTTCTCTACGAGAGCAACCCAGAATTTGGCCACACATACAAGGCACTCTTGGGGGGTACGCAAGTTCCAAATTTTCACCTCCAAGATGCACTTTTATGTCACCTGGGACACCTTTGTGTTCCTTCAAGTGAGCATACTAAGATGATATGGGAAGCACACTACAGTCGATTCGCTAGGCATTTCGGGTTCGAGAAAACAGTAGCAGTATCGTTGAAGTATTTATATTGGTTGAACCTTCGAAAGGATGTCGAGAAGCACATCAGATCCTACACTACTTGTGCCATTGCCAAACCAACCATCAAGAAGCAAGACCTATATACTTTGCTACCTACCCCTAGTCGACCTTGGGAATCCATCTCCATGGATTAAATGTCAGGCATGCCTTCTACTAAGCATAGAAATGAATGTATTTTCATGTTCTTCGACAGATTCTCGAAGATGGCCATTATGGAGGCCTACAAGAAGAATATCACAGTAGAAGCCACTACTAAACTCTTCTTTGAACGAGTGTGGGTGCATTTTGGGATCCCACAGTCTATCATATCAGATCGGGATAGCATGTTCCTTAGCACATTTTGGTCTAGCCTCTAGTCAATGCTGGACACCAACCTCACCAAGTCCACATCTTTCCATCCCCAAATAGATGGCCAGACAGAGGTCATCAACAGAATGATTGTACACATTCTGTACATGTACAATTCAAAGCATCCACACACATGGGACGAGAGCCTCCCCTATGTACAACATAGTTATAACTAGGCTCTCCACAGCTCAATCAGCCACAACCCCTTTCAGGTGGCCTTGGGATTCCAGCCACTATGTCACATTGACGTAGCCATGCCATTTGTGGCTGATCAAGATGATTCGTCTCATGTCCAGTCTGAAGTTGACAAAGAAAATAGCTTCATCGAGCACACTCAGCACATCCGCCAACAGGTTCATCACATATTGGATAGATCCAATACTAAGTACAAGCAACTCCATGATCAAAATCGGGTGCCACATTACTTCCAGGTGGGCAACAAAGTGTGGCTACATTTGCAAAAGGAGCGCCTCACTGGACCCCACCGCAAGCTTCACCCGCTCCGATATGGGCCGTACACCATCACCAAGGATGTAGGAAATAATGCCTTTGAGCTCAGTATTCCACCATTCCTTGGTCTGCACCCAGTATTCAATGTGGACCACCTTCGTCCTTACTTCCCACCTCTACTGGACACCTCTGACATTGCAGAACAATTCACACCAACAGAGTTAAACCTAGAATGCATGTAACAGGCCACCACAGATTGTATCATGGACATGAAAACCAAGAACACTCACCAACAGAAGATCCAACTGTATCGGGTTGTCAAATCTGGCCAACTCCTGCACCAAGGAAAATGGCTCACCAGGGACCAAGTTCAACAGAAGTTTCCTCATCTCATGGAGGAAATTAACGCAATGGGGACCTTTGCTTCCTAATGGGGGAGGAATGATCCAGGTGGATATTGGTGGTCACCCACCTATTCCACTTGGGGCCCCACCATTGTCTCTTTCAGTTTTTCAGTTTCGGCACAACTTACTATTTTTAGCTGTTTTTTGGGTCCTAAACTTCCAAAGCCGTTTTGAGGCACTAAACGAAGTTTTTTGGGAAAATCGGGAGCAACATGGTTCCATCGATCGATGTTTCTCACTCAAAATTTGTATTCCTCAGATATATCTTTCTAACGAGGTATGGTTCACGTCAAACAGAGATCGTATGCCAAAGTTACGTCCCCGAGAAGTTGAAACACCAATTTAACCAAACAGGGCCCATAGTTTTGGCGCTTCATCTCCTAGGGTTAGGGTTTTGGATGTTTAGGGTTTTCACTTGTTTCTAAATTATAAATAGGCCCTTGAGCCTCATTGTAACTAAGTTCAGAGGCCGGTAGCCGCCACATATCTTCTCATAGATAGCTACCAACACCCTAGCTAGTTTATTTCCATTCCGTCCGTAAGCAATTCAGTTCTTTGATATTAATGAAATGAAGTGTTATTTCCACTGCATATTTGTATTTATGGTTATATTTTTATTCTATTGTGTTCCTTCATAAATCCGGATCAATGGTATCAGAGCGGTCTACTTTTTCTCGATCCTTCTTTGCATGTCCCCAACGAGGTCGGGGTATAAGGAGTTAGGGCTCGATCTAGTGGAACCTTTGCAATATCAGCCTCGCAAACCCTGATGGATGCCCATGGGGGACGAAAAGAAAGATGAGGGAGTAGGAGATCCTATAAAAATATTGGTCGAGGAGGCCCTCGAAAAACAAAGGAATGCGATGATGGATAACTTTGCCCAGATCCTTCAACGGCTACCCACCGGCGGTGCATCTGCATCCAGCAGCCACTCTGGAGGTGCGACTCCCTTTAAGGTAAAAGTAAAATTTTAATTTCCCATAATTGAGGGTCATGTTAGGGTCCCGTGATTTCGTTGATTGGCAAGCCAAGTGACAGGGTAACTTCAAACCAACTTTGGAGCCCAAGGACCTAGCCTTCCTAGACTCAGAGAGGGCTCTCTCTATTTATGTAAGGGATATCTATGTGTTTTCTTCTTATGTTTCTAATTTTAGGCTAGTTATGAAATATTTTTTTGGTTTTTCTTTTAGGTTTTTGAGGGAGGAACTGATCAAAGACTAAGATAGATAAAAATATTTTCAGATTAACTGGGCTATGGGGTCGAAAAGGTCAAGAAAGCTTTAGATGGTGATACAAGGTATGTTGAAGGGCCAATTTGATCAAGATAAAATGGATCTTAAGGTAAAATGAAGTGGGATGGACACTAAATTTGTGAAGGAAAAAGGCTTTCAAAAATAAATAGTTCAATAGCTGACATTTATATGGTAGGGCTAACCATTAATCGTGATAAATGTAACTACAAACTGATAAATGCATAGAAATAAACATTCAAGCAATACATAGAGATATATGACTCTCTAACTTTAAGAAATTGCTATCAGACTTTGGGGAAAGACAATTAAGACAAACAAATAACTCAAAGTACTAAGAGGAAACTCCTAGACATAGTATTTCAAGCTATCGGACACTTTGAACTAGGATTGCAGAGTTTTAGGCAAAGGGCAAGATCGATACAAGACCTCTTTGGTTCAACTAGGACAATCAAACACTCAAAGAAAGGTTTCAGAGGTGGAGCTATGACTATCCACGAGTAATCAGGGTGTACTGTGAATCATACTTAGCATGCATAAAACCATAAATGAAACAAGCAAACAATTTCTTCAGTGATCAAAAAGCAATCAAGAATTCTTTGATATGACTAAGGAGGAAGAAAAAATAGAAGCTATAATGAAACAGGAAATCTGAAGTGCCTCCAGGGGCATGTCTCAAATCTATTCTCTACTGTCTTATAGCAAGCAAGAGCATGAAATATGTATGAAAACTGAGAAACATAACAGAGAGGGACACTATACCATTTTACCAAGTCAAGGAATCCAACAGCAGTCCTCTTTCATCATCCAAGAACATTCAAGAAACTATCCAATGCATAAGACAAGTATTTCTTCCAAGCTTGTATTACCATATATTGCTCTATATCATCAAGTTCAGCCTTGTTTACAATGAAATGTCTTGGAATATATAAGCCAAGATGAGGGAAAACCTCCTAGTGCAACTAGCAAGCCCATTGGCCTATCAAAAATATATGATTTTGTCCTTGAGGCTTTGCAAAGCCCAAGGCACAAAATATCTATAAAAATATCTTTAAAATGCTAAAAAGGGAACTTATATTGACTTTTCCTAACTAACCATGGCCAAAAAAGGCTAAACGCACATTAGGAAAAGCCACTTCAGAAAAGTGCATTTTTCACAAAAATACTCAAGAAATATATTAGCCTAAAGTCCCCTGTCTTGCGGTCAACTTTTGGAGGCCTTACCGATGTCGAAACGAGATCTGTGATGGCTTGTTGGAAAGCTCTAGATGTCTAGTTTCTGAAAAATCTTTTTTTTCTCAAAACTGATCACTAGAAGTCTGTCAGAAACTAACCTGTGTGGAAAAACCCAAAAAATAGACTTTGCTGATATGCGGGGCAGAGTGTTGAAAAAGTGACTGTTTTTCACCATTTTTGGGGACCAAATCATCTTCAATTGATCTGAAAATCAATGAGTAGTTGCCCCTAAAATTATGGCATCCAATGATACCATTTTCATCCTTTGAGGATGTCTCAAACAGAAATGGCAATGCCCGTGATTTTTAGCAAAAATCCCAAAAATGTCAAAAAACCAAAACTTGTTGAATTTTGCCCAATTTTGGTGAGCATGACCCTCAAGGGTTTTCAGAAACATGTTGAGAAGCTAAGGCTAAAATTTGAAGCTTTGATGTGTCTTTCTTCATTTTTGGTGTCAGGCACCTCTTTTGAGCCTCTTTGAGCTTTTTCTTGTGTGACTTTCAATTTCCGCCGCGCGAACTGATTAAGCTTCTTATAATGCCCGGTCATCCTTCTTTGAAGGTCCAAATCTCTATCAGCCTTTTCCAACTTCTTCTCCAAGTGGTCATTCACCCTTTCAAGCCATTCTTCTCTATTTTTTTCTATCTCTTGGGTGAATAAGGTAGTAAGAGGAAAAGATTGGAAAAGGGCAGCCTCTTCCTCTTTTTGTTTCTCCGAGGCTCTTCTGAGTCCCATGGTCCTTGGCCTCTTTCTTCTTGGTTGATCCTCATCTTCACTATCATTGAACTCGCCCATGAGTTCTTCTAACTTAATTTGCGCCTTGGAGGCCTCTTTTTGATATTTGATAGCCCGTGTCTCATATACTTCCATGTGGACACTCATCTGCTTGTTTTGTGTTTGCAGAAAGTGAATGAGGTTTTTAGACCTCTCTAGATCCGCTTTTAGATCATGAATTTGATCTTCTCTATTTATCAAGAGAGATTTTAGGATTCTGGCTTCATTGTCGCTATCGTCACTATTTATCTGAATTATGTCAAAGTCTCTCTCTTTCTCATGGGTTCTTTCTTCCTTCTCCTTTCCCTTGCTTTGGGTGGCCTTCTTGGTCTTCCTCCTCTTTGGTAATTCCACAATGGATTAATTAGGCAATTTCCCTTTGCTTCGGAGGGCTCTAGTGACATTTGGAGTTACAGTTTGAGGCACTCTCTTTCTTGATGTTAGGGGCTTTGTCACCTTTGGAGAAGAGAGCATGGCCCCTTGCCTAGGAGACACAGCTAGCACATGCTCAATTTTCTCTTTGCCCTTGCTACTTTCCTCATCAGGTTTGCTGCTATGAGGGATACCAGTATCCTCATCAAATTGTTCCATTTCCTCATCATGCTGTTTCATTTCTTCATCATTGCCCTCTTCACTATTTTGGTCTTCTTCATGGTGCTCTTCTTTACCACTGTGTTTCCTTTCATCACTGTGTTTTTATTATTCATCATGTTGTTCATCCTCACTGTGGTTTTCTTCTTTATCATGTTGTTCTTCCTCACTGTGTTTTTCTTCTTTATCATGTTGTTCTTCCTCACTGTGTTTTTCTTCACTTTTCTGCATTTCCTCACTATGTTTTTCTTCACTTTTCTCTTTTGTTATCACTTGAACAATGCTTATGGGCCTTGGTTGATCGATGAAAAGCTCTCAAAAGTGTTTTTGGAAGCCCAGAGGACGAGCAGCATGTTTGAAAATGAGAGCGTCGCGCATATGAAGGCTATCGGGTCAGCTTCGGGCAGTGGTGAACGAGCACGCAGGCGCACCGCGCAGCCGTTCAAACGCTGTGTATGTGCGCTCACAGGCGTGCCGCGCACTTCTACAGGCATGCCACGCAAGCTCCAAGCGCTGAAAAACTTGAAAAATGCCCGAAATCCGTTTGCTACTTCAGTGGGCAGCTAGTGGAGTATGTTTTGGTTTCTTGAATTTGCAAATGGGGCCTTTTCAATGGTCTCTCCACCTTTATAATTCAAATGAGATCACAACCTTTGTATTTAATTTGTAAGGGTTTGAATTCCCTTTGAAAAAGGTTTTTTGTCATATAAAAATACAAATCACTTTCTTTGTCATTTTATCACTTTTAAAATATCATAAAGACCCATATTCGATTAGGATTCATAACAAAAATGTTGTGGCCAGCTTCTTTTTGAAAACACCATAGACATGACCTTTTCCGAAGTAAAGAAACTCCTCAAAAGAAAAATCATTTTCACTGTTTCTTTATTAAGGAAATAACCCTCTCACTGTTTGTCCATTTCTATCCTTTAAAGGAACACTGCTCAAGAGCCATATCAAGGACTGTTGATGCATCTTTTGCCTATCTCTTGGAAGGAGATGATTTACAATTCTAGAACTTACTTTGACAATTCAACTCTCTTGGTGTTTGATGATGATTATGCCCATTGTTGAAGTTGATCAAAAGCTGTTAGGCGCCCTTTAACATTTTCCTTTGACTGTGGATGAAGCTTTATTTGTACTCACCAAGGCTTGATTTACACTTGTTTATCAAGGAGAAATCGTTTTAAAGACCTTTAATGCAATCAGATACAACATCAGAGTTTGTTACTGGGTAAAGTAAAAGGTCTTGTCTATGACTGTGGTGTGTTTTAATTCTTTGAAGGTTATCTTGAATTTGAAACATTTTTTCATACCCTTTCTATCATTTGATGAGCTTGTTCCAAGTTTTTTACATTTTAACCTCAGATTACCTTTGAAGAAAACCTTTATGGTCATTAAAAACAAAGCTTCTTGAACATCATAGTATCACTGCTTGTCCTATGTTTAACACCAGTTTTCTACTCATAAACCTTCAATTGCTTTCCACTGAACTTCAATTCTATCCTTTAAATAGTGAACCCATGTAATCACTCCTTGAAACACTACTACTGTATCAGTGGTTTCATTCATTGGAGAAAATGGTGTAAACAAGTTTTTAGGCCATTTGAAGCATTGTTAGCCTTGTGCTTTTTAAATGAGGCCATACCTCTGTTCTTGACCCCCTGCTTTTAAATGAAGGAGGTTTACAACAAATGACCTAACCATCTGCTCATGTTTGGAGGAGTTTAACACAGTCATGCCATTTCATCTCTTTTTCAAACTGTGTCATCTTTCCTTGTAATGCATATCTCTGCTTGGTATATCACAATAAGTAATAAAGTGGAAATTTGACAATATGCTATGAGAGACATGTTCTGAGATATGTATCATGTTGTTTCGAATACCCTTGTGAATATTTTGGAACCAGGAGCAACATGACCTATATTTGTAGAGTATTTGATTGTTAGTCATTACTTACTAACCTTTCTTGACTGTGTTTTGCAGAGGTTTATTGAATTTTCTCTCTGACTAGCATTCTTATCCCAAGATCAAGAAAACATGAGAAGCAGTTGCCTTCTCATGTTTAGCTTGACAATGTCTTCTGGAATACTTGTACATCTCTGCTTTTGAGAAATACACTGAAATACTGTAGATCAACACAATATCAGTTTGGCTTTTGAAACATGTACTGCTGAGACATCAAGACCTTTTAGTGGCGCGATGTATGGGTGTATCAAGATTTTTTTTTTTGCAGATTAAGCGCCAATTTAGGGTTGGCTGGTATTGAACAAAAGATTTTGGCTCAGGATGTTTTTGTCAAGGGAGGATTTCCTAAAGCGCCACTACCTAACTTAGGGGAGAATCTTTGCCAGATTTTGAGTATTTTCTTTGGTATGACTAGATCTTAAGATGACATATGACCAGAGGTAGGGTGGCTAACTTTTTATAAATAGTTTGTTGACGAATGACCTGGGGATGAGGGTAAATGACAGCAGATGACTTTAGCTTATGACATCTAATGGACAGGATTATATGACTGAAACTAGATAGGACTTGTCAACTAGGTTTTTCTTGTCATAGGCTGACTGAAAAAGGTAGGAGGACAAAAAATGTTTAGGGGAGTTTTCTAGATGACAAATTTGAAAAATAGGAGATCAGCTTCTAGAAAACTTGGCTTTAAAAAAGTCATCCTCAACAGGTGAAAAATACTGATGACTAATAGTGGCTCCATTTGGGGAGGGCAACTCCTTTTCAAGAGGTGTCCAGAATTTTAGATCTCTATCCTTTGAAGACCAGTGCCTTTATCCATTGGCGGAAATTTCTTTCTTCCTTGATGTTATTTCTGAAAATTGACAGGATGATTAGCATCAAAGTCATTTCTACCTACCTTGCTACATTTCCTAACATTTCTTTCTTCTTTCAGGTGCATTTGGACTAGCAACCCTTTGACATTATTTTTTTGAAAAAATGACACTATCTAATTCTACACTTATATCTTTCGGGAGTTCGGATTAAGCTGATGAACTCCTTTGTTTCTCTACCTATGCTGGATCGACTGTCAAGGTTAAGCTGTTTGACAGGATTTTATTCTCTAATCTAAAACATGAAATTGAAAAATGACCAAATCAGGATTAGAGAGTCTGACTTATCATGTACTTGTGGCATGAAAGACAAGCTACACACAAATATTATTTTGCATAAAATGAAATCTAGAAAATCAGGGCTAGGATACACAGTTTGTTTTCCATCCCTGCTTTCCTCTTTGGTTCTGTTTTGAGCATGTGGAACCAGTATCTTTTCCTAATATATCTTCTTTGATAATTCAAGCTTACACAATATTGATTATCTCTCCTCTCACTAACTTATTAGCAAATAAATTTAAAACATGTTCAGTTATGATTAGGCTAGATAACTGAACAAGACATTTTTTGAGCACTAGTAGTGGAATTTAGACTTGCTCGCTTTTAGCATGACTATTTTTGGGTATGGGGCTGTAACATTGCTTTAGAAACTGCCCTCTTTTTCTACTTTTTATTGTTTTTGCACTTTTATGTTTTTTCATTTTTTCTTCAAAAAATCTAGAACTAAAAATATGCTCGCAAGGCTGAGATTATTTTTCATAGCTATCTATCTATCCTAATCTAACCTATACATGATAGAAATTTATTTGGTGAGCTCTTCTTTCCAATATAACCAGTCAAGTAGATGATTGCATGGTTGATCTTGGTTCAGCTCTTTGATGATGTTGAAGAAATCAAAAGGCCACTTCCACCTCACTTGTTTTCGGACAGTAGTGCTTAAGTTTTTTCTCATACTTTGCAACAAATTGTTCATGGTAGAACCCACTACTCCTTCAGATTTCTCAAGGAAAACAACAAATGGATCTTGGAATAATACCTGATCTAGAGGATTTGATATATAAGCTTCATTCAGGACTACTCTTTTTTCCACTTGGTTATGTTTGGGACTCTCTTGGGAAAGAAACTTTTCCCTTTTCTCATGATCACTTGGACTACCAGACTCATTATATATTGCAGTTTAGTCCTCTTGCCCAGCTGATGTATCCTGATTAAGTGGACTGAAAACTGTGTGAAGGTCATCATTTTGATGAATAGGGATACTCTTTGGCAACAAATCTTCTTGAGAAAGAAGAGCAGCAACTCTATTGTGATCATCAATTTTCAAGCTTTCATCTGCAATTTGTAATTGAATGGAACTTGGTTGCTGCAAATCAGGAGTTAAAGAGGATTCTATGTCCAAAATGACTTCCTTAACCATTTCGGGAAAAGTCTTCTCATTGACAACATTCTCAAGAATTTCGCCATCTTCCTTAACCTTGTCATCGAAGCTGAAAGGTTCCAAACCCTCAAGGATTTATTTATCATTGCTATAGGTGACCTGTATTAGCTGCTTAATTTTTTCAACCTGATGATAGTGAAATTTGTCCCATAAATCAACTGCTGACTGCTTTGCAACGTTAGTTTCTGTTTGGATATCATAATCAACAACATATTGATTGAACCTTGGAGAATTATCAATATAAGTAATGTCACCAACCATGCATATTGGACTATCAGATTTCTTTTCTTTGAATTGATCTATAAATCTATTTTCCGCTGTGTGATAATTAAGATCAGGAGAAAAATTAAGAGAGGTTGATTGTATGCTTATGAGCTGATCTATCTCCTCTTCAGTTAAATTATCTTGAGAAAATTGATTTAGAGGATGAATTTATTTTTGGGCCTCACCTAAGAGAGATGATGAATCATCACTTGTGCTTTTAGAGAAATCCTGTGAGTTCTCTTTCATTTCTTGATTGGTTTCCTCTTCAACTAATTTTTCTTGATGTTCGGGATAATAAGCATGGGATTCATGAGTTGTCTCTGATAGGATTTTAGGAGGCCAATTTTCTCGTATGAATTTAAATGACTCAAATCATAAGGGTAGAGATCCTACAGGTTTTGATTTTTCTTCCATTTCAATTTTGAATTTATCCTTAATCAACTCTTCTTGATGTTCGGGACAATAAGCATGGGATTCATGAATTTCCTCTGATAGATTCTCAGGAGGCCAATTTTCTCGTATAATCTGAAATGGCTCAAAGCACAAAGGTAGAGATCCTAAAGGTTTTGTTTTTTCTTCCATTTCAGATTTAATTCCATTCTCAATCAACACTTCTTGGCCATCAAGATATTTATCTTGAGTATAAAAAGTATGAACCTCCTCTAAAAGATCCTCAGGATGCCAATTTCCTAAGTCTTCATCAATGTTTACAAGGTGTTGTATGAGGTCTTCAGATTGATCACAACAATTTTCAGTCGATGATAGAGATGGAAAATGCCCTATATAGTGTTTACAAAATACTTTATGGAAATCCTTCAAAGAAAACAAGATGCCAGGTTCTAGCCCTTCATACCAATTTCTCGCCTTATCTTCTAATGTTCCCATAAACATTTTCATGAGGCAGTCCTCATGTCATTCAACCTTTAACCTCCATATCTGTATATGAAATTTTATGAGGTGTAACAAGGGGTCATCAACCTTTTCATCTCGAAAGATAGGTAGGTTTTTTATCCAATTTATTTCAGGCATTTTGTGTGGGAATCCAGGGATATGTTCTCTACTCATCGAAGCATGTCTCCTTTGTATCCTTGGATCCATATTTGTTAATCAGAAAGGATCACGGTGTCTTTTCAACCAGTCTAAAGTTCTCTGCCAGTGGAGTATTTTGGTCTAATGAAGGTTGTGGAGTCGCCAGGTGGAAGATTTGAACTGTGTTGTCCACCATCAGCATGATTGGGATTGCTCAATGCATTCCCAGGAGATTTTATAAGGACTAGTGGAGTAATAGGCCCACTGCAGGTTAGTGGAATCACCAGGTGGATTTTTTTAGTTTTTTTTAGAGATATGTGTATGGTCCACCACCAATACTGATAAAAAGCCAATCTAGGGATGTATTTTGGGGTTTTCTGAGTTTCATGTAGCCCTAAGGTTTGTAAGAGTGTCCTATAGTTGGGTCATCATTTTTCTAGGATGGTGAGACAACTAAATTCTAGTCTTTGATAATACTTCTAGGTTGAGAGATTTTTGAAGTTCTAAGGTATAATTAGTTTGTCACTAACTTAGAAGGTCCCGCCGTTATCGCCATTATGTTAGTGAGCTGTGGGATAAGTCAATCAGATAGGATTCTGAAGGCTACTGAAATATTTAGGGAAGTCTAAGTTTGTTTATTCTCAGAGTCCCACTGTGATCGCCATTATGTTAGGGTCCCATGATTTGTCTGATTGGAAAGCCAAGTGACAGGGTAACATCAAACCAACTTTGGAGCCCAAGGACCTACCCTTCCTAGACTCAGAGAGGGCTCTCTCTATTTGTGTAAGGGATATCTATGTGTTTGCTTCTTATGTTTCTGATTTTAGGCCAGTTATGAAGTAGGTTTTTGGTTTTTATTTTAGGTTTTTGAGGGAGGAACTGATCAAAGACTAAGATAGATAAAAATATTGTCATATTAACTGGGCTATGGGGTCGAAAAGGTCAAAAAAGCTTCAGTTGGTGATACAAGGTATGTTGAAGGGCCAATTTGATCAAGGTAAAATGGATCTTAAGGTAAAATGAAATGGGATGGACACTAAATTTGTGAATGACAAAGGCTTTCAAACATAAATAGTTCAATAGCTGACATTTATATGGTAGGGCTAACCATTAATGATGATAAATGTAACTACAAACTGATAAATTCATAGAAATAAACATTCAAGCAATACATAGAGATATATGACTCTCTAACTTTAGGAAATTGCTATCAGACTTTGGGGAAAGACAATAAGACAAACAAATAACTCAAAGTACTAAGAGGAAACTCCTAAACATAGTATTTCAAGCTATCAGGCACTTTGAACTAAGATTGCAGAGTTATAGGCAAAGGGCAAGATCGATACAAGACCTCTTTGGTTCAACTAGGACAATCAAACATTCAAATAAAGGTTTCAGAGGTGGAGCTATGACTAGCCATGAGTAATCAAGGCGTACCGTGAATCATACTTAGCATGCATAAAACCATAAATGAAACAAGAAAACAATTTCTTCAGTGATCAAATAGAAATCAAGAATTCTTTGATATGACTAAGGAGGAAGAACAACACCGCAAATCCAAAGAAGGACACGGGAAAGTGGTGTGATTTCTATAAGAGCTCCACTCACAACACAAGTGAGTGTCGGGCCAAGCAGTCACTGGTGGATGAGATGAGGGCTTCTGAGTCAGATGCATACTCCGACTCTGAATCAGAACTTGACAAGGGGAATGACAAAGGGAAATAGATTATTGATGCAGAGCCCAACGCCACTATTGCCACTACGAAGATCCAGAAGGAGGAACCGGAAGATCCAGAGGAGGAGGAACGTCTCTTCCACTCCCAGATGTGGGTAAAGGGCTCCCCGATACAGTTCATTGTCAACAATGGGAGCCAAAAAAACCTCATTTCAGTAGATGCCGTGAAGCGGTTGGGCTTGCTGACCACAACTCACCCACATCCATACACCATCAGGTGGCTTCACCAAGGACGAGATCTCTGCGTCAGCCAGCAGTGTCGCCTTCCCTATAGCATCAAGCCCTTCACGGATGAGGTATTATGTGACATTGCTCCTATTGATTTTTCTGGTGTATTATTAGGACAACCATACTTTTGGAAGCATCATGTTATGTATGAGTCTCGGCCTCATGCTGTTATTGTTACTTTGGGAAATAATTTGTACAGGATACCAGAGGTACCACCTCCTGCCACTATCTCTTTGGTTACTGCAAAACAATGCAGTAAGCTCATTTCCCAAACTAGGAAATTCGTTTTCCTGATGATCTACCCCCAGGGCAAGAAGAAGATTGTGGCCACGACCTCCAAATAGGGCTCCTCTTCACGACAACAACAAATGGACAAGGTTGTGAAGGAGTACAGGGACATCTTCACCTCACCCACAGGGGTTCCTCTGCACTGTTAGGTCAAGCACCCAATTGATCTGACCCCAGGTGCGCCGCTACCCAATGGACCGATATATCGGCACTCTGTTCTAGAGAACGATGAAATCAATAGGTAGATTCAAGAGCTGCTACAGAAACGTCACATCCGACCAAGTTCATCGCCTTGTGGGAGCCCGATCGTGTTGGTATAGAAGAAGGATGGGACGTGGAGACTCTGTATTAACTATCAAGTGCTGAACAAGATCACTGTCTGGAATAGGTACCCAATCCCACGAATTGATGACCTTCTGGACCAAATCAAAGGGGCGAAATATTTTAGCAAGATCGGCTTGAAGTCTGGTTATCACCAGGTACGAATCGAACCCTCCAATGTGTGGAAGACTGCCTTCAAAGCCAAGGAAGGCCTTCTTGAATGGCTGGTCATGCCTTTCGGGTTGACGAATGCTCCTGCAACCTTCATGAGGTTTATGGACGACATCTTATGGCCATTCACCAACTCATTTGTAGTGGTGTACTTGGATGACATTTTGATCTTCAACCAGACTTGGGAAGAGCACCTCCACCACATCCGACAAGTCCTACAAACACTGTGGCAACACAAGTTGTGTGCCAATTTGGAGAAGTGCACTTTTGGCATGACCCAGGTTCAATATCTGGGATACATTATTGATGAAAGGGGGGTGCATGTGGATCCAACCAAGATCCAAGTCATTCAAGATTGGCCAGCCCCAACCACTATAACAGAGCTTCGCAAATTTCTGGCTCTTACTAATTTCTACTATAGGTTCATGTTGGGATTCTCTCATATCACTCGGACCTTGAGTCAAGTCACAAAAGGGAGGAGCGAGATAAAAATTCTTTTGGTCAAAATCTCAAGAGAAGGTGTTCATAGAATTTAAAAACTGCCTCTATTCTACCCCAATGCTCACATTACCAGACTTGAAACAACCATTTAAGATCGAGACAAATGCCTCTGACTATGCTATTGGGGTTGTTCTTACTCAATAGGGACATCCAGTGGCATACCATAGTGAGACATTGTCTGACACAGTTCGCAAGTATCCCACTTATGACAAAGAAATGAATTCCATTATGCAAGCTTGTCGACAATGGAAGCATTACATTTTGGGGAAGGAAACAATCATCCACACAGACCACCGACCCCTACAGTTCATACAGACACAAGGGAAGCTGCAGAATGATCGTCATCAGAAGTGGTCGACATATCTGCAACAGTTTCATTTGAACATCAAGTACAAGAAGGGTAGCACCAATAATGTTGCAGACTGCCTCAACCGACCATCGATCATGGCACTCACCACCGTTCTCAAATCTTGTGGGCATGAGACTTCTTATTGGCCGCTTTTCTATGAGAGCAAACCAGAATTTGGCCACACATACAAGGCACTCTTGGGGGGTACACAAGTTCCAAATTTTCACCTCCAAGATGCACTTTTATGTCACATGGGACACCTTTGTGTTCCTTCAAGCGAGTGTGCCAAGATGATATGGGAAGCACACTACATTCGAGTCGCTGGGAATTTCGGGGTCGAGAAAACAGTAGCAGTACTGCAGAAGTATTTCTATTGGCCGAACCTTTGAAAGGATGTCGAGAAGCACATCAGATCCTGCACTACTTGTGTCATTGCCAAACCGACCATCAAGAAGCAAGGCCTATATACTCCGCTACCTACCCCTAGTCAACCTTGGGAATCCATCTCCATGGATTACATGTTGGGCCTGCCTTCTACTAAGCATGGAAATGACTGTGTTTACGTGGTCGTGGGCAGATTCTCGAAGATGGCCATTATGGCGGACTACAAGAAGAATATCACAGCAGAAGCCACTACTAAACTCTTCTTTGAACGAGTGTGGGTGCATTTTGGGATCCCATAGTCTATCATATCAGATCGCGATAGCAGGTTCCTCAGCACATTTTGGTCTAGCCTCTAGTCAATGTTGGACACCAACCTCACCAAGTCCACAGCTTTCCATCCCCAAACAGATGGCCAAACAAAAGTCGTCAACAGAATGATTGTACACATTATGCTCATGTACAATTCAAAGCATCCACACACATGGGACAAGAGCCTCCCCTATGTACAACATAGTTATAACTAGGCTCTCCACAGCTCAATTGGCCACAGCTCCTTTCAAGTGGCCTTGGGATTCCAGCCACTATGTCCCATTGACGTAGCCATGTCATTTGTGGCTACTCAGGCCAATTCGTCTCATGTCCAGTCTGAAGTTGACAAAGAAAATAGCTTCATCAAGCGCATTCAGCACATCCACCAACAGGTTCATGAAATATTGGATAGATCCAATGCTAAGTACAAGAAGCGTCATGATCAACATTGGCTGCCATGTGACTTCCAGGTGGGTGACAAAATGTGGCTACATTTGCAGAAGGAGCACCTCACTGGACCCCACCGCAAGCTTTGCCTGCTCCGATATGGTTCGTACACCATCTCCAAGGCTGTAGGGAACAATGCCTTCGAGCTCAGTATTCCACCATTCCTTGGTCTGCACCCAGTATTCAATGCGAACCGCCTTCGTCCTTACTTCCCACCTCTACTGGACACCTCTGACATTGCAGAACAACTCACACCAACAGAGTTAAACCTAGACTGCATGGAACAGGCCACCACATATTGTATCATGGACATGCAAATCAATAACACTCACCAACAGAAGATCCAACTGTATCAGGTTGTCAAATTTGGCCAACTCCTGCACCAAGGAAAGTGGCTCACCAGGGACCAAGTTCAGCAGAAGTTTCCTCATCTCATGGAGGAACTTAACGCAATGGGGACCATTTCTTCCTAAGGGGGGAGGATTGATCCAGGTGGATATTGGTGGTCACCCACTTATTCCACTTGGGGCCCCACCATTGTCTCTTTCATTTTTTCAGTTTCGGCACAGCTTACTATTTTTAGCAGTTTTTCGGGCCCTGAACTTCCGGAGCCGTTTTGAGGCCCTAAACGACGTTTTTTGGGAAAACCGAGAGAAAAATGGGTCCAAGAACGAATTTTTCTCACTCAAAATGTGTATTCCTTGGATAGATCTTTCTAACGAGGTATGGTTCGCGTCAAATGGAGATCGTATGCCAAAGTTACGTCCCCGAGAAGTTGAAACACCAATTTACCCAAACGAGGCCCATAGTTTTGGCGCTTCATCTCATAGGGTTAGGGTTTTGGATGTTTAGGGTTTTCCCTTGTTTCTAAATAATAAATAGGTCCTCAGGCCTCATTATAACTGATTTCAGAGGCCGGTAGCTCCACATCTCTTCTCAGAGATCGCTACCAGCGCCCTAGCTAGTTTATTTCCATTCTGTCTGTAAGCAAATTTCAGTTCTTTGATATTAATGAAATGAAGTGTTACTTCTGCTAAATCTTTGTATTTATGGTTATATTTTTATTCTATTGTGTTCCTGCATAAATCCAAATCAGCCCAACAGACAGAAAGAGCACATCAGGAGGGGTTTTCAGTATCGGATCTACGGCAGTCTTTTGGTACAGTAGGAAACAAAGATCTGTGGCACTCACTTCAGCGGAAGCATAATACATGGAAGAAATTTAAGTTGCATGTGAGGCTATCTAGATGAGAAAAATCCTGGTCGGTTTGTTCAGTTCACATTTAGATCCCATAGTGATACATTGTGATAATCAGAGTTGCATTAAAATCTCGGTTAATCCTGTGTTTCATGATAGATCTAAACATATTGATATCTGGTATCATCATATCAGAGATTGTGTGCAGCAGAAGATCATTTTGCTTCAGTGCATTCCTATGGAGGATCAGGATGCAAATATTCTGACGAAGATGCTCAGCAGGAGCAAATTCGAATACCATAGAGGCAGGATCGGGGTGAAAGATAATCCCTATCTATTTGAGAGGGAGTGTTGAGATTCAACAAGATGATGAGCTTATTGAAAAGATTTGCCTTCACTAAGTGGGCCCGCAGGCTATTTTTGGCGCAAGTCTATTTTTAGACTATGTCTATTTTTAGACATGGTGATCATATTTCAGAAGTTACAGGATGCTATTTGTGGATGGTTGATCAAGTTGGAAAAATAGATGAAATTATATTTTTATAATATTGGGCGAATTCTATTTATAGATCGTCGATCTAAAAATAGAAGTGTCAATTATTATTATATCTTAATAATAATCACACAATAAACAGAAAATTATTCTCTTGGAGCACTTAATTTCAATGCACAGATTTGGACAATCAGTGTGCTAAAGGAATTACGCAATTCCTAGGGTTTACTGGTGGTTCATGCTTGGAGGACTCAGTTAGAACTAAAGTGGAAAATTTATGACAGAGTTGGAAGAGTAGTTCATGGAGTTGTATTCAGTTTAACTCAGTTAGACTCAGTTGAGCTAGGTGTATCTAGTCTAACTGAATGATACACTAGTGAGAGTGGAGTGAATTAATTATTTAATTAATTCACAAATAATAACTCATTAATCAACTGAACAATACATCAGTTAACTACAGTGCATGTCAGTTCCAGTGGAGACCCAGTGGAGAGAAAGGTGAAAGGGAAAGATGGACTATATGTTGTGACTATAGTGATGCATTGATTGCACCACACACACATTGGAGTTGCCAATGAGGATTGCGCAGTCAAGGAAAGGGTAATTCAAATTCATTTAGAGCTATTCTTCAGTAGGGTTTTCGTAGTGGAGGCAGGCTAGCAGGAGAGCAAAGATCGGTGCATGGATTTGTAGATTTCTTCTATGTTAATGTGTGACGATTGATTGTACTGAGAGCTTGATGTACTAAGATTTGTATGAGATTATTACATGATTTCCATGATACATAATATATGATAGTTGGGGTTTTCAAATTCAGGATTTCCCGTTAAACAACTGTGTTATGTGTGATTGTTTTATTTATGCTTCACATGTGTTTGCAATTAATTTTCCGCAAAATATTAACAATGGAATGATTTTGTATTTTACAAGAATTTAAATATTGTGAGATCATGGGAATCTGGATGTATGCATGCTTAGTGTATACTAATTTCTACAAATACAACTCCTAGTGTGATATAGGATGCATCAACACAAACATGGAATTATTTTGACCAATTCGGGAATACCAAGATAGGCGTAGTTATCATTTTCTCCTTAAGAATATCCAAAATATTTTTGCAATCCTCATACCAACAGGAATTTGCATCCTTTTTCAACAATTTCTCCAATGGCACAGTGATCAGCGTATATGCCCAAATAAACTTCTCATAATAGCCACTATGTCCCAAGATTGAGCGTAGCTGCTTCACATTCTTTGGAGCCTCTAGATTAATTATAACAACAATCTTGGCGAGATCAACCATCAATCCTTGCTGAAGGCCAATATGGCCCAGCAAATTACGAAAAGGAACAAAAAACACACATTTCTTCAAATTCAACGAGATCTTATACTTGCGACAAGTATCTAGCATTAAGCACAAGTTGGAAACATGTTTCTTCACTAATCCAAAGACAATCCAGTCATCAAAATATACTTCTAAAAACTTATGGATATAGTCTTTAAAAGCAGCAACTACTACACGCGAAAATATAGTTGGTGCATTCTTCAATGTGAATGTCATCACCGTATATTGGAATGATCCCCACTCTGTTGCAAAGGTTGTATTACTTCGATCTTCAAGTGTGATCCTTATCTGATGATACCATGAAAATCCATCAGTGAATGAGTATGCCTCCTACCCTCCGACATTGTTCAAGACTTCATCCAAGAATGGAGTTGGAAAAGGATCATGCACACAAGCATCATTTAATTTGCGCAGATTGACACAGATCTTGATTTCACCTTTAGTATTCTTTTCTTGGACTACCATAGGGCTTACCCTATCTAATTCTTCCACAAGTTCAATATTCCCCGCAACAACCATATTTTATATCTCCTCTTTGAACTTTTTCTTATATATTGGATTCAATCTGTAAGGGAATTTTTTCACAGGTTGAGCATCCGGTTTCAAAGTGATCTTCATCATACCAAGATCTCCAGTAATCCCTTTTAACTCCGAAAACTTTTTAGGAAATAATTCTTGATATTCAATGAGAAACTCTACAACCTTACCCACCATAAATTCATCCCAATAATCTCCTATTTTGGAAAACTTAGGTTGTTCCTCTATTCCAATATTGACTTGGCTAGTCTTCATAGGTTCAGTCACATATGGTAATTCGATCTTAGGTCCAGCGACTGCGCGTTGTCCTTCAGACTCAGGAATATTGATGTTTGTTGGTTTTTCCTCAGTATCTTCCATTGTTACATTCTGAAATTATATTGCATCCCTCATCTGCACATCCCATGTTGGTAAGGTCCATTCTTCTGGCTCCTTTGGCATATCAAAGTTAAAATCTTGAATTGCTTGCAATGCCTCATCAAGGCCTTGGAATCCATTTTCAAAACTGAAGCTTAAGATGAATATTTCTTTCAGCGCAACCCATTCAACATTTCCACATCGCAGCTCAACCTCCAGATACTAGTTCGTGGGTATTCTGCTTAAAGTATGAATGAATATATGCACCCATTACAGCTTTGACTCCTCTCCCCATGTTGCAGCCCACTTGGCTAAATTAATGCGTAGATCTTCTTCGCCTATATAGGTTCCTTCCATCTGGTTATTCAGGTTTTGAATCGTAGTCACATCATATGGTTACATTCTTCCCAATTAGACAAATTGACCTTGTGGGTCCCCCACCATTATGTTGGGGTTGAGCGTAGAACTAGATCAAGCACATGGAACATTGTGCCTCTGGAACAACCTTTTCAAGTTCTTCTAAAAATAAATTGACACTACCATTACCATCATAGTAGGGTAATTCACGTACCTCAGAGGATATACAACACAGAGACCTAGTTACTTGATTACAGCATAGTGTAGAGACTTCATGCAATCGTTTCTGCCAATTCTCCAATTCCTCATTTGAGTTTGACAAGAATGAACTATCCTTCTCCCAAATAAGTCTACCATCTATTGTAGGATTGATCCAATCCTCATCTCCTGCAGTTAGTTTTTAGGCATGATCAAAATATTCATCTACATATCCTTCTTGAACAGGTTCTATGTATCTTTCTCCTTCTCCAGGGTCCAGAGGGACCACAACCATTGTCCCATTATTTTCAAATACAATACTTATGTGCTTGAGGTTGATAATAGCATCCATATCAATAGCCCAATCCTGACCCAACAGCGCAGGGTATGGATCTGTATCATCAACAATTTGAATAAATTCAAAGTCAACAAGTGTCTTAACTCCTTCAGTATCAACTATTACCCCAGAAAGTATACCCATTGGGATAATCTTCTGTTGATTTTCCATGCACGGCTGAATTGTGGACAATTCCATCTTAGGTTCTACCATCTTCTACCATGTCTGATTTGGTAGTACATTTGCATAAAATCCCAGATCCAAAATGACCTGATCCATCTCGAACTCACCTATCTAAGTAGTTAAGTCCATCTCTCGGCCAATTATTCTCTTGTTCATGTAAATTTTATTAACAACCATTTTCTACATCTGAGGCTGCTCTTTCTCAGCACAGCTATCAATCAAGCTTGAAGATTCTCAATTGCCTTTTTATTGTGCAGAAGCTTGATACAGGCCTGTAAAAATCGTTTCAGCTCGACAATGGTCCCTTCAATGGTATTTATGGCAGGCATTCTTGCTACCTCAAATGTCGATGTGCCAGGATCTGTGAAATCCTTATTTACTTCAACAAAGGTTTCCTTCTCCCTTTGTAAGCAAAACCCCTCTTTTTTCTCAGGAGCTTTCTGGACCCAAACATCAGTAGCAGATTTCTTACCTTTTTCTTTGTCCTTGCTAGTTGTTTTGCCACTTCTAGTCACAATATTCATGCTAGGTTCTTCATCGCGCAGTTCTACCCTCATCATCTGAACGTTCTGCGTGGGTGTATGTGTTTTCTTTTCCTACATTTTTGCAAACAACACAGGAAAATATTCAATAACATGATCAAAATGTTGAAAATACCTACACGATTGTTGTGTCGGGTTCAGACAGCCGTGCACATAATGGTCAACATCTCCACAGTTATAAAAAATGATTTGGCCCCTTCCATGACCAGCTCCTCCTCCTCTTCCTCGTCCTCTTCCCTGAAATCCACCTCGCCCAGATGGCAATGCAGGTGAATCTGGTCCTCTACCTTCAGCCTGCATTTTATAAGAAGTAACCTGTTCAACCATGAGATCAAAGTTGTGAAAATTCTTTTCATCATGTCCCACAGATCGAAAAAATGTTCAATACAATTGCTTGAGACCTAGAATATATTTACCAATTCTAGGACAAAAGTATGTTGCATCTTGTCCAGTTACTTGACATATCGTGCACCATGGCGCAGGGTTCTCACTAGGTTCTACAACATTATTAAGTGGGATTGGTCCTAAAACTTCTAGATAACCACCAAATAGAGGGCATTTCTCCTTGTAGTGTCCTTTGGCCTTGCAACGTATGCACCATACCTCTGCGCGCACGTCTTTTTATTTTTATTTTAGAAAAATTTGTAGTTCTAAATGCAAGGTAGCCAACTCACTTTGGATTTGTTGAACCCTGACCTACGTATTCTATACCGGTGAGGCTTCTAATTTCATTGTGATTGCCACAACTTCGGCCTGCGTCATAGTCTTCTGATTGGATAGAGGTAGGAACAGATGTGATAATAGCATTGCAATGAACCACTCTTTGTGTTGTTGATCATCAATAGAAAAACCTCCTTCTCTAATGGTACGTTTCAACGGTTGATCTGCCTCCCATATGGTTACATTACTTCTTGATGATTTCCTTCAATTCAGTAACACATTTCACATATGACTTTGGCTTTCTGAACTGCTCCTTCAATGCATATTTTAGCTCATCGATCGTCGCATTAGGGTTTCCTACTGCATACCTCATAAACCAGTCTAGATCGCGTTCCTGAAATGCAGTAGATAGTTGCACTTTATTAACATTATCATTTACCTTTTGTTTTTTCCACACAGCTTCTGGGATAAACCATAATTTTTCAGTGTCTTTATTTCCAATGCCCCTAAATTTTTGCAGCTTCATGGAGTTAGCCATATCAGATACTAGTGGAGGAGGTGGAGGTGGGGTGGATGAGTTGATAGTGTGAGATGAATGCGGAAGTGGAGTGGATGGGATTTGAAATGTAATCAGGATTTTTTCTTCTGATTGCATTGATTCACCAGAACTACTTGTTTCAAACTCGTCGTCGCTGTCAGATCTACCTTTAAGGGGGCTATACAAAAAATATTCCTCTAGGTTTTCTCTGTAAGTTTTTCCGTTGCGCGTCGATTTGGGTGGTCCTCTTCTGAAAATTCACTCAATGTGGGTGCACAAAGTACCCTTTTCACACAACAACATCTGAATCCACAGCTTTAAAGAGCATGGTAACTTACCTCTAGGGCCCTTGAAAGATCTTATTTCAGCTTCAGAATATGACACAAACGCGTCAACAACAAATTCAGTAACAAACCCACCCAGAATGCTATCGATCCAATAATCTACTGCACAGGTAATCTTATTGCTAAATTTCTCCAATTGCTGGATCAACTTAGGAGTCCACTTGGTAATCAGATCATCCTTCCAATAGGTCTGAAACTCAGCAATTCAAGATAACCACTCTTATCATTTTGTAGCTAAGGAAGCAAAATAAAATCTCGTGGACTTCTGTATAGATATATTTTTGCTCCCAATATTTAGCAGATAACTTCATATCTCTATTTTCTTGGCTTGCGAACACACGCATATTTTTATCAATCCACTCTTGCAATTCATTCTTTGTCGGATGCTACATCAAAATTCCCTCAATTAGTCCTGGACCTAGAAATAGAACCATTTTTTGGCTTGAGGGGCCCTGACCTAGGTTCAGAGTGTTCTGTGCAACCAATAAAACCCTCCAACTACTATCCCTTTCAGCAGTGATCTACTTGTGCAGACCAAAGTCTCACCTGAAGCAGTATGGGGGGGTGTTGGAACCAGGTGTCCACACCCTGAGGGAGCTTAATGATGTGGATATTGTCCCTTATTAACATATCTAATGATTACTTCCCTGCGCAATGACTTCCTTAACCCAATACAGATCTAACGTAGGAAACCCTTAACTTTAATATAGTCTTGCGCAAAACAGGAAATTATCCTTATTTAGATATAATTCAAAAGAAACAGGAATAACCCTTTTGCAACTACATAGATCTATCCTTTAAAATAAATCTTGACCAATCATGAAATTCTTGCAAGAATATAGGAATCTATTATCATATGCATAACTTCAGATAAATGTGTATTCATTAACATCAACGGATATATAAGTAAATCAATGCATTAACATGTAAACATGGAAATCATACAAGTATATCATGATTCACCAAACTATTCTCTTTATTAATATATCTTCAATCAATACAACAATCTTCTCCCGTGCACACAACAACAGGGTCCTTACACATAGCTCAGGACTAGGTCTCCTTGCACACATCCAGCAAGAGCCTACCCAACCCAAACTAACACAGACTTTTTTCTAAAATTAGATCACATCCACATAAGATATTTCCAATTTATATTAGATATGATACTTGACTTGACTCATACATATTTATATGACTATCATGCATAAATACCATTGTATCAAACTGTGGTTTGAGCCCCATGTTTTCCCTTTTATGCGTTACATCGATAAAGGAACTTTGACCCGCACCAAATCTCCTTGACGTTTTGCACGCAGCACGTTTTAACAAACTTTAACCAAAAATGTACTCAAAACTTGACCCTAGGGGACCCTAACCCAACATCTCTAGTACACGGTATGATTTTTATGACGATTTTTTCTTTTGAACGGGTTATTCATTGTAAATATTGCAAGGAGTTGTGTTATAAATCTCCATAGGTACTATTTTTTATTTTCATTTTTTTTTTGGTTTGTAGATGTCATTGAACACTGAAGACGATGTTCCCCCAAGGGAGAGGGTTCTGTAACAAACCTGGTGAAAATTCCATGTAATACAAGTTAAAAAATAATAACAACGGTTGATGTGACACATATTCCAAGTTGAATGTTGAGAAAAACATCCTATTGGGTGTTCATTTCGGTTTATTATGGATAAAGGAAATATGCAAAGGCAATGGAAAAGGCTTTGGAAATACATGAGGCATTATTTGGAACATTTATTTATGAAAATAATGGAAATTAGGAGAAAGGGAGATGAAAGGTCATAGGTTTCTTGTGAGGAGTAAAATGAAGAAAATAGAGGCCTAATTGATAAAAAGGATTTTGAGGATCAGTTGGCCAGATTTTTGCTCAACCTTTTGTTAGTTCATTTTTGGAGCTCTCTCATTATTCTCTCTCTCTCTCTCTCTCTCTCTCTCTCTCTCTCTCTCTCTTGGAAACTCATATTTTCTTGGAGCATTTTGTCATTGGACCAAGAAATGCAAGAAAGCAATAAGAAGGAGGAAGCAAGTAAGGAAGAGCAGGAATCGAGAAGCTACAATAGGCTTCTTTGCAGTTATTGATTTTCATGTGTGATTTCCTTGCTAGATCTGGCCTAAATGGTATTGCATGTGGTTCTTTTTTGTCTTGACATGGGTTTTTCCAAGTGTGACAGTGTTTTTCAGCCTAGCATTGCCATTTCCATGTAGGTTTGATGATATGGGTTTCTCATACTTCGGTTGAGATGGATTTCCAGATGGATTCAAAGCTGAGTGGAGTGGATCTACAAAATGGAAAACACACGGCCTATTGGTCCCTGAACTAGACTATTGATCACGGTAAATCCATTGGCCTAGTAATCGTTGATCCAGACTATGGGTTGCAGTAAATCCAAATTGTGTGCCTCGGTGGGCCTAGGAATCATTTCCGATGAATGGAGGTATATATTGTAAATCCAAGAGGTGGATTTCTCTTTTTTGGGCCTAGTATTCCCAAGATGGGATATGCGGTAAATCCTAGAGAGTATGTCTTGGTTTAGGGCCTAGTAATCCTTGATTCAGACTGTGGATTATGGTAAATCCTAAGAGACTAGGAGGCACTCAAATTCTTCATGATGTAGGCAGAGAAACCCAATAGCATTCATGCTTGTTTGGTTATTTTTGGTTGGTTCTGAGTCCCACATTAATGCTTGGAATATGGCACGAGGGTGATTGGTTTAAGAGAGATTTGGCTTAGCCAATATATCTTCACGTGGAATGTGGAAGTCTCATCTCCGCTTTTACATTCAGTAATGAAGAGCTCATTCCTTTGGTATTCAGTATGCCAATGTACTGGTTATTATTTGGATTCTATTTTTGTTGTATCCATTGTGTTTATGTTTTTATTATGTTGGTTATAAGTGTTATCACTCATAAAAATGTGAAACATTATTTGACATGGTCATAGAGTTCATTTGCACAAGTTGGTATAGGAAAATTTAAAAATTTTCATCTTTAACCTATCCTAGGGTTCAAACCAACCTCCATATAGGTCACATCTTGTCCCATCAGTCATTATTAGGTTTCAAGTTCCATCTCCCAAGCGTTTAAATCAAAAAAGGACACTTTAGCCATTTTTTCCTCTTTTCGTAGCATTTTACACTGTAAAACAGCAGTTTTCGCTACGAAACTACCTAATAGTAGTTTCGTAGTGAAACTGTCAGAAAATGAACTGGCCACGCTACGAAAAATATTTTTTTTGTCTGTTTCGTCAAATCCGGTGCAAAGTGTCAATTCATGATTAGAGGAGATAGGGTGGATGTCAATCGAGTCAGTTAGGGTTATTTCAAAGGTAAAAGGTCATGCCTGAGGTCATCATTACTGTTTTTAGCATGCATGAGTCATGATTAGGGCATGATTTGTCATCAAAACCATAAAACATTACCAAATTGAGTCTTTTTTTCATTCTCTGCTTTATCCTTGCATGTTATTGAGTTTCTGGAGAGTTTTTTCATTGAGCCAAGCTGGTTGTTGGCATTTTCAAAAGTTGCAGGTGTCACTAATCAAGCAAGGATGAGAAGATATAAATTCACCATGGCCGCAAGAAAGAAGACTAAAAAATGGTTTCACTTCATTATATATGATCCCATGGACATGAATTTTCTAAATGAAGACCCAACTGCCTTGGAAGTGTTCAGAAGAACAGGTTGCTTGCAATTCTGTCAAAGATTGCAAGGGTTCCATTTGCAAGTTTCAAAGGAGTTTGCTAATATTTTTACTGGGACAGCTTCAAAGGTGGGAATGCTAAACCTCACAGTGACACCAGAGACCATTACAGCAACAACAGGAATCCCTAGAGGAGGGGAACAATGGTTTAAATTCATCAATTTCACCATGTAGGACTGCAAAGAATTCATCTAGCCAGAGCATAGTGAAATTGATCTCACAAATGCCATCCCAAGGAGCTACATGAAGGAAAACTACTCAAAGTTGTTGCTAATCATTCAGAAGTACTTCACCTATGAAGGAAGGTTTCACATGGTATACTCCTACCACCTTAGGCTTCTGCTGTATTTTTCGGGTAAGAGGTCTCTTGACTTGCCGTATTACTTATATAGAAGTCTAACTAAAATGTCAGATAAGTTCCAAGTTAAAAAAGAAGGGAATGAAACCTCTCTCTTTCACCATGGTTTGATCAAGTTGTTGGTATTAGAGGAGTTAAATATATTAGGCAGAGATTGGACATCCTTTCTATTCATAAGTGGTTTTGAAGTAGATGTTGTCACTCCTAAAAGAGTTCCCAAACCTAGAGATGTTTCATCACATACAGTGGCAGAACAGTTAGAACTAGTGAGCATAGAGACAGAGCCTTTGCAGAAGGTTGATACACCCAAAGCTACACCTACAAAACAAAAGCCAACAGTTAGAAAACATGGAAGCAAGAGAGTTACAAGGAGCCAAACAGTGGTTAAGGGTAACTTAGAGGACAGACCTAAAATTCTCATGAAGTTTTAAATGTATTTTTGATCTATATCTTTATGTTTACCACTTGCGGTAGATTTCATCTCTATTACTTGGAATTCATAAGTTTATGCTCTGAATTCCTTTATTGATTAAATGATTGTGTTATCGTATGTTTTATGTGTGAATTGACTCTGTTAAAGACTTCTATCTGCCTTATCTTCCATGTCAAGAAACTTTGCCACTGAAACTACTGATTTTTTACTCCATACGCCCAATGGTAGCAAGCCTGCATTCTTTTCAACCTAGAAATATAAAAAACAAGTTACGTTTCCCATAGAGTTAGCCATCTAGTACTATCATTATTCAATATCATAAAACCCCCTTGAGAGATCCCTCTTAAACTGAAGAGGCTAAGCTTTAGTTAGAAGTGGTTTGAAACAATTACATAGAGTTGTTTGATAAGTAGCCAATCAAGTACAATTTTGTGATAACAATAAGCATGTATTTTATCAGTGATGATGTATGGTTCTATCCATTTTCTTACTTGTAAATGAATGCACAATGTATACATGGTCAAATAGATTGTATTCTAGCTAATGATGTAAGGGAGAAATGCTTCCTAGATATTCTCAGATAAGTATGAGACCCCTATGCCTAAATTTGTTGTTTAGACGTATAGATTCAATGTTTGACAAAATTCATGTCATGGCTAGGTGGGTTCCAACTTATTTATTGTTAATGTGATTGCTTCCATATAATTTTCCTATTGTTATTTATCATCCCTTAATTTTTCATGAATTTCTAGGAAGTAACCCGAGCTCTGGGCCTGAAAAGGTGGCTCAAATCCCAAATCCATGGGCACATAACTGACCATTTGGGGCCCTCGCCACTGGCATGAAGTTTTATTCCTAAAGGTATAGCCTCCTAGCCCCTGTAATGTAGTGTTATTCCTATGGTTATGGCTCAAAGGGGGCCAAAATATCAATGTGACCTAGGGGTAAGAGGCATGAATGTTTGGGTTACCTCATGGGGGTGTTGTGGTTGTTGTACAAGGTCTATAGGTTATGTTTTCCGTTAGTTCCACTTCCTTAAGGTCACATAGGAGGTTTAAAATCATTATAGTAGCCTCTTGACACATGTTTATCTCGGTTGGACAGTTACTTGGGTAGATGTGGGAAGGGAGTGTTACATTAACTATGACATCTCCATGGAAAAGGTATAGTGAAGACTTTGATGCAATATGAAAAAGAAGGAGACCCTTGAAATTGTATATCGAGATGTGTCAATATGTATGTAGGATTTTGATGTGACAACAAGCAAGTGTCATGATGAAAATACCATTAGAAAGGTAAGTTTGATTCAATGTTCATTCTTGATTTTTGAACAATATCTGGATGGGCTAATGCAGGGCTACCAAAGGAAGAGTTGTAGATTTCATCCACAACTGATACTCTTGTGGTAGGATGAAATATCTTAAAGGGCACCTATTTTGAGGAAGGTAGCAAGTCCAAATATGGACTAATGGATCACTTTCAGATGAAATAAAAAATGACATGACTGACATGATTCATGAGTGAAAGTGATGGATGGTCGATGCCCTATGAAGAAGTCCCAACAGATGTAGGCTCCATAACAAAGAATAAATTCATGAAATAAAAATAGGGAGTCCTACAAGGAGTTGGTTGTCCCATTATCTCCACCTAGACAGTTGTTGGAAGCAAGTCCCTGACTAAGGGGGAGCTTGGTCAAGTCCCTAGTTAAGAGGGAGCTTGGGTACATTCCTTTAATGGAATCAGTTGGCAATCTCTGAATAAGAGAGAGTGACAGATATGGTTCTCTACTTCATGTGTCATGCACTAGACTAGGATTAACGGGCATAAGTCTTAGTGAAGGCCATGAGGAGAGATGGACACATCATTCTTGTCTTCACTTGGGAAGAAAGAATGGAGGATTGGGTAAGCATATAACATCTGATAGTCTTTGAGGATGTTGTAGGTCATCCAAGATAAGATTTTTCATAGAGGAATGATATTATTTGAAGACTGGGAATCCAAGATGAGAATAGTCTTAGTGGAACATACTCTGAGATAAACTGGGCGGGTATGTTTCGAGATAGTCAATGACGATGGTGTATATAAATCATTGGTCCTGTCATCATTTTGATCTTATATTATGGAGAGATATAGTTGTTAGTCAAGGCCTTTCTATGTGACAATGTTGGATGATATGGTGCTATATAGATGGGTTAACAATCTGACTCTTCTTATGAGAATTCTTCAAATTGAGAATGTTCAAGTACCTTGTATGGATTATTAATACCTCCCTAGTTAAGAGGGAGTGTTGAAATATGTAAATAGGTTCGGTATTCACAATGACATGTGTAATCACTCTTTTATGTAATTGATGTAAAGAATAAAAATAAATATATTTTTTCTATGCTTGATAAATGGGTTTCATGCTCAAGGAATTTTATTTTTATAGATGAAGCTCCCATTGTGAGCTCTTAGGATCAGTCATTGAGTCATAAAGTTAATTGATTCTTTGTCATATATTGAAGACCCATTTGGGCATGTTACATAGTGTAAGAAATTTATTTTGTCAAAAGGATTGTCAAAGAAACCCCTCCAAGACCAAATATTCAAGCTCCAAGTCAAGTCAACCTATATGCATCATCAAGTTGGCCTGCCAATGAAGTTGGCCTATTTTGAAGCCCAACAATGCCTATATAAAGAAGGATTTAGTATCTCTCAAGGATATACATGGAATCTCTATAGAAGTTCAATATTGAGTCAAGGAAGACCTAATATACAACAAAGGAGGGAAGAAGAGAGATATATTTCTCATCTATTTTAGGGAAAAAACTCTTTCACACGTGCAAATTCTAGGGCATCTCACTGCAACAAGGAGATCGAGAATTACAGTCACTATAAGAGGACCAATTTGGGTGACAAAGAGTTAGTATTGCAGGCCGACTTACTGAAGAGCAATTATCTTTCCAAGAGAAGAGGAAAAGAGGACAAATTCTCCATATTCTCCCTCACAAGTGTGTCCAAGGGTTTCTGCAATACGACTGAGGTACAATCAAGAAGTTGTAGGTCCGAAGGGAAGGTTGAAATAGAACATACTATCATTGGAAATCAAGTTTGAACGAAGTTGAAATTGTGAAATGGAAGCACATCTTAGAGAAGGCTTTGACTTGGTCTTGTAGGGGTTTTTGTTCAAGGGTATAGGTCCTGGAATTCATCAATTGAAGATTCTATAAGAAAAAGAATTATGTCGGTTTTACTCTCAAGTTGGAGAGGTTTTGGCCCTAGATGATAGCCTACATCTTGTGTCCTTTATGTCATTGTTATTTACAATATTGTATCTGTTTGTTGATAGAAAATATTTATTTAATAAAGTGGAAGAAAGAAACTAATAAATATTAAGTAAAATTGCATCACAAACAGTTATAATTGTAAGAGAAATCACCTATACTATTCCTCTAGATTTCTCAACAATGATTACATCTAGAATATATTAGAAGGAAATTTGATTTAGGATAATTTCTAACCTTATCCTCTATCCCATGAGTCATTCCCATATTATATTTCCGAAATATGTGATATATTTATTGAAGAACATATCACAAATCCACATGTAATAAAACATTGGTGTTGGAGCAGTGTCCTCCAACGGCTGCGAATTGGGACAATTTCGAGTATTTTTTTGGCATATTTTGGTCTAGGGCAGGGGTTTTGGGGTGGGTCAAAGCCCCGAAAGCATTGTAATGGGTCAAAGGGTAGAGAATAAATAGAGATCGATGCTAAGTGTGAACTGATAGATCTGGTTAGGGTTGTTGGGGAAGGATTCCTGCTACTTTGTGCGCGGAGATTCTCTGTCCTGCTATGTGCGGACCCTGCTATTGTGTGCGCAGGTTGGGTTTTGGGTATTGTAAGAAATATATGAAGGATTAATGAATGCAGAAGTATTGTTGAATATTTGAATCTATTGAATTACTATGATGTGAATCTGTGATGTTTGGCTAATTACTATATGTTGTTGTGTTATTGATTTAAGTTGCAAACATACTTGTGTTACTTTTTTATGCTACGATCTGGATCTGTTCTGTTCTACTTTATGCAAGAATCACTGAAATAGTTGGGTTAGTGTTCTATGCATACATGATCTATTGATTACTATGAATATCATTGTTGTTGCGCACATGGATGCGAAGGGAATCTGTAGATCTAGGCTCTGTGATATAAGATCCGGTCACTATAAGGTTGAATTCCCTTACCTACCCTCTCCCAGGGTGCGAAAACCTGGTTCCAGCACCCACCCATACTACTTCGGGTGAGACTTTGGCCTGCGCAAGCAGGTCACTGCCGAAAGGGCCAGTAGTATAGGGGTTTGTTGGCAAACCTTGAACCTCTAAACCTGGGTCAGGACCCCTTGATCCAACAAATGGTTTTGTCTCCACGCCACCGTGTTCAGGGAGATCCACCATAGAGACCAGAACGTACACCTACAACTCGATGTGGCCAAGCGGACCATCGCACAGAAGAACACCGAAATGTCCCTCACTGTATCGCAGAAGGTGGAGCTTGAAATAGTGATCCACCAGCTCTGCACAGAGGTTCTATATGGGATCCTGACCGCAGCTATGCCCCAAGCCAAAGTGGAAAGAGTGGTTGCAGCATTGAAAGCATCTAGGACAAAAATGCAGGTCATCAAGACACAGTTGGAGCAGAAAATCTCCGACTTACAAGCCAAATTGCAGCCTGCCACGCTTCTGGAGCTACGAGCCCAGTGCATTGCACTGGTGACTGAAGCTACGAACACTATCACAGGGCAGATTTCTCAGGGTGCCCAGTTTCTAGAGTCAGCCATGCAGCTCCGAACCACGTTCCAGTTCAATCCAGTCCTCCAATAGATCAATCAGGCCTTGCGGCAGAAGGAATAAGCTTTCGAGCAGGTCGAGGCTACATTGCCCACCTTGGTGCCTGCACATCGTTTAGCACATTTGAGGACCAGCAACGCTCTCTAAGACAAGATTGAGAAACTCCGGCGAAAGAAGCACATCATCAAGGAACGATTGAAGTCATGGGCTTCCACAGCCCTCCAGCTCTCACAGGATGCAAATGGCGTGGTCAAGCGACTAAACCATACAATGGAAAGTGTCATCGTGGCAACCGAAGGACCAACATCCCAAAAGCTTGTGGACCTTGCGCAGAGTGTCATTTCTCAGATTCAAGAGATGTTTCCTCCACTGATCGCAGCCATCAATGCACTACACGCGCAGGTGGATACCACTCCACTACAGTGACTCGAGACAAGTCACAAGATTGTGTTGGGGGACTGTTGGAGCAGGGTCCCCCAACGGCTGTGAACTAGGACAATTTCAAGTATTTTTTTGGCATATTTTGGTCTAGCGTAGGGGTTTTGGGTGGGTCAAAGCCCTGAAAGCATTGTAATGGGTCAAAGGGTAGACCTAGAGTCCGCAAACCACGGTTTGCAGACCACAGGAAAGTTTAGGCTAGCTTGTTATAAATAGAAGGACATTTTGAGTTGTAAGAGGAAGAGAATAAATAGAGATTGATGTTAAGTTTGAATTGATATATCTGGCTAGGGAATAGAAGGAATCTTCTACGTGTGCGCAAAGATTCTTTCATCTTTGCTGTAGACAAATCCCCATCACGGTGTGTGCAGGTTGGGTTTTGGGTATTGTAAGAAAGATCTGAAGGATTAATGAATGCGGAAGTATTGTTGAATATATGAATCTATTGAATTATTGTGATGTGAATCTGTGATGTTTGGTTAATTACTATATGCTACTGTGTTATTGATTTAAGCTGCAAACATACTTGTGCTAATTGTTTATGCTACGATCTGGATCTGTTCTATTCTACTTTATGCGAGAATCACTTAAATATTTGCGTTAGTGTTCTATGCGTACATGATCTATTGATTACTGTGAATATCATTGTTGTTGCGCACGTGGATGCGAAGGGAATCTGTAGATCTAGGCTCTGCGATATAATATATGGTCACTATAAGGTTGAATGCAACTCTGCTTGACTTACCTACCCTCTCCCAGGGTGCGGAAACCTGGTTCCAGCACCCACCCATACTACTTCGGGTGAGACTTTGGGTTGTGCAAGCAGGTCACTGCCGAAAGGGCCAGTAGTATAGGGGTTTGCTGGCAAACCTTGAACCTCCAAACCTGGGTCAAGACCCCTCGAGCCAAAAATTGGTAATGAAGTATTTATCTCAATCTTTCATGAAGATAAGGGTAGTTTAACTTGTAACTCTTTTCAAATTTCAGATTTCTATTATGCAATGGTTAATTTGGAGTTTTTTTTTTTTTGAAGAGAATCCCTTGTATGATAATTAAATGTTAGATGTAGGTATTTTTTCATGTGATGAGAATGAGTGCAACCAAGTTGTTTAAGTTAGTAAGGAAATTTTTTTATCTTGATAGCCATAGTTTAGAAATGCATTATTGGGCATACTTTTAGGATCCCATCTATTACAGTGTTAGAGACGATTCTATGGAGGAGAATTTTGATTATGTATTTTTGAAAACCATGCTTAGTAGGTGCATGTGAAAAAATTTCTTATGGGATTTGCAACTATGTTTTCCCATGCTTAGTTTTTAAAAAAATCAGTGATCTTCCTATTCCAATTTTTGTGAAAGTATGGTAATTTTCAGTTGGAAATTATGTTTTTATTGCTGAAAATTGTATGGGATTGATCTGAAACTAGAGGAGGTTTTCTATTTCCTCTTCCCCAGAATCAAATAAACAAACAAGGATCGTTTTGATGCTTTGCAAGGTAAAACGAGTCTTGACACAAACAGGTTATTCCAATTTCTCTTCAAGTCATGAGTTATTCTTCACATGTAGTCTTATCATAAACAATATAATAACACATAAATAATATAAGCATCATGAAGAGAATAAAAAAATAGTTTTTGACGAAGTTCACCCCTCCTAGGCTAGACCACTCCATATATTCAATATATAAAAGGGAGTACATAGAAGTTTGTTGATGGAAAATATGTGGCTATTACCCCCACAAAGTAATGTTCTCCTACAAAGAACTCTCACATAATGCAACAACAGAAGGCATTTCCTACAAATATCCCATACTCCAACATAAATGAGCTAAAATGAGCATGTGAGTATTTCAATTCCACGTTGAAGAGCATAAAGCAAAACTTCTCTCAACATGACATAATGATAAAAGTAAACCTGAGCTAACCCTGCAAGTATCAGTTGTTGTAGTAGACTTCTGAAGGTGAGAAAACCCCTACAAGGTCTTCTTCATGCTTAAACATACACTTTCCAGAATTGCTTCAAAAACCTGAATGATCCATACACTTCGGTCTTCAACCTTCAAAACAAATCCTTAGATGTGCTCAAATAAAAAATTATAGGCCATCGTTGGATGCAGATCATCCAAAAACCCATAAGTGGACTCTTTCTAAGCTCATTTTTGTCAAAAATAAAAAATATATGAACTCCAAAGCTCTTACATGAGTTTTACTCCTAATTGTCCTACAAATCGGACCAATAGTCTAACTATCCTACAAATTTGCCTTGTTTTTTTCTAACTCAGCGACATTTCCGCCCTCCACCAGTGCATTTTATAGGATAAATAAATTTCTTAATAACCCTTTATGGAAAAAAAATAGGGCCACATGGGGCCATGTGCCCGGGGGCTGGGGCTAACTGCCCGCCCCTGCCAGCATAACTCCCAATTTGACAAGTCACAGTTCCGCCAGTCCATAAATACCAGGGCTAGCCCCCAAATCCATGCACCTATACCTTAACAACTTTCACCTATGCACTGGGTCTCGTGTGTTACCACGTTCCTTGGGGCCGGGCCAAAACCAAGCCCCCCCTCAGCATACTCCAATTCCCGACGGGCTTGGTCCTGTGATGGGGTATGTGACCACGACTTAGGGCCTATCCCTAGCTCCCTTCTTGTTACCAACTGTAGTGTCGAAATCATTTTATGTTTCAGGTTATATGCTAGGAGTTGTGACCTTGGGCTGGGGTTAAGTATCGAGCCCTAGGGTCCTCCGACTATGATTCCATGGGTGTGGAGTGACTGGGGCCAAGGGCTTAGCCCTGACCCCTTCCTCCAAAAATGGCACCAAATAAACTTCAAATAGAAGTTTTGGATGTATGGTACTAAGAACCACTGTCAGCCCCTTTAGTTGAGCATTGCACTATGAAGTGGGAGGTCGTGGTTTCAAATCCCTCGAACCTTACTCATACCCATGCCATGACTAGACCATGTGGTAACCCATGACTAGGCCACATGGCACCATATTACTAGTCCAAAAAAACACCATCAACTAATAAAAATGTGCCAAAACCAAAAAATCAAAGGATGACACTTGGAAACTTGTGATTGGATTGTACCCTTCATAGTCACCATGCTGACTCACCATACGGTCAACCCAGTCCACTGCACAGTCAACAAACCTGCTAATTTTTTAGTTGTTGGGCCAAAAGGGTCAACACGCAATAAATTGAGCATATTATGTCAGATTGAAGTGATAAGAATGTCGTTGGATTCAGAACAGTGAGCACTTCGATTTGGTACCATTTTCAAGAGTTTTCAAGCACTTTCATTTTTGTGCTAAAATTTGATCACCTGATCACACCGACCCACTAGGAACTTTTGGACTCCAAAAGTTTACTTTCTTAATCAATATATGAGGCTGAAACTCAAAAACACACAAAAATCAATCCAAAATGCTTACTTTTCAATTGGTGCCCTTCAAGCCCCAATCAAGGCACTTCACCTATCTTCTTCGTTAAGACCTATTGTCCTATTAAGAATAGATCCAACATTCTTATCATTGTTGCATGAAAAAAATAATGATGATTGGAATCTGAACATTCTCTTTAATATCATCTTTTCACAGCTAAAAAAAAACTTCATCTTGAAGTTAAATTGTTGAAGACAAACTTGACTCCATATTGGAAATCAAAAGCAACATAAACTTGCTTTACCGTCCTCAAACTGAGCTTGTACATAGAAAGTACATTGTTGTAAAATTTCAATGATATCATTGGCCTTGCTTACAAAACATATTCATGTTGTACAATTTTTAAAAACAATATACTATTCACACAAGATTCATATTGAATACTTGCATCGGTGAACACATGAAAAACTTATAAACAAACTTGAACAACAATCTTGTACATTCACAAAATTACTTGAACATGTGGACTTATAAACAAGCCAATACATACATCAATGAAAAACACATACTTGTTGTACATAGTGAAAATGATTGTTCACTTTACAAAAGTACCAAACATGTAAACAAAAACAAGCAATTACAAAATTTACAAAACAACTTTAACCCAAACTTTTCCTCTCCTAGGATTATGGGTTCTCTTTTTGCATCATCTTTGCCTTGAATATTGCTGAGGATTGCTGCGAGTCCTCTTTGCCATATTTTTCTTCCCTTTCATTATTTCACAATCTCTTTTCCCTTCTTAGAATGAAGCTTTGGATGCAACTTCCAACATCATTCATTTCCATGCCCATCCATTTTGCAATGAGTACAAAAGAACTTTCTCTTGTTTTCTGACAAAGAAGTCCTCTCATGCAAAGGAGAATCTTTATGATTGATGCCTAGAATCCTATCCACTTTTAACCATTACCATGTTTTTCTCACAGACAACCACACAATGGTCAAATGCATCACAAAAAGTACAAGGGTACTTATTCCACAAGTAGTCAAAATTACCATGCATTGGAAAACACCCATGAGATTTATACATGTCTCTAAGGTTGTAGCTTTTACGGAGTTGAGAGGACGATGACATGCAAGGTCCTCAGATGGTTGATGTGATTCAAACTTTTTAGATAATTCTCCAAACTCTGTTTGACCATATCCCAATCCATGATACTTTGGTCTCTCCTAAACCATGATTGGATTGATGATACCTTGGTTATTTATGCCTAGGCCTCCTCCTTCATAACCCATCTTCGAAAGCAGCTTCATACCAATGCCTTTGGTATGTTTCTAAAATTCTAAAAAAGAGGTGTTATTCACATAAACATAAGGAATTGTACTTGAAATTATTATTACCTCCTTAAACTTTCCATTCATCTTTTCAGCTTCTGATGATGATCATGATGGCCAACTTGTAGATGAATCTAGCCACCCACTCTTACCAACTGAAATATGGTGTGAATCTTGGAGATGCTTGCAAAATGCACATGCATAATTTTCCTCATATGGTTCATAACCATTGTTTGAACCATGACCACATACCGGTTTCATTTTGGAGGTTTCTTTTGTTTTCACAGGAGTGGAACTTTTAGCAACTTTTTCCTCAATCACTTGTTGCAACATAAGGTGAATGTGCCTCTTCTCCTCTTCAATCATCTCTAGCATTTTTCTCAACTCAATGTTATCCATATAAAGAGCCAAATTCTACCCCTCTATCCCTTGGAGACTCTTTTTTCCCATTCTCGCAACTTTCTCAGATAGAGATCTGATATCACCTGATTTAAAACTAGAGAAGGTGTTCTCTTTCCTCTTCCCATAATCAAATAAAGAATCAAGGATCGTTCTGATGCTTTGCAAGGTAAAATGGGTCTTGACACAAAATAGGTTCTTCCAATGTCTCTTCAAGTCATCAGTTAGTCTTCACGTGTAATCTTAACATAAACAACATAATAACACATAATTCATATTGGCATCATGAAGAGCATAAAAAAATATTTGTTGACATAGTTCACCCCTCTTGGGATACATCTCCAGGTCTACCAACATTGCTAGACCGCTCCATATATTCAGTATAGAAAAGGGAGTACATAAAATTTTGTTGATGGAGAATATGTGGATATTACCCCTACAAGGTAATGTTCTCCTGCAAAGAACTCTCACATAAAGAAGCAACACAAGGAATCTCCTACAAAGATCCCGTACTCCAACTAAAATGAGCATGTGAGCACTTCAATTCCATATTGAAGAGCATGAAACAAAAATTCCTTCAACATGAAATAATGAGAAAAGTAAACATGAGTTGAACCTTACAAGTATCAGCTGCTGCAATAGAATTATAAAGGTGAGAAAACCCCTACAATTCCTTCTTCATGCTCAAACACCTTCCAGAATTTCTTTCAAAACCTGAATGATACATACACCTTTGGTCTTCAACCTGAAAAAAGACTCCTTATATGTGCTAAAATCATAAATTATAGGTCATCGTTGGATCCAAACCATCCAAAAACCCCTAATTAGACTCTTTCTAAGCTCAATTTGGTCAAAAAAAAAAATATATATGAGCTCCAAATCTCTTCCATGAGTTTTACTATTAACTATCCTACAAATTGGACCAATAGTCTAATTGTCCTACAAATCCACCTTGTTTTTCGCTAACTGAGTGACATTTTCGCCCTCTGCTGGTGCATTCTGTAGGATGAATAAATTTCACAATAACCCCTTATGGCAAGGCCATGCACTTGGGGGCTAGGGTTAATCGCCTGCCCCCACCAGCATAGCCCCCAATTTGACGGGCCACAGTTCTGTCAATCCATAAATCCCGGGGTTGGCCCCCAAATCCACGCACATGTACCTTAACACCTTTCACCTTCACCTAGGGTCCCATGTGTTACCACGTGCCTTGGGGCTAGGCCAAATCCAAGCACTCCCTCAGTATACTCCTATTCCCGACGGGCTTGGTCCTGTGGCAAGGTATGTGACCACAACTTAGGGCCTATCCCTAACCCCCTTCCCGTTACCAACTGTAGCGTCGAACTCTGTTTATGTTGTCGGTTATATTCTAGGAGTCGTGACCTTAGAATGGGGCTAAGCCCTGAGCCCTTGGCTCCTCCACCTACGGTTTCATGGGTTTGTAGTGACCTGGCACCAGGAGCTTAGCCCCGACCCGTTCCTCCAAAACGAGCACCAAATAAACTTCAAATAGAAGTTTTGTTCATATGGTATTAAGAACCACTATGAAGCCTATTAGTTGAGCGCTGCGATATGAAGTGGGAGGTCGGGGGTTTGAATCCCTCGAACCCCACCCAGACCCATGCCAATAAATTTTACCACTATCGGGGTGTCACGTGGTAGCCCATGAATCGGCCACATGGCACCATATTGCTGGTCCAAAACAAACACCACGAACCAATAGAAATGTGAAAAAACCAACAAACCAGAGGATGACACTTGGAAGCTTGTGATTGGATCGTACCCTAGACAGACACCTTATTGACTCACTATACGATCAACCCAGTCAATTTCCAAGTCAACAGACCAGCTAGATTTTTAGTTGTTGGGCCAAATGGCCAGCACGCGATAACTTGAGCATACGGTGTCAGATTGAAGTGAAACAAACATCACTGGATTCCAAACGACGAGAAATTTGATTTGGCGCTAGTTTCAAGACTTTCTGGGCACTTTCATTTTTGAGCTAAAATTTGATCACCCGATCAAGGATAACAAAATATTAAATGAATATTTTTCTTGAATCATTTCTAGTTATCAAATAGTATGTAGAGTTTTATTTCCTAACCTGAAATTTCATCACATTCTTAATCCTCATGCTTGATAGAAGATAGTTTATTCTTAGAGTGGCCTACATCCTCTTTGTTTGAGGGCATGATTAATGTTTGTCATGCATATTTTCCTTTAAAAAGGCACATATTTGATGTTTTTCAAATTGATTATGGGTTGCTATGTACTTTTTCTAGAGCATATTTCAGCCCCCTTAAACAATGGATTGAATTAACGTGTTGAAACATGCTATATTTTTCAAAATTCTATATACACCGCCATGTATGTAATGTAATTTCAATTTGCAACCATATTGTAATAGAGACCCCAACTTATATAGGCCCTATTTTTTTATCTAATCTTGTTTTGGACCATTTCCAAACACAAGGGCAGTTTCCATGACCCTGACGTGATGTTTAGATGGTTGTATTGGCTATTTGACTTGACTTAACTCGTTGATCCATCGTAGGTTAGAATAGCTTAGGATGATTAAGGTCAACACATGTGAGCATTAATTTACTTTTATGTATCTTTTTGACATCATTGTAGCTAAACTGTGAACTTTTTGTGATGTATTTAAAAAAGAAAAGGGGAATATGTAGTGTTTGTGGATGTTGATATTGTGAAAATTTGGAAACTCTGAATCCTATTGCAACAACTGATTAAGTTTATTCCATTTGTTAAATAAATTGAACAAATTATTTATTGTGTTATACGGTAAATATCGAAACTAATATGTTGCAGCCTTCACAATTAAATACCGCGGAATAAAAATAATGTTGGAAAGATAGATGCACACACACACAAATAACATTGTTATTTTTGGACTAAGTCCCTGGAAAAACCCAATACGGGAAAACCAGTGCAACAGCTGAGGGTTTGTTTATTATGTAGTAGTAAATCTGAGTACATATATATGGTTTCTTGAATCTAGCAAACCATACAGAGAAATAACTGACAAATTATTCTAGTGAGAAAATATCACTCCCACTAATGATCTAACATTGACCTTAGCTCAAGATGAGATGTTCTGTGTTGCCTCTGTGCAATCACTACGTCAAGCTACGTAGTATTTCATCCCCACAACTTGGAACAACTTTCCCTCTCACTAACTAATTAGTTGTTGTCTAGAAGATGGAATCTCCTGGCCTTCGGACTCTCTCTCTAGCTTTTGGCACTGAATCATTTATTCTCCCCAACACAAGACATAATCTCCTTTGAAGCATTGCACTGCTTTTTCTTGGCTTTGTGCTGCCTCTCTGTGGAACTCACTACCTATCTATTGTACACTCACCAGATTTGGAAAATCTTCCTCCGGCCTTACTATCCCTGCCCCTCTCTCACTGCTTCAATCTCACTATATGATCTGAATATGGGAAAACTAGTTTTTTTGTACTAGCTCCCTCATCAATTAAAATAAATGTGTTTAGGATCGTTTCAAATTAGCGATGTATGTGAGGTTCTATGTGTCAAGTTTTTGTGTTTTTTTATGAGCAATTCATGAGTTAATTAGCTGTTAAAAACACATGTAAAAAAATTAAATTTCAAATAAATAACACACAACAAACACATTACACAATAGCTAATAACGAAGTTCACCCCTCTTGGGCTACATATCCATGGAACTGCTTCAATTGGTTAGGCCCTTTTTGGATTAATGGACAACTCTTTGATTACATGCACCTATAGTGCTCCAATGGATTTGAAACCTGCTAGATTGGATTTAGAAGACCCAAAAACCTCAAAATAGACTCTTCAAGCTCTGAAAATGGTCTTCAAATGGTCTAGGCGTGACCTCCTCTCCTAGTGGCCCTTGGTTTCTTTAATCTTCAAAGTGGAAAAATCACTTACATAAGTTCTCTAACACCTCTTCAACCTGCACCATTATGCTCAGAGCATCCAAATCATCTATGAATGACTCTTCTTGAGCCAAAATTGGTTGAAATATGCCAAAGTTATGGCTCATTCAGTTTTCCCTAGGAAAATTCCTCCAAATCTCGAACATCTCCATTTAAGTCCGCCAAAATTGGTAGTGGTGCCGAAAATAGCGGAACTGCCAAACCTCCGCCAAATTAATCTTGGGATTAATTAATAGTTAAGTGTGGTTATTTGGAGGCTTATCACATTAAGCGCATTTAATATAAATCTGAATTAGAAATCAAATTAAGCACATTAAGTGCGGTTTTATGGTTAATTAAACCATATTTAACTTCTAAACCTGTTGTTTTAGGATGGGCCTCCACACCTGGTCACGTGTTTTGGTTCCGTGGTCCGAGGGCTGGCCCTCATAACCTCCACCCAAACCATTATTCAACTTCAAATAAATGTGTTTGGCATAACACATTAATTCTAACGGTTGTGGTTTAATGGTAACTATGTGCGCTTGTGTGGGGGAGGTCGCAGGTTCAACCACGACCTCCGCCCAGCCATATAATAATTTTTTTCCCACATATAAATAATGAAATTTGACCCATATGTGAAAATTTCAGCCTTTGGGGGGGCATGTGGCGACCTCCGGTCTAGCCACGTTTCAATTCCCCATTGGTTCATCAAAAACCAAAAAAATTATGCCATGTGCCCAAAAAATCAGGCCACTCAGAAATATACACTTTTCATCTTTTCATTGGGCCAGAGAAATACTCAAATTTTGACCTTTGACCCTATTTGACCCTTTTTTTTAAATCGCCTGTTTGGCATGACGATCAATAGGCTCTAACTTTCACATACAGAGTCTGTTTTGAGTGAAACAAATTGCGCTGGATTCCGAGAAACGGGCCCGATTTGGTTGTTCTATTTTGGTGAAATTATAAGAAATTTGATATTTTGGAAAAAAATTTCCCACAATCCATATTTTGATCACTCCTTCCCACTGACGGGGTTTTGGACCCACAAAATTTGGTTATCTCATGAGAGCTAGACACTCCTCTCTTTCCCAAGCTCTATCATCTTGATTCTACTTGGAAAAATATCCATGACAACCACTTGGGTTCACTGACATGCCTTGCCTTGAAAATGGCTTGGATCTTCATCCAATGTTCCCCTTTTTTTGCTGGCCCCATACAACACTTGTTGGATGCTTGTTGACTGATAAAACACATTTTTGTACCAAAGTGATCCCTCGATGCTTGGAAAACTAATTGATGGCCTTCCCATTGAGAATCGTGTTCCTCATTTGTCCAAACATGCATTCGATGCAAGCTTCTCCTTGGAAACCACTTTTCCAAGTTAAGCCCATCTGAGTGAACTACAGCAATGTGTTCCAATATCAGTAATCACAAGAAAAGAAATAACCATTCTTTTACCTCCATGGTTCCAAATTCTGCATCTGGAAGAATGCATTCGTCATCTCTTTCGCTTCTTGGCATCAACACATCAAATGGTCCACAATGGCTGCAAAATTTTTTGGCATCTTGTCCCTCTTGTCCATAATCCTCTAGTATTAAAATGCTTCTCATGCCATGATTTGAGAATGAAGGCTAATCATGAGCCTCTTGCTCAAGAGTGGACCTTCCCAAAATCCTGCGACATCTTCAACACAAACACAACCATTAATCTGAAAAACACATCATGAAAGAAACCGTAACTTGACAACATATCCTTTTGCTCCTTCAAAGCAACAAATTTCACATCATGTGAACATCGCCATGTACTCTCACACCTTGGTGTACAAACTTATCGACCAAACACAAGTCGACACTCATGCATGTGAAAATTATCAACACTCTCAAGTTGACAAACATACATGATAAATAAAGTGAGTCAACATACTTCTCTTTCAAACACCTTCCTTGCGTAAACATGCAACATGCATTCTATTGGGAAAGAAATGCATCAATCTTCAAAATACATGCAACACATTAATTGAATAAAAAATCTAACCATCTCTTTCCAAACCATTTCAATGGAATCACATCATCATGTGAATCATCCTAACAAACATCGATTATGGAATCCTCTTTTCCATTATTTTCAAGATCTCTCTCCACCTTCTTCAAATTTCTTGGATGACTTGTTGGATACAAAGTCCAATACTTGTCTACAATATGACCCTGTTTATGGCAATGAGTGCAAAACAATTACATCTTGTTTTTAACATGGTTTGCATTATCCAATGGACCTTTGGATTTTTGTCTCCTTTGTTTTAAAAGTTTCCTATGTATGGTTATCTTCTTCCAACACCTTGAAACATTATGGTTATTCAAACCAAAAAAGGAACATGAAAACTTTATCCAAATCTTATGTGAATATTTAGCATGTTTATCATAATCAAAAGCAACTTTATTAAAGGTAGATTTATCTCTTGGACATTCTCCTTTGTCACCTTCTTGAGGAGGTGAATTTGATGAGGCAATGGCTCTCTTTCAGAATATTAACAATGGCTTCAATGACTTTATAGCTTTCAACATCCTCTTGTTTTCCTTTCTCATTAGTTGCATGCTTATGAGCATTTTCTTTCAAAGTGGGTGTAAAACTTTTTCATTCCTCATGAACACAAACTTCACAAGCTTGAGGTAATGAACATGTAATGAAAGTCCTTCTTGGAACACCTTCATGTGCCTCCCTGAATTTTGTAGAAATTATACAACAAGCATGTATATCATGGATTCAATGTAATATAACAATGTGCTAAAGCTAATTACTAAATTACTTCTACAAATCAATTCTGGAATTAAAAACACAATCTCCAATCACATGAAGCAAAGAAGAATTAAACAAACCACAACACAAATAATTTCGGGAAAGCTTGCTACTCAAAACCGCTCTATCATATATTGTGTATTCCACAAGAAATCATGAAACAATTACAATTCACTCTTCTCACAAGAGTCTCCTGCAACCTTCCTATCGTCTCACATTGATCCAGAAAAAATCGGGCCAATACTCAGCCAATTCTCAGCCTGTCTTCAGCCTGCCTTGCTCACACAATCCCTGATGAATGCAATCCCTATTCTTTAGGAATTTCATCCTTCCTCAACTGCACTGAGTATCATGGGAATCCTATTGTGTTTTAACTGCATCTGGGCAGCCTTCTAATATCACAACTGATAGTCACACTTCCATTTCACCTAGATCTCAACTAGGTCTCCACTGGAACTGAAATGCATGCAACTAATAATAGTAAATCCTCAGTTGCATGTGAGATCATTGATTTTGAATTAAATAATAATTAATTCACTTGATCTCTCACTAGTGTATCAAACAATTACAACTAGCACAACTAACTTTAACTCACTTAACTGAGTTAAACTAATTACAACATGCATTAACTAATGCACCACTGCACTTCAAACTCTGTTACAACTAGAATTACTCTGCATGCCTCACCAACTACCCTCAACTCGAAATTCATGATTTAACTGAGTTTATCACACTTAGTTAACTATTACAAGTTATTTTGATATTATATTACATTTTATTTTCCATCTTAATTAAGGGGAAATTAAAATAGACAATGCACCAAATTTAGCCCACACCAGTGTAGATGCTGCTAAGACCTACTGATCCCACACTTAGTGTAGGTGCTTTCATGTTGTTTCTGGATGCCAATTTCAATGTTTCTTGTTGCAAACTTCAATAGCTTTGGAGCATTCTCCATTATGTTGTCCATAACCAAGATGAAAATACCTAGGCCTTTCCTCAACAACGATTGGCTCAATTATGCCTTATGCATGTTTTCCCAATCCTTTACCTTCATAGCCCATCTTCATCAATAATTTGGACCCTATTCCTCTAGTTTGTCTTTCAAACGCACCTACCATTCATCTTGAGAATAAATAGAAGATAAACTTGATTTGCATACCTCTTTTTCAGGCACATACATGGCTAAGGATTCCTTGGCATCATGGAGCTAAGTCTCCATCTCATGCATATTTTGAAGGAGCTCTTGCTTGTCCTCCATAGAAATCAATTGTTCTTGAAGTATAATTCTCTCTCTCTTATCTTCATACATCTCTTGCACCATATCATTCATGATGTATATCTTATGCAATATCTCTTTATCAAAGAGTTTTTCTAAGGAAGATTGGTTAGAAACAATGCTAATTGAAGCTTCCATAACACTTGTAATGCACAAAAATATTCTTTTTTGTGATTTGAGAACTGAGCTCTCAATATTGAACTTCTTTTGAAGAGAAGGGATACACATAAACTTGCACACAGTTAAATTATCCTTGCACAATTGCAAAACTAATAGTTAATTCTCTAGCTAACCTTGGAAAATATCAGGGCTAAAATGAGCTAAACTGTGATTTGATACCAACTTGATCTAAATATGGGGAAATTAGTTTGTTGTGATAGCTCCCTCATCAGTTAAAATAAATGTGTTTAGGATCGTCTCAAATTAGCCATGTATGTGAGGGTTTATGTGTCAATTTTTTGTGTTTTTTTATGAGAAATTCTTGAGTTAATTAGTTGTTAAAAATGCATGTACAAAAAGTAAATTGCAGATAAATAACACACAACAAACACATTACACAATAGCTAATAACAGAGTTCACCCCTCCTGGGCTACATCTCCATGGACCTGCTTCAACTAACTAAGCCATCTTTGGATTAATGGCCAACTCTCTGATTAGATGCATCTATAGTGCTCCAATGGCTTTGCAACCTACTCCATTAGATTCAGAAGACCCAAAAATCTCAAAATATATTCTTCAAGCTTTGAAAATGGTGTTAAAATGGTCTAGGCATGACCTCCTCTCTCGATGGCCCTGAGCTTCTTTAATGTTCAAAGTGGAAAAAACACTTACAGAAGTCCTCCAATGCCTTTGCAACCTTCACCATCATGCTCAGAGAATCCAAATCATCTAGGAATGACTCTTCTTGAGACAAAATTGGTTTAAATATGCCAAGGTTATGGCTCATTAAGTTTTCTGTAGGAAAACTCCTCCAAATCTGGAACATCTCCAGTTAAGTCCGCCAAAATTGGTAGTGGCGCCGAAAATAGCGGAACTGCCAAACCTCTGCCAAATTAATCTCAACAATAATTAATATTTAAGTGCATTTATCTGGAGGCTTAGCACATTAAGCGCATTTAATATAAATTCGAATTAGAAATTGAATTAAGTGCATTAAGTGGGGTTTTATGGTTAATTAAACCATATTTAACTTCTAAACCCATCGTTTTAGGTTGGGCCTCCGCACCTAGTCGCACGTTATGGTTTTTTGGTCCGAGGGTTGGCCCTCATAACCTCCACCTAAACCATTATTCAACTTCAAATAGATTTGTTTGGCATAACATATTAACTATGACGGTTGTGGTGTAATGGTAACTATGTGCGCTTGTGTGGGGGAGGTTGCGGATTCGACCCCGACCTCCGCCCATCCATATAATAATTTTTTTTCCTACATATAAATAATGAAATGTGACCCATATGTGAAAATTTCATCCTTTGGGGGGGGCATGTGGCAGCCTCCAAGCTATTCATGTGTTAGCTCCCCATTGGTTCATCGAAAACCAACAAAATTGCGCCATGTGCCCAGAAATTTAGGCCACTCAATAATTGACACTTGTCATCTTGTCATTGGACTGGAGAAATACCCAAATTTTGACCTTTGACCCTATTTGACCATTTCTTTTAAAATTCACCTTTTTGGCACGATGATCAACAGGCTCTAACTTTCACATAAGGAGTCTTTTTTGAGTGAAACAAATTGCGTCAGATTCCTGGAGACGGGCTCGTTCTGGTCGTTCTAGTTTGGTATGATTCTGAGCACTTTGAAATTTTGGAAAAAAAAATCCCCCAATCCAAATTCCGATCACTAGCTCTCTCTCCGTCAACTCAGCACTGCTACTCAGGAAATCGATCTGCCAATGAAATCGAACTCTGCAAATATATTCTCCAAGCCCCATTGAGTTTCTTCTTATAATCTCTTGTTGAGACATCAACGACCACTATCAAAACTTAATCGATGGCTAAGATTAACAAGAACTCGATCCATGTATTTTTCTAGAAGATTCACATCTAACTTAATTAATACCTTTTTATTAATCATATTTCCTAAGTTTAAACTTAGGAAATATTAAAAATAGATTAGTTAATTAATTAAGTCATCTCTAGATGAAATTTCCAGAAACAATTTTTGGGTATTGGAGAATGCATGTTTCCTAACCTCTCTGCCAAATCTTGATGCTAGAACACATTCAATTCTACAAAAACTAACACTCCCTCTTAGCGAGGAAAGTGTTCTAGTATTCCAACTGTAATACACTCCTCTACACCATCTCCTGTTGTGCTACTGATGTCTGGCTACTGCTGCTCACCAACTACTGCACAAATCTGATATGAATTGCATTTGTGTTTCCACTAACCCCGTTGAACTGTCGCCAACTACTGAATCTACACTGCAACTATGTTGTTGTTGCTACTGCAACTATGTTGTTGTTGCTACTGCAACATATGCAACTGTCTCTTATCTGTTGTTGCTGCATCTGATAAATATCCATCAAACCGAACCAATTATGGTCAGTGTGATACATATATCACCCGAGTCTTGATTGATGCTAGTCTTTGCACTGTCACTGAAGCTTCTGCATTTTTGCTAACCTTGCACTACTGCCAACTCTTCTTTGTGTTTCTCATTCTCTGACCGCTACTAGCTACTATATCTGTCACTCTAGTATCTGACTGCACAAACTGTCACTGGTCCATCCTGCTACTGCTACATGGGCTCCTATAGCAATGTATTGACCCAAGAGAAGGACTCCTCAAGGATCATGCCCATCATGTAGCACTGTAGGGCTAAAAACCCAAATCACCCCACTTCACTCTTGTAGGTATGTCAATGATCATGGAAAATTCTTCCTCCAATATAGAAGACAACCTATCGATCTCTGCATATGCAACCTACTAGTTCTGCTTCTCCTCCTTGTCCTTATTTCTAATAGGAAACTCAGTGTTTTAGTTACCAAGTTCACCACATCTAAAGCACTTGACCTTGGAAATTTCCTTCTTCCTCTTGTGCTGCTCCTGCTTCCCCTTTGATGCAAGGGTTGCAATATCCTCTTCCTTCACTTCCTTCATCCCACTGTTGTTGTTGTCATTGATGGCGCTCTTCACCAAGTCTCGCCTCATCTCCTCCTGCTACAAATCATCCCACATTTTTTCCCAATCTGGAAAGTTTTCTCTGCCCATTATACGTGGATGAACACTTTGCCACTCCTCTAAAACTTTGTTCATGGATAACCGCACCAATTATGTGGGATGGGGAGCTAACCCGACTGCAGACAGTTGATCTCAGACATCCTGAAGTTTAGAAAGGAAGGGGTATATACGCTCCCCTTTCTGCATCATGGCACATCTCAGATTCTCCTCAAGATACATCTTCCACTACTCAAAATATTCCTGGTACAGTGTGGTAAGAGCATCCCACATCTGATTGGCAGTTTCCTTGCTAGCTATGTGTGACACCACGTGATCTTGAACCCCATTGAAAATTAGTCTCTTCGCCTTCACCATCTCCTTCTTGTAGGTCTTCATCTGATCTAGATCTATGGGTACAACTACCAGGTTAGTAATATAGGCCTTGAGATTGTATTCATCTATAATACAAGAGAATATTGCCTTCCAGATCACACAGTTAGACGAACCATCCAATCAATCCTGATCTCTCAGCGCTGTTGATGCCATCTCTCCAAAAATTTCGAACTCTTCCTCTTCTCCTTGCGCAGCTGCTACTAGGCTTTATGCATCCCCTGTTGGAGTGGGAAAATATGCTCACAACTACTACTGCTTTGTAGTGAGAAAATGAATTTCTGGTATAGAATTTCCCCGAGGAAAGAATTCCCTTAGTGTGTGCTCTTCCTTCCTTCTGCCATTATTCTACTCTAGGAAAATGTTGTAGAATAACTGTCCTAACTGAATATCTACTCTGCAAGAAAAAAAAATTTACTCTCTCTACCTCTGAAAATCTTCGATCACTCAAAGAAATATTTTTTCCTCAAAAATTGTCCCTCGTGGACGATGGACTGCGTAGCCTCCCAGGGTTTCAAGTAGTTTCTCATGCAGTGCTTCGAATCTCCCTCTTCCTATTTGCAACTGAGCTCTTCCTGGCTCTATATGCACTTTGATATCATGTGAAAATTTGTAAACTCTGAATCCTACTGCAAAAACCAATTAAGTTTCTTCAAATTTTTAAATAAACTGAACAAATTATTTATTGTGCTCTACGGTAAATATCGAAACTAATACGTTGCAGTAAATATCGAAACTAATACGCTGCAACCTTCATAATAAAATACTACGAAATAAAAATAACGCTGGAAAGATAGATGCACACACACATAAACAACACTGTTATTAAGTCCCTAGAAAAACCAAACGCGGGAAAACTGGTGCAACAACTGAGGGTTTGTTTATAATGCAGTAGTAAATATGAGTACAAATCTATGGTTTCTTAAATATAGCAAAACATACAAATAAATAACTGACAAATGATTCTAGTGAGAAAATCTCACTCCCACTGGCGATTTGACACTGACCTTGGCTCAAGATGAGCTGCTCTACGCAGTCACTGCGTCAACCTACGCACTATGTCCCCACAACTTAGAACACCTTTCCCTCTCACTAACTGGTCAACTCTTGTCTAGAAGATGGACTCTCTTGGCCTCCAGACTCTCTCTCCAGCTTCTGGCATGGAATCACTGCTTCTCCCCAACACAAAACGAAATCTCCTCTAAAGCACTACGTGGCTCTGCGCTGCCTATCTGTGGCACACACTACCTCTCTGTTGTGCACTTACTGGATATGGAAAATCTTTCTCCGACTTTACTATCCCTACCCCTCTCTCACTACTTTGAGCTCACTAGCTCTATCTCCGGCAACTCAACGCTGCTACTCAGGAAATCAATCTGCCAATGAAATCGAACTCTGCAAGTATGTTCCCCAAGCCCCATTGAGTTTCTTCTTATAATCTCTCATTGATACATCAACGGCCACGATTAAAACTTAATCGATGGCTAAGATTAACTAGAACTCGATCCATGTCTTTTTCTAGAAGACTCACATCTAACTTAATTAATACCTTTTAATTAATCATATTTCATAAGTTTAGACTTAGGAAATATTAAAAATTGATTGATTATTTTAATTAAGTTGTCTCTAGATGGAATTTCCATAAATGATTTCAGGGTATTGGAAAATGCATGTGTCCTAACCTCTCTGTCAAATCTCGTGTCTAGAACACATCCGATGCTACAAAAACTAACAGATATATATCCATCCCACCACATAGCCTTGCATCTATTTTCTTCTTAATGGGGTCAAACAAATATTTATGACATTCTCATGCACTCCCAAGAAGAGTGCATGTCCCCAAGTTGGAACCTATTCTTACACCTCATATTGTGTGGGATTTCACTTTGTTATTTTCATCATACTAGTGGAGATTTATAGTTGGTTCCTTAAAGGTCCTTGTCTTTAGGGAATCTCATTTACCCTCGGTTGGATGATTGTGCTTGTTGCTTGGTGGACTTCTCACATGTACTTTCCTTGTTAATCAACCCTTGTTTTCACTAATCGATGGTTGTGTGTCATATTATCTCATTATGATGTGGTTTGGTATATGCTTATCCTGGATATCGATGATGGTTTTAGCCGCTCAAGAGGTTGATGGGGTTGTTACACCATTTTTTGGTCATATAACCTGTACTATTAGATGGACTAAATTACACCATGTAAGACCAATTTTACCATAGTAAAATTAATTTCACTATGAAAAATAACATAGTAATCCATAATTTATTAAGTTTTTTCCGGTCTAAAGAGGAAAACCCATGAGGAATAATTCAGTAAATCCTTATTTGTTTGATTTCCCTCAAGGGATAATTAATTAAACCAATGTTTAATTAATACACCTGGTCATATTTAACCCAAAACAGGAAAATTAATTAGGAATAATCATTATTTATCTTATTATTTTCTAGGGATAATTATTTAAAACATTATTTAAATAATATTCCTTGTTAGATTTGACTAAATCATTTATAAATAATTGAATAAATCAATATTTGTTTGATTATTACTCAACCACATTCTTAAAATAATAAATAAATCATTTATTTATTTATTATTTACAAATAAAGGGATTTGATCAAATTCAAATTTGTTTTCCCTCCAACAAAAATAATAAAATATTCCGTAAAATTTGGATATAGATTGGTTAATAATATTTTAATTATGCACCAATATCTAGACTAACTCAATATTTTGTTATAAATAGAAGGGTTTTTCCATTCATTCACTACCTTTTATTGCCTAAAGATCACTCTGGATCTATACTTTTTGTCTAACTTTGATCCTCCATCATTGCCATATTTTCCTACTTTTTGCTTCTGAGCTCCCTTTTGAGTTCCATTTTTGTTTGGGTTTTCTGCACCATCAAGAGAGAGAGAGAGATATTAGATCTGAAGCACTGAGGACATACAAGAACCCATCCCATTGAGGGGGACTGGTAATATCTTTATATGTTCCCTTCCCAGGTGTCATAATACAAAAAATTCTTTAAAAATTCTTGTCTTTTTTATTAGATGCATGGAGCAACTCTTGCATAGATCTAGATTTATGTAGTATTTATTCTGATCACTAACTGCAGATATAAGGAAATTGAAAGCCATGTTTGGTGTTAGGGTTGTTTGTTATGCACAGCTAAAGTGAGATTTTTTCGTATGCTTGCGATTAGAATCCACACTAACAACTGGCAACTCCACAAGGGTTTATAATTACGACCGTTATCATTTTTCAGATCCCTGCATGACCATCTACTTCAACTCCTAGGGTTTTTCTTCAGCTTCTTATTTTTCATTTCTTGATGTTGTTTTTAAACTTTAAAACCCTAAAACAGTAAAAATTCTAACTTCCGTGTGTTTTGGGGCCTATTGCACAGGTAATAGGTATCAACCGCAGCAGAGACGACAACTTTTTTTGAAACCTTCTCCTGAGACAGCTGAAAGTGAAAGTCGCACTTTTTGGGCCAAAACCTACAACCTCAACCTTTAGGAAGTGGAAAACAGCCTGAAACTTGCGACCTCAGCAGAAAACAGGTCAGAAACTATAACCTGTACTTTTTGTGGGAATTTTTCTGTGATTTTTTTAGGTTTGTTTGGGCTACTGTTCAGGGTTGTCTGACCTCCCTCTCCACCCTTCTTGGACCTGTACTTACTTAGTTTTACTCTTCAAAGTATGAACCAAGCCCTCTAGGGCTTCAGTAAGCTTCCATCTTTTTAGGAGGAGTTTAGCTAAATCAGGTCTTTTGTTCAGTGTGTTCAACCATTTTTCAGATCTGTAATTTCAGATCCATTTCAGATTGGTTATTCATCCATCCAAAACACCTCTTTTCAATTTTGTTTGGTCCTCTTTTAGGATCCCTATTATCACTGGAAAATCATCCAAGAAAAGACAACATTATTTAATTTCAGGCAGAAGGATTTACAGGGTTGAGAGACATTAGAGAATCTGAAAGTATTTAAAAAATCTCTAAGGGCTGAGGAAAAATCAAATTTGAACTAGTCAAAATTTATTTTGTGTGCAAAATCCTTCGATAAGTGTGCCCTTGCGCACCTTTTGACCCAAAAAAATGTGCAATCTCGGGAGTGGCAGAAGTCACTTTCCGGGACCACAAAAAACACACTCCAAGACATTGATTCCACACTTGAAGCCGCCTACGGACAGCCACCCAAGCCTCCTTAGGACATCAAGGGAGCACACAATGGAATAAATGTGGCACACAATGGAATCACCCCCCTCTCTTGGGTCACCATCCATAATGTACCAAGAGAGGGAAGAAGGATTTGAATTCTCCTATAAAAGGCCACCAAGAGATGAGTAACTTGAGATCACATTGTTATGCTGGCCATAATTTCCCCAAGCAATACCAGCAGTGTGTGATCCGGAGCAGAGATAGAGGGGACTCAGTTGTTGGCCATCCAACAACTCCAGTCCACCATAGTAGAGAGAGGGAGACTTTGCGCCAAGGCAGCTCGGAAGTAAATACATCCTTGCATCGGGACTTAGAACCCCAAGTTCTAAGGGCCCCTTGGAAAGTGGGTTAAAGTTTCATCCTCATTTCCTACCAGCACTCAATAAGAGGGGACGTAAGCGTCATTGTTTGGATTATTGAAGTTTCTTGACTCTACTTAGAGCTTTTGTGCTATTTTTTTTAGTTTTAGTTTAATTTTTATGTTTGAATATGCATGTTATTTCTCTATCTAGTATGTTTATGTTATAGCATGTTCCACTAACTTGCTTGACTCCATATATTTTATGCCTGTGATCAATAACTTAAGAGGTAATACCACACCCCTTAAGTTGGTGTTATTTCGTACATACGTGCACAAAACACACTAACACAGGATTGGAGACTCCACTCACTTTTATTTCCAAGTTTATGTGGTTGTGCCTTTTTGCAGAAACCTTCGTCTGTGCTGTGGAGTTGGGCTAAAATTTCCCCCTTTCTCTCCTTCAATCCCTAGTTCATCGCAAGTGATAGAATGAAGTAGAACAACTCCAAAAAATTACATTTTCATGAATTTTCACGCATTTCCTACTGACAGGCGTGCCTAGGGTGCGCATTCAGAGCTGACTTGCGCACAAACATCACCCCTGTTTCACCCTTTTGTGCACAAAAAATAGAATGAGAAATTTCTCTATTATTTCCATCTTTTCTTGCTTGTAAAAGTGCTTGCATCCCATAATACATCTTCTAACACTGGTTGAGGTGCCCCACAACTTGCTAAATCTTACTCTTATCTACTTTTGGTAGGCTTGGTGTTAGTTTTATTTCAAGTTGATTTTGCAAAGTTCACACATAGTTTAAGTAGGAGGGAAACTTAACTTGCATTCCGAAAAAATTTGTGTTTTGCAAATTTAGGTACCAAAAAACCTAGATAATTAGCCAAAGTAAGTGGCCCAAGTCCACGCATGCTTAGCTAGTTCCTTTTATCTAGTGTAAAATTCATTAGTTTAGTTTAATTTTTGCACTAGGATTTTGGGACCCAAATCGAATTGTCGATAGAAGAGAAAGAAACCTCTATTTCCTTTGCACCCTTCGGTGATCCTAGGAAAGCATATGAATGCTCTCTATTCATAATTCACCATCTCCCTATAGTTGATCACATATATTAACTAGGAAAAATTGAAAGCGACCCATATCCGCGCATGTTTTTCTTTTGAGCAAGGAACAATAAAACATAGTTTAATAGAGGATTTTGAAAAGTATCATCGCATATCCACACGTTCAAACTATGTTCTTGTTTAATTTTTTCTCACACACCCCACACACTAAGCAAAGCAAAGACACCTAAAACTAACTTTAAAAAACTCACTAAATTCTCCCCACAGGGGCCACAAAAGAATTTATAGTCTAAGTTAGGATCAAGGGGGTAGGCATCCAATAAGCCACCTTGATCATTCTTCATCCTGAAAAATAGAAGTTGATTTTTTAAGGAGCTTTCAAATCCACCTATCATCCCACAAAAAAGAAAACGCGAGCGCGGCAAAGACCCGATTCAGAGGGGGTTAGGCTTAGGCGCAGTGTGGGCGGGTATCAGTTGAGGCTACCTGACCCAGTTGATACTCAGTACTGTTAGCTGAATTACCAAGAATCCCAAGACTCAAACGCTCATGTGAGACGGTGGTACTTAGTGGCCAAAATTATGGAATCCTTTCCCTATAGGTGACAGTGCAGGCAAGCACTAGATCCTCTATCCTTACCTTGGTGAATTTTCTTCGGCTGACTGCGGGTGTCACCAGCTCTTCGGGACGTTGTGCCAACACTCGTAAGATATATTCTCAAGGCTCAGTTACATTTGAGTGTGTGATGAGAATTAAGTATTCTAGGATTTGAGTATCATACACAAACAAACAAAAACCATATTTTTTTACTGATCACATAGGATTAATTTAAAGGGAAAATTTATTTTATTTTCTCTTTGTTTTATGTATGCGATCAGAATTGTGCTTTGATTATAATCTATATCCTCTCAAATATTTCCAAATCCAGACCTAGTCGACACCAGAATGGACCCAACAAGACCTCTTCGATCTAGATGTCTTTTGGACCTCCCCCCATTACCGTTAGGGGTTCCATGTCTTTCGTCATTTCAGCGTCAAAGGCGGAACACTGCCACCATTATTGGTTTGTCCTTTATTGGGAACCCTGGTTGATCTCCCAACGCCACACTACATACCACTAATCCCACAACCCTTAGAGGGCAGAGGAGTGCTACCCATTCGGGAAGCCAGTTGAATACACAGCAGGGTCCGTTGCAGATAAACCCTCTTCCTAACCAGAACATTGTGTTTTCACAAGTCACAATGGCTACAACCTCACAGTCACCTTTTCTAGCTTCATTGAATCTACCAGATTTAACCAAGTTGACAAACAACCCCATTGCACATAACCTTATATGGCCTCCCATTCCCACGAAGCTACCTTCCGATATTCCAAAGTTTGAAGGAAAGCAAGCGGAAGACCCAGGAAATCATGTTATGACTTTCCACCTGTGGTGCTCGTCGAACAACATCGTTGATGATACTATTCGACTAAGATTGTTTCAACGCAATCTGACAAGAGTAGCAGCGAAATGGTATGTAGGGAAACCCTCTGCTACACATGGAACCTTTAGCACCCTCACCACTGCATTCATGACCTATTTTCAGTTACCCATCCAGCATGATTCCGGAATGGAATTACTGACACACTTTAGGGAAACCCCCGTCATCCATATCTCGGACCATCTCCATGAATGGCAGTGGCATTGTAGTTTGTGTAAATCCAAACTCGAAGATCGAGTAATGTTAGACTTGTTCCTGAAAACTCTCATTGTAGAGATTTTGAAGGATGTGGTGCAACAAAGGCCCATATCTGAAGAGGATGACATTAGTAAGGCCTAACAGCTCGAGCTAATCTATACACAGTTAGGGTATATTTACAATATCCTTTCAAACGCCCCGTGCCTACAAACTTACAAATACTTTCCAGGCATGTCGAACTCTGCAGACGGTTTAATTGGGTCGTTGACCCAAAAGTTATAGCCGGCCCGGCGTTCGCTCTGGTTATACAGATTCTACCCCGAGCGTACCACAACCCGGCTACCAAAGTCATCACTTTCCTCAAAAATTTGACAGAGTATTGTTCAATATTGCAACAAGAAACAATGAAGGAGGCATCCTGAAACATCTTTCCCGATCCTAGTTGGAAAGTGATCACCAAAACTAGGTGGGGGCCACACAGGTGATTTTTGTCGCAAAGTCTATTTTTAGACTATGTCTATTTTTAGACATATGGATCATGGTCTATGAGTTGAAAGATGCTATTTATGGATGATTGGTCGAGTTGGTAAAAATAGATGGACCTCTATTTTTAGACATTGGGCAGTTTCTATTTTTAGACTGCCGGGCTAAAAATAGAACAGTCAAATATTATTAACCCTTAATAATATTTAGACTATAAACATTATCTTATCCTCTTGGAACACTTCAGTTTGATGCTTGGATGTGGCACATGCAGCTGAGAGAAGGAAATACGCTTTTCCTAAGGGTTAGTTGAGCTATTGCATGGTTGACTTCAGTTAGAACTCATGTGGCCGAGTTTGGTGGAGTTGATGAGACAGTTGGTGGAGTTGTGTTCGGTTTAACTTAGTTGAACTAGTTGTATTTAGTCTAACTGATAAATACACTAGTGATGAGTGGTGTGAATTAATTATTAATTAATTCACTAATTGTTAACTCATAAATCAACTAAAGAATACATCAGTTAACTGCAGTGCATGGACAGTTCAGTGGAGACCAGTGTTAGAGGTGGGTGAAAGGGTGAGTCTACTATCAGTTGTGACTATAGCTGTGCATGAGATTTTCACACACATTGATTGATATTTCCAATGAGGATTGCGCAGTACAAGCCAAGGGGATTCAAATTTCGATCCATTCATTCTTCATCTTGGATTGCGCAGTAGAGGCAGGCTAACAGGTGGAGGAGATTTGAACTTGTGACTTGTTCATATCTGAGCTAGTTAGTGTGTAACAATTGGAGATAGTGTTGAGAGCTTGTGAGGAGTTTGTGCTATGTATTGTTACATGTTCTCTATCATTATAATATACAGATAGTTGGGGGTTTTCAGCTGTAAGCTTTCCCCATTACATACTGTGTTATATGTGTTCTTGATTATGTTTTAATGTGCGCATGCGACTGCTTCTATTTCCGCAAATTGATGATCAATTGTAGAAGAGGTTATGTATTATGCATGAAGCTCAAATAGTGTGTAATTAGGATAATCTCGGTGAATAATTCATCTATTATTCAAATTTGAACAGTAGGGTGTCATCGTATCACCATCAACATGGAGGACCCTATCCTCTGGCTCAAGGGACCTAGTACATAGATAAACATGTTGACAGAAGAGATTCCCCCCAACAGCCATTCACAAATCAGGGAACTCATTATGCGTAGTCCCTGGCACAAGACCCACCTACGAAGAATAATGCACAGGTGAACTTTGTGCAACCTTCCCAAAACCAACCGCACAAACCATATAACCAGAAGAACTATCCTCCTAACGTGGTTAAGAAAAAGGGAAAAACAAGCCTAAAGGAAATCCTAGACAAGGGGGCAACAGCAAATAGCGCCCTATGCAATCTCAGGCTAGAGGCAACTCCAACCAAAATCAAAACTAGGAGCCAAGTAATGCCCAAAGGCAAAACAAAAGGCCACCTCTTCAAACAAACCACTCTTGTTCAATCTATGGTGAGTACAGCCATTACACTCACCACTATCCTGACCTCCCTAAGCTGAAAAAGTTGTAGAATAACCATGAACAAGGGGTATTAGCCTAGCAGCCAAAAGTCATGCAGGATCCCTTCCCCCATCAAGGGATAGTTAACACGTAGAAACAACCCCCGACGACTCCAGAAAGAACAACCACGAAACCTACATGACTGGCGAGGAAATGTTTTTTCAAACACGGAATCGAAATTACGACACCCCACCAGACACCAACACATCAAGGGCCAGTACCAGTGCACCAACTACACCTTTTACCATATCAAAGATGCCTATCGAACCTTTGTTGAATATGGCTAAGGGATCGATCAGGCGAGCAGGAAACTATTCCAAAGCAGCCCATAATTATAGCATTGTGGATGATTTAGCTCAATCTCCCATTGTTATGTCAAGTTTGCAAGTATTACAGTCATGCCCAAAGCAATGGAAATCCTTGCTTCCTGCGTTAGGCGCTATCAACCCTACCGATACACGCCTAATGGCTTTTGATTTAGAAAAATCCACCCCTAGGCTTCCTTCGATGGTCACATTTTAGATATGAGTATCGGTCCAAACTACTAACATTCACTGATGTGTCATCGACGAGGGTGCATCCACATGCATCATTTCAAAAACCTTTTAGCAGAAGTTAGAGGCTCCTAAGCTAAAGCCATCAAACATCACGCTTAGAGCATACGACGGTCACCCTTCAACTCTCGTCAGCCTCTACCAAAATTTCCCAATCTGCTTAGTCGGAAACATGGTCCTTATAGACATTGAATTCTTGGACACTTACTTCTCTATAATATATTCCTTGGTCGGAGTTATATGTATGCCATGTCAGTTATAGCCTCCTTCGTCTTCCGAACTATGATGTTCCCCCATGAGGACCACATTGTTACTGTCGACCAATTGACACGTAGCAAAAAATGGCCCCTAACAAATATTGATGTCATTCTACCCTACATAGATACATCCACAGACACGCTTTCACGGTACCAAGAATATGGCCCCGGCGAGTTCAAACCATTGTCCATCCTAGGATCATTCCGAGGAGATCCCCAAATCATACTTGATTCATCACGTGATGTCACAGGAGCTCTGGTGTGCATGATGTCCACATCAAGCACCGAAGCTAGTCATGACACGGACACAAGCATTAATGACACTGATTCCTCGGCCACGGTAGCCTCTCTAGCCTACGCCGCTTCCCAAACCCCTTTCCTCTACCCCCCCATTGGTTTCGTATCCCAGCAGGTTTTGGCAACAGTGGTGTTACCAAACATATCATTTTCAATACCATTTTGGTATCTCATTCCCCCTATTGGCATAGGAGCCACACACATCACTACCATAGGGTTAAAGCCCCTCAGTCCCATGGAGGCCCCATCCGTTTAGGAAACGGTTGAAAACATCCCTGCAAATTAAATTCCCATTGCAAAACTGATGATTACGGCTAAGAAAACCAAGAGAAAAGGAAAAAAGCTGGAAACCCCTGCCACACAACGGGAATCACCATTTTGCACCACATGCGACGTAACAGGACACCCTACCCATATCTGCCCAGACCTGAACGAATTAAAACCGCTCCTCGGCTCGAAGGCAGACATTGCAACACCACATTCCCATAAAAAGGAACCTACCACCAAAGGTAAAGGCAAAGCATTGCGTACCAATCACGCATGTGCTATCTGTAGAAATTATGGCAAATATACTCATAATTGCTCAGAAATCCTGCGATATAGGGATGCCTTGCACACCATCGAGCAATCCTTTCAAGAGGATCCCCCCACTCAGTCTTTTGGAGATGAACCTCGTATCATCCTATACCTACAAGAGGAAAAATGATCACCTGAAAGGCTCCCCGCCAGGCCCCCTCCCCTAATCGAGAGTTGTGTACTCTGTGATGAGATTGATCATTTCATCATTGATTTCCCAGCTTTGGAAATTTTCCAGCGATGGTATCCAGTTCATATAGTATATCGCGACAACGTGGACATCCATTATTCATGTCAGATATGTGGTGATAACCATCCAGTGCGTCGTTGTCACTACATACCTAGATTCCACGCAGCACTAGCCTGTATGCGATCAACCATAGTCCGCCTCTCCCAAGAAGATGGCATGGAATCAAAATCCATGAATAGCTTGAAAACCCAAGAAGATGTGACAAGTAGATCCATCCTATTCTTGTCAACTGAAAATCGACCACTCAGGGAACCCCTAGTTACCCCCAACCGCTCTCTGCAGAAAATACCAACGTGTGCGTTATGTAAAATGCCCAATCACATGGTCACCACTTACCCTTATTTAGTAGCTTCATGACGTTGGTACCCTGCCAGACCACAAACTGAGCACGACGGGACCCCCATATCTAGGATATTTTTCCCAGTGTGTCAAGGCAATCATTGTGGACAGTGTTGTGCCTATATCCCACGAGTTCGTCCCCTCATTTATATGATTCATACAATAGAAAAGAAACAATATGATGAACTCAAACGATATATAAATTACATAACCCCCACACCAGAAACCCCACACCCACATCGGCATAATGGGGAAAATGGGATGGCGCACCAACCAAACATGACCCAAACCAAACCAAGGATAACATGCGGACTATGCGACCTGAATGACCACCAGGTCAATCAGTGTAAATAACTGAAGCCCCTCGCAAGAAATTTTCGTACAGTCTCTTCTTGGCCACTGAGACTTCTCTCTAACCAAGAGAAGATAACGCATACCTATTACCGGATTTGTTCACACTTTCACCATACGATTAAATGTGAGCATCTCCCGAAGCTCAAAGCAGCAAGAGAAGCATTATGTCTACACTCCTCAAAAGAGCTAGACGCACCTAAGCCAACGACAGAGAAATGGAAGCAAAAGACCTCCTCTTCTACAACAGATGCTTTCCAAGCGTCCACATCTGAGACGAAGAGTAGTGTTGGTTCCAACACAATCTACTCCGTTGGCACAGTGGTATCATGCACCATCTGCACTAGCTAGAACCACGAACCAGACGCATTCCTGCTAATGGAAACATTCAGACACCTCTACAACAGGCACAATTTCCACCAACAGGAAATTGACCATCCTAACGGGGGACCCAACCTTGCGCTTACACAAAATCCCATCACGGAGATTCTTCCCCCACCAAACGTCGACGACACGACACACCATATACGATTCATATCCTCATGTATCGGAACTATGACTTGAGATGTCTTCTCATCTACCATAGGTGCCAAGTCAACTGCAACTACGAGAGTAGTTGTACCTACGACAGTTCAGACCTAATCTGTATAAACTCTGTCGACCACGTCTGGATCCACCATATCGATGACAGAATCTATCTCATGTCTCTCAACCAGCTCCATGAGGATTGAACCTATTCAACATAACCTTGCTCAGGATCAATCCCCCTTCGGATCCCTATTTCATTCAGATGAGGACATCCTAGAGGTAATTACGGAGCCAGATTATCCATGGGATGCAATGCATCACCATTTGCTTTTTCTCCTCAAGCACATGTTTAGTTCTGACAAGACAAAAGAAAAAGAGATCTATGTGATCGAATCAAAAGATCTCCTCCCATCAGGAAAATTTGATTGGTTTAAAAATCCCATCCCAGTGCGCGATGCGTTCGAGGAAGGAAATATGTCAAACATCTCACCTACCGTCCTGCAAAGGTCAAATAAATCTCGCTAGGGGCAGCATGCTCTCTAGAAGAAATAGCCTCCTATACCCAATTGCTACAAGAGTATCAAGATATCTTCGTGTGGGACTACTCATAAATGCCTTGGCTTAGTCCCGCTATCATAGAGCACCATATTGACACCTGGTCTGACGTACCTCCAGTGCTCCAGAAAAAACATCAAATACACCCATCAAAGGCAAAAGAAATAAAACTAGAAATCGATAAGATTCACAAAGCCGGGTTTATCTACCCCATTTCCTATACATCTTGGGTTTCCAACCCTATTCCCGTCATGAAAAAACAGGGCACCATACGCATGTGTACCAATTTTCGGGATTTTAACAAAGCATGCTCCAAAGACAATTATCCCACTCCATTCATCGACCAGGTCATCGAATCTTGTACAGGACATGAGGAACTATCCTTCATGGATGTATTCTCTGGGTATAATCAAATTCAAATCCGCCACACAGATCGGTACAAAACCGCATTCACCACCCCCTGGGGCACATTCGCATACAAGGTAATGCCATTTGGCCTAAAAAAATGTTGGAGCCTCCTTCCAAAGGGCCATGAACTATATATTTCATGACTTGGCACACTGTATCCTCACTTACTTGGACAAGCTGACCGTCCTCTCTATGAAGCACTCAGACCATCTTGAGGATCTACGATTGGTATTCCAACGATGCCGTCAATACAACCTACACTTGAACCCCCTCAAGTGTGTTTTCTGTGTCAGTGGAGGAAGATTCTTAGGTTTTATTGTGTCCCAGCAAGGTATTTGTGTGGACCCCCTCAAGGTCCAAGCCATCAAAGAGGTACCCCCACCCCGAACCCTCAAGCAACTTCAAAGCCTACAAGGGAAGGCCAATTTTCTGAGACGCTTCATCCCAGATTATGCCACTTGCGCTCAAGGGTTCATGTGCCTCCTTTGCCAAGACATCCCATTCAAATGGGATGATCATGCCCAACAAGCGTTTAATGCGCTAAAAGAAACTGTATCTTCAGCACCACTCATCAGTCCCCCAAACTATGACAAAGATTATATCCTGTATCTATCAGCTTCCAAGTCCACGTTGGTCGGAGTTTTGATCTAGGAAGGCCCATATGGGAAGGAGCATGTAATCTATTACATCAACAAAACTTTATCGAGCCCAACATTAAGATATGATATTGAAGAAAATACTACCCTAGAATTAATACACGCAATCCAGAAGCTTCGCCACTACATCATCTTAAAAACCGCTATGGTTATCGCAGATATTAACTCCATCAAATACCTGCTCACACGCTGCCTAATGAACCATAAGTACGCCCACTAGATAGTCATTCTCCAAGAATATGACTTACAGTTTCTCTCCCCTAAAAGAAAAAAGGCGCTTACCTTAGCGGAGTTCATTACGAACCTCCCAATGGATACCAAGGGATCACCAGTAAAAGATTCGCTACCAGATGAACATCTCTTCTTCGTAGCAATCGATAACCCTTAGTACGGAGACATTATCCTCTTCCTGCAAACTCAAAAGTTCAGCCCCCATCTCACTCGAGACGACCATCGGCGCATACGCCAACAGGCCCCCCGATATCTCCTCATGGGAGATGTCTTGTACCGACGAGGCATCGACACCATTTTACGTCGATGCCTCACTCATGAACAAGCAGAAAAATCCCTTAATGACTACCACGGAGGTGCTTGCAGCAGCCACCTATCTGGTATGGCCACCGCCCAAAAATTCCTACAGGCAGGGTATTTTTGGCCCTCCCTGTTTCGCGATTGCATTACAGTAGTTAAGAAATGCGAGCGATGCCAATGCTTCGCCCATAAAGCAAGAGCCCTCCCCTCTCCTCTGCACCCTATCATCGTTGTCGGCCCCTTTTGTAAATGAGGAATTGACTTCATGACTTGATACCCCACATCATCGGGCAACCATAAATATATCATAGTGGTTGTCGATTATTTCACCAAGTGGGCAGAGGCCATGCCCACATACGACAACACCACAGAAACCATCGCTCAATTTTAGTTTAACCACGTGATCACCCGGTTCGGCGTTCCCAAAGAGTTAGACTCAGACCATGGAAAACACTTCAAGAATGAAAGCTTCCAGGAGCTATCTCACCACCTCAGATTCACCCATGAATTTTCTTCACCATACTACCCCCTATCCAAAGGATAGGTAAAATATGTAAACAAAGTCCTCAAAACGATATTACAATGCATGGTGAATAACCATAAAACCAACAGGCACCATATTCTCTTCTCCGCCCTGTGGGCATACCACACGGCTATCAAGACATCAACTAGTTTCACTCCCTTCCACTTGCTATACGGGGTCGAAGTCGTGATTCCCATAAAAAGTGAGATCCCAAATTTGCATGTCGTCATCAAACTCCTCGATGATACCCAGCCTCTAGAATAGCGCCTAGTACAACTAGAGCTCGTCGACGAAAGCCGACGACAGTCTCTGAAACACAATAAGGCCCATAAGAAAAGGGTAAAAGCATCATTCGACCACCACATCAACCCTTGCTCATTCATCGAGGGAGAACTAGTCCTTCGCTATGATTCCACAAAAGAAGCCCTAGGGCCAGGAACGTTTGAAACCTTATGGAAAGGACCCTACATCGTAAAACATTGTCTCCACCAGGGGGTATAAATCTTGACGGAACCAGACGGGACATGCCTCAGCAACCCCTTCAACAGCCTTTACCTCAAGAAGTTCTACCCATAAGGGAAAAGAAGGCCCTACCCTAGAGTCAATGTACATAAACCCAATCACTTTAAATTTTTTACCAAAAGACTTATTACAAAACACGCTCGAGTGTCGCAATGGATTACCAACCCAAACCTTACTTCAGATTTGTTGATGGAGCATCAAGATGGTCTCAAATTTTAGCAGCAGCAGCCTGGGTTATCTATCACCCTGACCGATCACCACTCTACACAAACAGTGTGTGCATGGGTTCAGCAACAAACAATCAGGCAGAATATGACGCCTTCATTGGACTTATGTGCAATGCCCTCCATCAGGGCATACGCCATATGCATGTCTACCTCGATTCCCAGTTAGTAGTGTCGCATTTAAACCAAACATTTGATCACCCTGATTGATCACCACTCTACACAAACAGTGTGTGCATCAATTCAACAACAAACAATCAGGCAGAATATGACGCCTTCATCGAAATTATGTGCAATGCCCTCCATCAGGGCATACGCCATATGCATTTCTACCTCAATTCCCAGTTAGTAATGTCACATTTAAACCAAACATTTGAGATAAGAGATTCACATCTATTTAGAAAATATTTATGTGCAAAAAGATTAAGCAGACAATTTGACTACATTACATTTACACATGTACCAAGGAGTCAAAAACCAAACAGTTTATCGCATAGCTAACAATATTCTAGACTATAATGCATCTTGAATAAACCATCATACATAAAAGAACAAAAAACATAGACACCCATCAGCATAACATAAATCCATAAGCATAAACAGGGGACACAACATGTAGAGCCTCAACAAAGATCTCTCATATATATATCATAGTGTATGTGTCTGAGTACAAAAATAGTGTCTCTGACCCATCAGTCAGCCCAAAGGTACACAAAAATTCATCAAATAATAGGGGAAGCATCCTCATAATGGGTGCTTTCCCCATGTACAAAAAAACTCTAGGGCAGTGCTCCCCCAACTAGGGCACCTAGACACACTGCTGCTCCCGGTACCACTATTGGAGCCGCCATCAAAACTAATACTGCCACCCAACGTAAAACAGGTCGATAGTCCCTCTCCTAGGCAATCAATGTCTCCAGCCAAACCTCCTCAAGATCATCTAGAAAGCCTCGAGAAGGTATCCCCTAGGTCAAGCAGTCCACTCGATCCCAAGTGTCCTCTATAACTGACACCCGCATGGTCAGCTCATCAATGCGAGCCTCCGCCGCATCAACACGCGCCACCTCTGCATCGACACGAGCTCGCTCAGTCGTAGCCTCAACAATAGCCTAGTTGTTGCCCTCTCTCCAAGGGCTAGCACCACCACCAGGTCCACCACCCTAAGGCTATGCAGGATCTCCTCCTAGCCCACCATGACCTCCCTGAGATCTCCAAAGAGGATCGTGGCCAACTAATCAAGCCACAGGGCGACCTACCTCGCCAACATCTGCAAGAGTAACCAAAACTATGTATGTCACCATCAAAACACATAAAAACATAAATACTCAAATAAATGCAGAAAACATAAAATCATACCTACTAGCCCCCAAACATAGCCAAGAGGGTGACCCATATTTGGATCCCCCTAAAAGTCCATCCCTACATATGGGAATGGCAGAAAAATCTGGGGGTTGGCCTCAAACTAGGGCTCTGTTGTGGCGTTCCATTAATGCCCCTCCATACCCCCACCTCCTCACGGCATCACAGGAGCCCACCTCCTCATGCGAGGCTCCCATGGCCCCCCAGCAAGAACCTCCACCACCGGTCTCAACAGCACCCCCCTCTCGTACATGATGTTGCATAGAATATTGGCATACGCAAACAACTTCAATACATCCCTTACCAAGTAAAGTTGTGCCACCATCATGTCATTGCAGAAGCGGGAAAAATCGAAAAAGTGCCCGGCCCTCAGCCAGCGCAAGACTCTAACCTACGGGGCCGATGCCCAATGTGGAGCCGATGACCTTGCAAGTCGCACAATATCCGCCAGAGCGCACTGCTCAGCCAAGTCTGTCACCGAGGCAATGGCTATGCACCCCTTTGCAAGGGGCGCCCCGCCATAATCACGCGCCCGAAACCTCTTAAAATCCACCCTCCTAGGAGGGAGTGGATACTGTAATGCCTCACCTTGAGGCAGTAGCCTGATCACAAAGTATATATCCATCTCAGGATGGATAGAAAGGTCAGTCCCACGTAGCACAAACATGTTGCATCGCCTATTCCAATGCTAGATCAAGTAACGCAGCAGTCAATCCTGTGACCGAAGAAGCTCATTCTCCACAAACTTTAGAGACCCCATTGCGCCAATCGTCGGTGCACCTGACCGTCGGCGGCTAATGCAGTACAGAGCTCAGGCCAATCTCGCTCCCTCCACAACCTCCTGTCATCCAAACAGGAACCCATCAACAACAGAAAAAACATCAAAAATAGGAAAAATAAATATCCAAAAAATTTCCTCGGCCTTTTGAGCGCATGTCCTTCAAACATGCGTGCTAAAGGCACGCCTGTATTTATCACAGGCGAGCATAAGGCATGCCAAAATGGGGAAAAGCGCACTTAAGGCACGCAAAACCCCAAAAATCGCGCACAGAAGGCGCGCTCTTACCCTGATCGTTCGCGCAATCTAGGGTAAAAATGGCTCAGAATCCATACAAACCAGTTTTGTACGAACCTCGGCACTCTCAAACTGAAAATATTAAAGTGCAGGACGTCATGGAGGTTACCTGGGCATGATATTGCTAATCCCTGGTGCTCAGGCTGACCGCAACGGCAGGAACTGCTCCGCAGAAGCCTCTAACCTCTCAAAATTTCAACAAGCACAAATGCATTGAAGTAGGGCCATATTCACCTATATATCACCCTTTTCAAAAACTTTGGAGGACCATAAGGAGAGCTTAGAAGGTTCGTTCTCTGAACTGAAAGAAACACTGTGATCAGCACTCCATAACGAACAGAGGCGATGCCACACATTCGCACTCCTTAAAAAATAATTTTTTCAACGCCAGCAAGTATGCCCTCTCTCATCTTCTTTTTTAAAGCTCATATCTTTCATACATTTTTCTAAATAAGATACTTTCATTTGAGGTAGTTGTTTTTGCAGGAAAGCACGCAAAACATCCACAACTCCATCCACTGAAAGTGCCAAGAGCAGGTATCATTCTACCCCCAGCATGATAGAGTCCCAGAGAACTCTACATATCCTGACATCATTTCTCCATTAGAAATTAACCATAGGTTCCACACATCCGACCATTTTTATCATCACATGATAAGCATTCTCATTGGTCAATAGAGCCTCCCCCCCTCCATAGCACTCGTCACCCAAAGTAGACCATATATCACAAAAAATAGTGATGCCATGGCCATACCACTATAGTCCGGGAAGCACCTCATGTCCATTCATTCACCATGCATAAGGTCAAGTTTTACCATATGAAATAAAACCCCTTTCCTAGACAACCAGGTTGTACAAGTAGATCAAACGTGCACTATCACGCCTCGCATTTGGCCCACCATACCTCCATCAGCATAATCCCATCTATGATACTTCTTCATCTACTTCATCAACCTCACACATGAGACCAACCAATGGGGCCCCCATCCTCAGCAAAACAGCTTCCTCACACCATCAGTGAGCGAGTACTTTTTTGTTTTGGGGCACCCGTCTCTGTATTTTGTACAAACCAAACCCCATTATTTTATTCTTTTGGTAAGTGTACAAAGACAGCAAATAGTGCATTATGACCCCCACCCACTCATTCATTTCTTCTCCCATGGCAGCAATCTCTGCACACCCTTGGTCGGAGTATACCACCCTCACGCAAAAGCCATTATGACATTCATAATTAGTTTATACCCACCCTGGAAGTCCTACTGACTCCAAGGATTTCCCCATGAAAAATAGTTATGATTACTGCCAAGATGCTTTTTTGTACTCCGACTTTGGGCCACTAAATCCCCATCATCATTTTTTAGTCACTCCTCGCCACCATGCCCTTATTAAACCCATCACATCCAGTCCTGATCCTCCGTATCAGCGACCCCCCTCGTTCGATTGTGGCTTCCTTTTTGTTGACTTCAACACCTATTTTCCAAAAAGGAAGCAGTACCTTGGATCGCCCCTCTCCATAAAAGGGGCATCCTTGGGTGGCACTGTGGGAGACATCATTACCCATAGATGTCATCGATCCTCCTGACATTCAACTACAGCATAAGCTTTCATGTCAAGATGGTATCGTACCTTACAACCATTGCACTTTGATCAAATTCGTCAAATACTTGTGCCTTCATAAGCATCTCTTTCAGCAATGCTTACACGAGAAGGTCCCAGCTAGCACCTATGCATACAATGCACAGTGGTATGTCATACCAATTTTACGCATATGGGTACCACATTCCACCTATTGTCAAAGAAAAAACACCCCTGAGGACGTCAGCAGTCGTCGTCATCAACCAACAAATCACTACCATATTAGTGACATAGATATAACATGTATCTGTCAAATAGATTTGTTTAACTATCCAAAGAATTATGAGCATGGGACATGCCTGCCTCGTAGAAAATTTGTATATATTATATTATATTTGCTTACAGGGGTCCCATAGGACATGGTCGTTGTTCGAACCGGTGCAGGGTGTCTCGAATTCTAAGCTACACACAGGTCTCTCTCTCTCTATGCATAGTATACATAAAATAAATTGTAATGTATTTCGGCTATACAGTTCTTCCTAGACCTCACACATTAGGGGGGAATTTTTGTCACTGGAAAATCGTGCAAGCAAAGACGACAATATTTAATGCCAGGCAAAAATATTTACAGGGCTGAGATACATTAGAGAATCTGAAAATATTTAAAAAATCTCTAAGGTCTGAGGAAAAATCAAATTTAAACTAGTCAAAAATTATTTTGCGCACAAAATCCTTTGATAAGTGCGCCCTTGTGTGCCTTTTGACCCAAAAAGCATGCAATCCTGGCAGTGATGGAAGTCACTTTCTGCGACCACAAAAATCACACTCCAGGACATTGATTCCACACTTGAAGCCGCCTAAGGACAACCACCCAAGCCTCCTTAGGACATCAAGGGAGCACACAATGGAATAAATGTGGCACACAATGTGCTAGGGTCCCGTGATTTGGCTAATTGGCAAGCCAAATGATAGTGTAACATCAAACCAGTCTTTGGAGCCCAAGGACCTAGCCTTCCTGGACTCAGAGAGGGCTCTCTCTATTTGTGTAAGGGATATATGTGTGTTTTCTTATTGTATTCTGATTTTAGGCCAGTTATGAAGTAGGTTTTTGGTTTTGGTTTTTAGGTTGTGAGGGATGAACTAATCAAAGACTAAGATATGTAAAAAAGATGTCAGATCAACTGGGCTATGGGGTCGAAAAGGTCAAGAAAGATTTCAGGTGGTGATACAAGGTTGTTGAAGGGCCGATTTGAGCGAGGTAAAATGGATCTTTGGGTAAAATGGAGTAGGATGGACATTAAATTTGTGAAGAACAAAGGATTTCAAACATAAATAGTTTAATAGCTGACATAAACATGGTAGGGAAAACCATTAATCATGAGAGATGTAACTATAAACTGATCAATGCATAGAAATAAACATTCAAGCCATGCATAAAGATATATGACTCTCTAACTTTAGGAAATGGCTATCAGGCTTTGGGGAAATAAATTTAAGACAAACAAACAACTTAAATCACTATGAAGGAACGCCTAAGAATAGTATTTCAAGCTATTGGGCACTTTGAAAGCAAGATTGCATAGTTTTAGGCAAAGGGCAAGATCAGTACAAGACCTCCTTGGTTCAAAAAATGACAATCAAACAATCAAAGAAAAGTTTCAGAGGTGGAGCTATGACTAGCCATGAGTAAGCAGGGCATACCGTGAATCATACTTAGCATGCATAAAACCATAAATGAAACAAGCAAACAATTTCTTCAGTTATCAAAGAGCAAACAAGGATTCTTTGATATGACTAAGAAGGAAGAAAACAGAGAAGCTATAAAGAAACAGGAAATTTGAGGTGCCTCCAAGGGCATGTCTCAAATCTATTCTCTACTGTCTTATAGCAAGCAAGAACATGGAATATGAATGAAAACTAGGAAGCATAACAGAGAGGGACACTATACCATTTTACCAAGTCAATGAATCCAACAACAGTCCTCCTTCATCATCCAAAAACATTCAAGAAACTATCAAATGCATGAGACAAGTGTTTCTTCCAAGCTTGTATAACCATATATTTCTCTATATCATCAAGTTCAGCCTTATTTACAATGAAGTCTCTTGGAATATATAGGCCAAGATGAGGGAAAACCTCCTAGTGCAACTTGCAATCTCATTGGCCCATCAAAAATATCCGATTTTGTCCTTGAGGCTTTGCAAAGCCCAAGGCACAAAATATCTAATAAAATATCTCAAAAATGCTAAAAAAGGAAAATATATTGACTTTTCATAACTAATCATGCCCAAAAATAGCTAAACGCACATGAGGAAAAGTCACTTTAGAAAGGTTCATTTTTTACAAAAATACTTAAGAAATATATCAGCAGAAAGTCCTCTGTATTACCGGAAACGTTTGGAGGCCTTCCCGATGTCGAAACAAGGCCTGTGATAGCTCGTTGGAAAGCTCTAAATGTCTATTTTCGTAAAATTCTTAGCTTGCTCGAAAATGACCACTAGAAGTCCATAAAAAACTGACCTGTGTGTAAAAACCCAAAAAATAGACCTTGCTGATAAACGTGGCAGAGTTTGGAAAAAGTGAGTGTTTTCCGCCGTTTTCGGGGAGAAAATCATCTTCAATTGATCTGAAAATTTCTGAGTATATTCCCTTGAAATTTTTCATCCAATGATACCATTTTTATCTTTTGAGGATGCCCCAAACAGAAATGGTACTGCCCATGAGTTTTAGCCAAAAACCCAAAAATGACAAAAAACCAAAACTTGTTGAATTTCGCCCAAATTTGGCGAGCATGACCCTCAAGGGTTTTCAAAAATCTGTTGTGAAGATGAGGCCAAAATTTGGAGCTTTGAGGTGTCTTTCTTCAATTTTGGTGCCGGGCGCCTTCTTTGAGCCTCCATGAGTTTTTCCTGTGTAGCCTTCAATTTCCATCGGGCAAACTGATTGAGCTTCTTGTAGTGCCCGGTCATCCTCCATTGAAGGTCCAAATATCTATTTGCCTTCTCCAACTTATTTTATAAGTGATCATTCACCCTCTCAAGCCATGCTTCTTGATTGTTCTCTATCTCTTGGGTGAACAAAGTAGTGAGAGGAGTAGATTGGAGAAGGGCAGCTTCTTCCTCCTTTTGTTTCTCAAGGGCTCTTTTGAGTCCCATGGTTCTTAGCCTCTTTCTCCTGGGTTGATATTCATCTTCACTCTCATCGAAATCACCCATGATTTCTTCCAATCTAACTTGTGCCTTGGAGGCCTCCTTTTTGTATTTTATGGCCCGTGTCTCATAGACCGCCATATGGACACTCATCTGTTTGTTTTGAATTTGCAAAAAGTGATTGAAGTTTCTAGCCCTCTCTAGATCGGTCCTCAAAGCATCAATTTGGCTTTCTCTATTGATCAAGAGAGTCTCTAGGATTCGGGCCTCATTGTCACTATCATCACTTTGGATTTGAATTATGTCGAAGTCCCTCTCCTTTTCATGGCTTCTTTCTTCTTTCTCCTTCCCCTTGCTTTGGGTGGCTCTTTTGGTCTTCCTCCTCTTGGGAAATTCAACAATGGGCTTATTGGGAAATTTCCCCTTGCTTCAAAGGGCCCTAGTAACATTTGGAGTTATAGTTTTAGGCACCATTTTCCTTGATGTCCAGGGCTTGGCCACTTTTGGAGAAGAGAGCCTGGCCCCTTTCCTAGGAGAGGCAGCTAGCACATGCTCTATTGGCTCTTTTCCCTTGTTACTTTCCTCATCAGTCTTGCCACTGTCTTGAGTTTCTTCATGGATGCCTTAAATGTCCTCTTGCATTTATTTTTTAGGGTTGCCCTCTTTACTTTTGCCTTTGTTGTCTTCTTCATGAGGTTGCCTTTCCTCACTGTGCTGCACCTCTTCATCAGTCTGTTGTTCATCATCATGTGGCTGCCTTTCCTCACTGTGCTGCATCTATTCATCATGTTGCCCTTCCTTATCTTGTTGTTGTTCATCATCATGTTTCTCATCATCATCTTCCTCTTCATCATGCCCTTATTCCCCTTGCTGCTCTACCTCACTGTGCTGCACCTCTTTATCATGCTGCCCTGTTTCATCATGATGTTGCTCATCATCATCTTCCTCCTCTTGCTCATGCTCTTCTTCCTCATCATGCTCTTCTTCTTATTCAATGGGAAATTTGAGTTTCTTGGGAATGAGCTTGCTTGAAGAAGGCGAGGGATGGTGAGTGGAAGTTGAAGGAGATGTATGAAATGAAGGAATAGTGGCGAAATCTGGATGTGCAATGAAAGTATCCCAAGAGATTTCCTTCTTCTCAAGCTGATGAAGGACGATAACCTTGATGAGGGAATGATGGAAGAGGCAGGCTGTCTGCTGAGAAGGAGGTTTTTTCTTAACAGTGGAGGCCATTTTCTAAATACTTCTATGGAGGAAGAAAGGGAGATTTAACAATTGGGCTCTTGTGAAATGCATGAGCAATCGGACATGGTAAGCATAGAATCGGGAGAATCTTCCCTCGCAAGTGAAGTATTTCATGATTATCTTCATGATGGGGGAATAACTAGTCAACAGATATGAGAAGGGAAAAATGGATGGACATGTGTCTCTACGCTCATGCTTCAGAAAAGGTTTGTACTGTTCTGAGTCTAGGTGGCTTTGTTTAAACCACTTCTCTCCGACACAAGGGATTTTGGTGGCCTTGGAAATGGACCTAGGAGAGAACTTGAAATCCAAGCCTGCCAGCTGAAAGTGTTTCCCTTGAAATCTCAAAGCACAAAGATGTGTCAAAGGGGAATAGCTTTTTACCTCCTACACCCTTTGACAAAACTCTAGACACCCAACCTCATGGAAGTTAAACATGACTGATGGATGAGCATTTACCTCTTCAGTTGAAACAGGCTCAAACCTCCTGTGAAGGCCACTTCTACTGTCTTTCCTGGGAGGCATTTTTGTTTTGAATTTTCTTTGCAAAAACAAGTTGTCTCAAATGGTCCTTGAAATGTTTGGTCAACCACACCCCCATCCTCCTTATCAGTCATTGTTTTGTCTCTTTTATGCCAAAAAACAAGTATTTTTCAAAATGAAACAAACTCAATATTATCACTATGCTTGGGCAAGGTATTGAAAAGAGGTATTTGTGGCTTTCTTGTTAGAAAAAGGATCTCCTTGTGTTTTGACAAAAACAAGACACCCTTCCCCCAAACAAAACTCTTCTGATGTTTCACTGGCTTCTATACAAAGGTAGACAAAAACATCCTCAACTGATTTTGAAAAATCTTTCAACACACTCTGTTTTTTGGATTATGGAGGTTGTACAGATTTGGCTGTTTCATCACACAAAGAGGACCTTTTCAAAATGACAAGGCTTTCAAATTATGATCACTGTTTTCCCCTTATAAACATTGTTTTCACCTTATAAACACCGTTTCACCTTAGATTTTGCAGACAGGGGTTAATTTTGTTTTTACCATTGCTAGGACACCTTCAGCAATTATGGGATCTCTGCTCAACACAGGAAGAAAAACATCTTTCTAGACTGACTTTGGGACCTTCAAACACAGATTTTTATTTTTTGAACTATGGTACTTGCACAGAGTTTGCTGTCTCATAACATAAAAAAGGAATTTTTATTCATCTACCCAGCCTTCATCCTTTAGAACCATACTCCTTCACTATCATTGTTTTTTAAAAACAATCAAGGCTTCTTAAGACTGTTTCAACACTTTCCTCTATCACTTGAAATGTTCTGTGCCATTTACAGCCCTAACCAACTTTGTTTTTGATCAAAACCTCTACCCTCCTTATCATTGTTTCTTGTCTTGTGAAAATAACCTTGTCATCCCTTTAAGATTTCAAAAAATTAGCAATAAGCACGGAGAATACCTTGAAATAAGGCTTATGGCCTTGGTCGATTGCTTGAGCAGCTTTAGAGCTTGTTAGAAAGAAAAAGGAGTGAGCGGCACATTCATAGGCAAAAACGTCGCGCAGTGGAGAGGTGTCGAGTCGGCCTTTGGGCAGTTGTTGACCAGCACTACAGGCATGTCGCGTGGTCATTACGGCCCTTTGTAATTTCTTAGTCAAATGCGCCGCGCGCTTTTCCACGCACGCCACGCAAGCTTTAAGCCTTAAAAAACTCTGAAATTTGCTTGAAGTCTCGTTTCTGTCCAGTGAGCAGCTAGGGGAGAACGTTGTATGTGTTTGAATTTGCAAAATGAGACTTTGCCAAAAGTCTCTTCACCTTTAAAATGAACCCAAACATTTGTATCTATTTGCAAGGGTTTTGGATGCCTTTTGAAAAGGCTTTTCGGTCATAACCATACGTAAAGAAAATGTCTTTTTAAATCATAACAGATACTTATCTTTGCTCAAGTTAATGACAAAGTGGTGTGAACAAATTCTCTCATAGTCATGACTTCTTTTTTTTGAATTAAAGAAACCTTTTAAAAGCCAAAATCTTTTCCACTATTTCTCATTAAGGGGGGGAACTTGTTTCCTTTGTTCATATATGATTTTTAGAGGAAACCCTGATCAAAGCCATATAAATGATTATAGATGCACCCTTTGAATGATATTTCCCTTTGACTGTGGGTGAAACCCTCATTTGTACTCCCTAGATTTTACCTATACTTGTTTATCAAGGAAAAAAGGCCTTTAGAGACCCTTGGGACTCATATGCGACAGCAAGGTCATTTTCACATGTCCATAAAGAGGCCTTTGACTATGATAGTGGCATGTTTCATTTGCTTTGAGTGTTGTCTATGAATTTAAAACACTTTCCATATCCTTTCTTACACATACTGTCTCTATGTGTTTATTTGCAAAGTATCCTTCAGAAGCAGGGCTTAGGCTACCTTCTTGTCAATTTTGATGAATTTTTGAAAAAGATCTTCATAGACAGGAAAATAAAAGTTGCTTTGAATCATCAACACATCACTCCTTTGCCATTTGTTTAACAAAATTTTTATATTCATAGGCCTTCAATTGTTTCCTACTGCACTTAAATTCTACCTTTCAATTAGTGAAACCATCTAATCAATCTTTGAAACACCACTGCTGTGTTAGTGGTTTTCATCTATTGGAGACAAGGTGTTAAACAAGATTTTAGGCAGTTTGCATCATTGTTAGCTTTGTGCCCTTTAAATGAGGCCATACCTCTGTTCCTGGCCCTCTGCTTATCAAATGAAGGAGGTCTTAACCAATGAATCAACCCTCTGCTCATGTTGGAGGAGGTTTTCTCAGTCATTCAACCCTATGCTCATGTTGGAGGAGGTTTTCTCAGTCATTCAACCCTCTGCTCATATTTGGAGGAGGTTTTCTCAGTCATTCAACCCTCTGCTCATGTTTGGAGGAGGTTTTTACACAGTGATGGCATTTCATCTACTTTAAAATAGTGTCATCTCTCCTTTCACTGCCTATTCATAGTTAAGAAAATAAAAGTGACAAATTGACAATACGCCATGAGGGGAATTTCTCTGAGACATGTAATCCTGCTGTTAAAATACCTTTATGCACCTTTAGACATCAGAAGCAACCCAACCATTATTTGTAGAGTATTACTTGTTATTCATTAGTCACTAACCTTTTGACTGTGTTTGCAGGAGCTTATTGAAATAACTCTTTGTCTAGTACTTGCATCCCAAGCTCAAAACCACATGAGAAGCAGTTGTCTTCTCATGTTAAGTTTAATAATGTCTTTTGGGACACTGGTACACTTCTGCTCTTGAAAAAGACATTCAAACACTGTAAATCCACCTAATATCAGTTTGACCTGTGGCATATGCACTGCTGAGACATCAAGGTTTGTTAGTGGCGCGACTTAAGAGTGTATCAAGCTTTATTTGCAGAATAGGAAGGTTATCTATGACTGGTTGATATTAGACAGAGGTTCTTTTGGCTTTAGGATAGTTTTCTAAGGGAGGAATGCCTAAAGTGCCACTACCTAACTTAGGGGAGACTTTTGGACAGATTTGGAGTATTCTCTTTGGAGCTGATGGACAAGTTTTTATGACTGAGACTAGATAGGGTTTGACAATTAGGTTTTATCTCATCATGGGCTGATTTTAAAAGGTAGGAGGGCAAAAATGTTTATGGGTGTTTTCTAGCTGGCAAATTTGACATATTGGAGATTAGCTGCTAGAAAACCTGGCTTTAACAACTAGTCATCATCAATAGGTGAAAAATACTGATGAATAACACAATGGAATCACCCCCCTCTCTTGGGTCACCATCCACAATGTACCAAGAGAGGGAAGGAGGATTTTAATTCTCATATAAAAGGCCACCAAGAGATGAGTAACTTGAGAGCGCATTGTTATGCTAGCCAAAATTGCCCCAAGAAATACCAGCAATGTGTGATCCTGAGCAGAGATAGAGGGGACTCAGTTGTTGGCCATCCAACAACTCCAATCCACCATAGTAGAGAGAGGGAGGCTTTGCGCCAAGGTAGCTCGGAAGTAAGGACGTCATTGCATCAGGACTTAGAACCCCAAGTTCTAAGGGCACCTTGGCAAGTGAGTTAAAGTTTCATCCTCATTTCCTACCAGCACTCAATAAGAGGGGACACATAAGTGTCGCCGTTTGGATTATTGAATTTGTTTGACTCTATTTAGAACTTTTGTGTTATTTTTTTTATTTTTAGTTTAATTTTTATGTTTGAATATGCATGGTATTTCTCTATCTAGTATGTTTATGTTCTAGCATGTTCCACTAACTTTCTTGACTACATATATTTTTTGCCTGTGACCAATAACTTAAGATGGAATACCACACCCCTTAAGTTTGTGTGATTTCATACATACGTGCACCAAACACTAACACAATCCCCTTCGTTTCCCTTCAAGTTGTAGCCTTTTTCCACCTATTTTTACAGAATGTTTTTCCTCTAGTTTTTTGTTGTTTTTTGCACATATTTTCACTAGATATGACCTTTATATCCCTTTCCCTCCTGACTTTAGATCCATTGGCCATTTTGTGTGTTTTTACTAGATTTCTCCCACCCATAGACTAGTTGTTGGGAAGCCCTTCTCCTTGGGTTTAAACTGATGCATATTTAGTTGTTTATTATTTGTCATATTCAGTTTCCTTTACTGTCATTTTTAGATTTATTTACAGTTATACAACATCTCTTTTTTCTTTTTTTTCTACACACATCCGGGCTTGATTAAAATTAACACACTTATCACATAGACGCACACCCTGAGTGAAGAGCGTCTGGTTTACACTGCTAGGCCAAGACTTAAACATTGTAATCAATTGATCCTGCACCTCCCTGCCATTGTTTCAACATTGTAATCAATTGATCCTGCACCTCCGTGGCCTTTTTTACCTCTCTTCCTTTTTTTGTTTCATGTATGTTTTCCATCATTGCACCCCCAAGGAATTTATCCTAGAGAATCCAAGGCCTTCATCCTCAGTTTCCATTAGGAAGACTTACTCCTCCGCGTAGGGTTCAAGTTTTTCCTCCACCGAGTCCCCATTCTGACTCTACTTTTGGTTCATTGGGTTCCCCTTCTGGTTCTATCCCCGGCTCTCCTCCACCTTTCACCTTCACCATGTCTGGTTCAAGAACTAACGCTGGTGGTAGCCCCAGCTCTAATGTTGGGAATGCTACTAGTGGTGTCGCAACAGGAACTATCCCGACTTCTCCCTTGCTCCCTTATATGGCAAGCCTCAGTCTTCACAATTTTATCCAGTTGATTAATGACCCCATACACCATGATCCTATCTGTCCTTCTATGCCAACCAAGCCCCCTTCAGACATCCCCAAGTTTTAAGGAATTGCTGGAGAGGATCCTACCAACCATGCATGTGTTGGAAATACTGAGGGGGGGGGGGGGGTGTGAATCAGTATTCTTTTCAATTAGAGCATTATTTAATCTTCAATTATTATCAGTGTTTGTACAATGATAGCAGTAAACAAGAGGAACACAAATGCACACATTTTTTAAGGTGGAAACCCACTCCGGGACAAAAACCACCATGTTTTCTACTACTCCTTAATATTCAACTCCAATTGAAAATAAAGCTCCAACTTCCCAATCTATAAAAGCATTCTTCTCCGCCTCCCACTGGATGGACGCTCCAACGCCTGCCGCATCAACTAACGGATGCCCCAACACCCATTGAGCTACAACTCACCCTAGCACCACCCTACCACCCTATGGAAGAATAAAAGAAGAATGGACTCTCGTACCAGGGAAAATGGTCCACTTTACAATGATATAGAATGATGTAGAAGAAGAAGATATACTAGACCATAACCCCAACTTTGACACAACCACCTAATGATGATCCTAGACTCCCAACACTGCCTCTTCAACCCTTGGCAGATAGATACTATTACAATTTGTACAATAAAGTATTTACAATGACTAATTACAATGATACCTTTACAATGATTGTATGCAATACTGCCCACTTGAAGATTTCATATGATGAAATTCTTGCTGTTGTTATGCACCTTGGTTGCTTCTCTTGTCATGCTACCCTATGCTGCTCCTTGCTTTGCTTTTCTGCCATAGAAAGTCTAGTCCTTTGCAACCCTTGACAACACATGATCTAGCTTTTTCTTGCCTTCTAGGAGCTCGATATTGAATCTAGTGTATCTATGTCATTTCAGATCCTCAATATCTAATTTTCAGTCTTGTATTATTCCTTTGAGTCATATTTCCAATGCCACATGTCTGACTCAATTTGGATTCTTGAAGAAATATTTATACCCAATCTCTCGCAATGCCCTAATTATGGACTGTTTCAGTAGATCGCACTTGTACGACATGCCATGTGTCACTGTTTCTTCATTTGTTTCTAAAATTGATAGAGCGAAAATTAAATAATTTTCACTATCCGTCACTTTTTACAGCATTCCAATCTGATACTCAGAGAGAGAGTTATAACGAATTTACCAAGGTCACTTCTTTGAAATGAATTTCAGGAGCCTGCAAAAACCCTTACTTCCACAAATCATATCTCCAAAAATATTGTGCAAATTTATCTAAAATTTTTACTGTAGCTTTCTAAAGATTTCAGCTTCGCCTCATAAAAAATTCAGCTTTTGAGCCTTCTTAGAAAAAAAGTTAGAGCGCAAATTCCACGATGACCTGTTTCAGATGGCCAAATCCCATACATAAGGAGGAAATGAAGATCAAAATTTATATGAATGCTTAAGTTGAGAGGGGCTTCAACAAGTGAACGTGGGAGGGATCTTAGGAGCTTAAAAAATATTAATTGTGACTTTTCAATGACCCATTCCCCAACTCCATGGGGTTTTAGCCCACTAACTGAGGTGCAAACTTCAAACATGAATATCTCTCAAACCGTGAAGAATTACATGGCATGCCATATATCAACGGAAACATATCGACAAGTAGAAACCATAAAAATCATTATTGACCCAGAATATATTAATTTAGTAGGTAAAACTTCCCACTCAATATTGGGTTAGCCCCTGGTGCTGCTTGGGTTGACATCAATGACAACCGCTGATCAACAGCCTGTTCTTTCCACATGTGGTGTCTGTCTAACTCCATCACTAATGACTTTGTCTGTCTTCGGTTCTTCCAGTGTACGCTTACTAGAGAAGCTTCCAAATGGTATGTCAACCAGGCCTCCTCCTCTCATACTACTTTTGCGACCCTTTCCAGGGCTTTTCTGCCTTACTTCCAGCTTCCCCTTCGCTATGACACCGGTACCAAACTCTTGAACTCTTTCTGTCAGTCTTCTGCTACCCGCCTATCTAACCATGATCAAGAATGGCGGAAAAGAAAGATCCTATGTCGAGCCCCTACCTTCAAAGACCATGTCTACATGGACTAGTTTCGCATATCCATTTTTCCTATTATTGGCAAAGATGTTGCATCTCACTTCCCTCAGACCAAAGAAGCTTCCCTCCAAATTGCGTTGAAATATGACATGATCTACGCACAATCTGGTTATGTTTATACCGTCTTACCTGATCTCCCTAGACCTAGTGGTGCCAACGCACTAGGGGCATCCCATGTCTTCGACAGTATCGTTGGATCTCTTTCACATCCATACACTCATCCTCCCATGGGTTATGGTTTCCCTTAGGGAGGAGTCAGCTCCTCCAACACCTTCTCCCTCGGTAGCATGTATCTAGGATACGGCATGCCTTCTCCTTTTGCCCAATATGTTTACCCCAATGTTTCCCAACCTCCTTATTATCTGTACTTGTAGCCTAGTGCTCCAGCTCCTCCAGCACTAGCAACTCAGCCTCCCTTGCCTTCTCAAGCTCCACGACAGCAACCACCCGTGCCCCCCCCCCAGGGGCAGGTGTATGCACAACATAGTGCGAGTAATCCTCCTACTTCCAAAAATAAGAGGAAAGGCAACCAAAACCAATCTACCCTAGGTAATCCAAGAAACAATCCCCAAGGGAATGCACCTAACACTTCACGCCAACAACAGGGCACTCAGCCCAAGCAAGACAGGCCCATTCACATGAATAAACCTTATTCTTGTTGCAGTGTCTATGGTCACTATACCCATGATTGTCCTCTTTTACCTCAGATGCGTCAAATGTGGTAAGCTCAAGCAACATCCTGAGGATAGCAAGCCTCCCCTTCGGTTCCTCCTAATGCTGCCCCTATCCAACCAGCTGTGTTTACCAATCCTTTCCCCCAGCAAGGATATGTGGCTACCCAACTCTCTGAAAGTCAAGAGGCCACTCAACCTCCTCCATATGGTACCTCTAATTACCAGATCCTCATGATGAACTCTGACCAACCCAATACCGTTGACCTCAACCTTCAAACTCGGTCCCATCAGCACAACAAGCCCTCCGCTACGTCTGCCACCGAGCCCCCTTCTTCAGGTACCATAGAGCCTCTTTCGACACCCAGTGGTCCTTTACAGATCCCTCAGCCTAAGGCAGAGTTTCATACCAAGATACCCAAGGGACCATTATGTCAAAACGTTGCTTCTGGTAAAGCTACCCACTCCTACAGTATAGTAGATGACTTGGCGCAATCCCCTCACGCCATGTCAACGTTGAAAGTCCTCCAGTCGTGCCTTTCACAACAAAAAGCTATAATAACTGCTATGGGCATTGTGCATCCTTCAGATGATCATTTGATTGTCTTTGACATTGACAAGTTAGAACATCCCCCCCTTCCC